>JAOUZG010051511.1:1917710-1950465 GCA_026289955.1 Argiope argentata | reverse complement strand
AGAGAGAGAGAGAGAGAGAGAGAGAGAGAGAGAGAGAGAGAGAGAGAAATATGTTTAAAAATAAAGACAAAGAAGAAATATGTTTAAAAATTCCATATGCTATGGTTCAGGACATGAACGATGTGATGGGAAGGAAACCCTGGGAATCAACACGGATAATTACGTTCTTAATGGTAATATAATTTCTTTGAATGTAACTTCCTTATGAAGAGTCATTTAACACATTGAACAATGCAACTAAAATAACAAAGGTTTTAATGTATTTTCACGATTTGGCCCCTCAGATTAGTTTCTTGAGGGAATCATTAGATAACAGTAACAATGAATTAACAATATTTTATAAATCACTATTTCATCTAAATGCAACTGATCATCGAAGGTGGCCAAATAAATATTAATCTAGCTATGACGCTTGAGGTCATCCAATTTGTAAATGTAATAAGTAATTTGACAAGTAAATAAATAATATGATTCCTAAAGATTAACTATGTGAATGGATTAATAATTAACAACAAAGAGTCAATGAGTTAATGACATGATAATCAATCAAACCCGAGATTTAAAAAAAAAACACTCTATTGGTGCAAAACTTGCTTGAAAGAAGCTCATGATTAGGAATCAGTTAGGAATGATTGATAATCATTAAGACTGATAGCTATCAAAGATTATCAATCAATTCTAAGATTTAAAAATGCTCCGTTGGTTTAATATTACAAAATTTGTTTGAAAGAGGTTAATGATGACCAACGAGTAAGAATTCAAAATTATTCAAAATCTTCCAATAGTTTGAAAATCAGAATTTACACTTCCAAGAATAGATAATTAAAGAGTTTCTAGAACATCATTTTCAGAAATTTAAAAGATTTCTTAAATTTATAATTAAAATTTATAAAATTAGAATAGAATATTATTTATCTCTAATATTTCTTTTTAACTACTTGAAAAGAGATGCATGATCAAAACGTATATGAAGAAATGGAATCAAATTTTGATTAGAGGCTGATTATGACAGGATGAAAACAAAAGTCACGTGGACACAACTGGAAAGCACTGATACTAAAGCAAGAAACGGAAGACAGAATGTTACCAAGAACTGCACATTCTTCATTGCTGATTGAACTCTCTAAGAAGGAAGAAATAATTGAAACGAATTAATTATTAATTTTGAAATATCAAAATTTTCACCAAAATCATCTGGCCTAAAAAAAATAGTCTATTCATTTTGTAGGGAAATAAAACGTGTAATATTACTCTACACTTTTCTTTAAAGCATGCATCGTTAGTTTTTAAAACTCCTTCATGCTTAATGCTGTTTTGAATCCAGCATTCATTATAGACGAAGCATTATAATATTGTTATAATCGATTTGATTTATATAATAAAAGTTATTTCATTTTAATATATTGCTTGCCTATCATTTTTTGCTAAATAAAAATTATAATTTATTCTTATTGAGCTGAAAGCATTAAAAAATCTCATTTTTGCTGCAAAATAGCTTTAAGAAACTATTTTTTCACATTAACTAAAATATAAAGATAGGGTTAATAAGCATAAGCAAAACACAAAAGAAAACCCTACTATAGCAAATATACAATTTTGCGATATAAGGAAACATTTTTAATAGTTTCTATTTCTATCTTTCTATATATATGCAACTCATTGTTTGCAACTATATATGCAACTCATTGTTTTCAAAACAAAAATTACTAAAATAAATATTCAATAATCATTAAGATTAAGTTGTGCTTCCTTTTGAAGAATTATACAATAAAATAAAGAATTCCATGCAAGAAAAATCAAATATCCTGATTAAAATGCATAGCTTTACTTAATTGAAAAGGAAGACTAAAAAAGTACGAGAACCTATAAGCATCTCTTCCCTTCGCAGTTTCCGCTCAAACCGTGGATGAAGTGAGAGAAAATCTTTCCGGAACGGGTGTAATCTCTTTACGAAGAGATATGAATAGAGAAAACTTTTAATAAACGCATAAATAGGAAACTGAAAACTTGCATCAGGCGGTACTGTTTATTTTTTCCCTTTATTTTCCTCTCAAAAATGTGTCGCAAAATTATGAATTATATATTCTTTATTTAAAAGCAGAATAAGAACATAACGGAAAGAATGTGAAGAAAAATTTCTTTGAGCTTTTGTTAAGAAAGCAAAATTAAAGCTCCGTCTCTATATTATAAATAATGGATTCTATTTTCATCTTCGAAAGTGCTAACGTAAATATTTATCTGGAAAATTATGTTATGAACATAATCTCCTAAAAAAACGTATGCGGACAAACATATCCCAGGTTATAATATTTTTTTTTAGTTTCTGTCTGGTTCTAAGTAAAGATACTTATTATAATTTATAAAAACATTATACAGGGTAAGTCAAAATGAATATAGCGATTACAAACGGCTATAACTATTTAATGAAAAAAGATATATCGATAAGATTTACACAGAATGTAGAAGGAACTTCAAAATTTATTAACGTAAAGCGCACGTGCAGCCAAGCGGATGCCTGCGCATGCGCGAAATCGAACTTCGCAACGACAAGAAACCTGTTCAGCGCGGCGTCTCATTAGTGGAAATGGCTAGTCCCGTGCAGAAAGCATTCTCTGTGTTGGAATTTCACAGTTGCCGTTCTGTTATTACAGTGCAGAGAAAATTTCGTCAGCGGTACAATGAAGAACCTCCAAATGCGAACAACATACGCAGATGGCATCGGATGTTTGAGGAAACAGGATGTTGACACCTTGTGATTTCTACCTATGGGGTTATGTGAAAGACAGAGTGTTTGTGTTTCCCTTGCCCAAAACAATTGAAGAACTGAAAGTACGCATTTGTAATGCGCTTGAGTCGGTTAATGAACAAATGCTTCAGAATGTATGGCGTGAAATGGAATACCGATTAGATGTTGTCCGTGTGACCAAGGGAAGTCACATAGAACATCTATGACTTCTGTATATAAAATTTTGAAGATTCTTCTACATTCTGTGTAAATCTTATCGATAAATATTTTTTCATTAAATAGTTATAGCCGTTTGTAATCGCTATATTCATTTTGACTTACCCTGTATATACATTACGTATATGCAATGTACTACATAAAATATAATCAAGAGTTAAATTGAATGAAAGATTATTAGCATTGCAATTTAATAATTTTTGTAAATTCAAATATTGTATTTTCTAGTTCTATTGATAAAGTATTCAAAATAAATAAGCTTGCACATATTTTAAATATTTTACAATATATAGAGATGAATAGATAGAAATTAAAAATATTTTTATATATCTTTAAAAGTAGATCAATTTAAGCAATTTAAATCCATGTGGGTTTACAGATTTAACATGTAGGATTCACCATTTCTAGTGGTGAAAAAATAATTGATTTCTCAAAAAATATAAAGTGTTCATGATAACTAAACTTGCATAGATTTTGAATATTTAAAAATGTATAGAGCGGAATACAGAGTAGTTGAAAATATTTTAAAGAGCATTAGAAATAGGGAAGTTCAAGCAACTTGGATGCCTCAATGTTTGCAGGTTTAACGCGCAAACGTTTACAGGTTAACATTAGAGGCTATAAATATTCTTAATGAATGATTACCAATTAAATTTTTCTTGGTCCTTTATTTATATTTAGTCAAATATTAAAATTCCAGACTAAATGCTTAACAATTTTATATAAAAAATTAATTCTTTTGAAAGTGAAATTGGCTGGTCTATGAGGTCTTGATTTTGTTTTTGAACTAATAAAAGACAGCTTTGAGAACAAAAAATCTTTTGATTGGCGGGTATTTCTTCAAGTTATCATTGAAATAGTTTACAATAGGGATATTCGAAGATTTACAGATCGATGATTGATTCAGTTCACAATGTGTGTGATTAATTCCATTTACAGACGAACAGACATAATTCCATAATTCCATTCGTTGAACTCAAGCAGGGCGAGACATGGATAGTCATCCAAATCATGTTTTTCATTTATTACCAACCTTTGTATCTTCCGTATACTATGCAGGAATAAATGTAAGTATTCTGCTTTCTGCAATTATCTGTAGAGGATGCAGAAACAAGTCATGGATATTATCATTCGCTAGACATAAATCTAATTACTATTACCTAAAAAAGCAATGTAGCATTTACATTAAAACAGATTAATACAACGAAATATATGAGAGTCATACGGAATCCTTCTTTCACCATTACTAACAGCATAAGTAGGGCAACAAATATTATTCTTCATCCACGAATGTTGAGAAAAGGATCAGATTGTAGGATAATTTTAATCATTTTTATAAAGGAGAAATTAAAACAAAAGTCTTCCATTTAATGAGGGATGAAACTGCTGTTGTTGTTGTTACTAATGGCATTTGCCAATGATAAGCTCGCTGGTGGTCGTCAGCGATCTTAAGCCGAATGAGCACCCACCAACTAGGACCAAGAATACGACTAAGACCGCCCACCCCTCATATCACATCTTGAACAGCTTCTTTTCACAGGAGGGGGGGCATATTCACACTTCTTACAGATAGTAAATAAAAGAACAACCATGCTCTAACCGGGACTTGAACCACGGTCACCCAGTTTACGAGGAAGAAGCGCTACCTCTGTGCCAGGATACTGGCAAGGATAAAACTAGTGATAGACATATAATAAATCAACAAAATTTCAATAAATACAACTTTTTGAATTCATAATGAAATTATTTACTTATAATACATATTTTTGGAAGATAGGGCTGAAAAATCTTGTGTAAGCTTCGATTGATAATACTACTGCAATTTACAAGCTAATAAATATGTTTAAAACTTTCATTAAACTAATAATAAAGGCAATTGAACAAATTATCTTTATTAATAACAAGTGTGCCTGAATGTGTTTGAGGGAGAGAGTTGCCACTTTACAGTTAAATCGTTTGATTTCATAAGCAACCACGTTTTACACATATGCATTTTGAAGGATGGGGTTTGTTTCTAGGAGTGAATTTTTAATTTTTTTAAAAAATTAGATGACTTTATTAAAAATTAAGTGACCGTAAAATTAAGTAAAAATTAAGTGTATTTTTCACATTATGACATCATAAGATAGAACAATAAAAAATTATTTTTATATCCTCTTAAAATTCAAAATCTAAATATCTTAAAACTTGAAAATTTAATAAGGTTTAATACCAACCAATGATACCTACAAAATTTTGATTGTTAAAAATGCCTGCATAAATACATGAATATACATGAATGAACATGTATATACATGAAAATACATGTATACATTTACATACATGATATCCGATTTAAAAATTTAATCTCAATTCCAATCTAAGCTGAAAATTTGAATATTTATATCATGTAAAAATGCTTAATATTATACAGCTCCATTAACCGTCTCAAACAAAATGCGTCAATTATTGAAGGGAGTTTTCTCAATTTTGTTTAAACTAAAATTAGAAAATGGCTGATTGTTTTAAAAAACTCATTTTCGAAACCTCAAATCTCAAATAGATTTGGATGCAGAAAATAGACACATTTTCTAATTTAAAAATTGGAGTATCCAAAATATTTCAGGCAATCCCCTTAAATGGCTAAAATGATTTATTATTAGGAAAAAAACTTTAAATTAATATTAAAAAATTTTGCCTTGAAATTCGGTTCAGAATTTAGAAATTGGTTTTTAATTTATTTAAGAAAAATAAGAGATATGACTTTCTGCAGCATTTAAACTATTTTAAACGATTTTGTTTTATTTGCTTATTTTTTTTAATATATTTCGTTTCAGGAAAAGAAAGATTATATTAATATAAGTCTAATAATCTTAAGGCGCTCATTTAATTAAATAATTTTCAAATTTTACTGGCACTGACCGAAAGTTAGAGAAATACATAAAAAAAGAAAATGTAATTGAATTACGGCTTCTATAATAACATGTGTCATATGAAAATCAAAATCAAAATATGAAACTTAAATATTTTGCTGAAAAATTTATTAAGAGATGAAGTTACATAAAATTTGAATCCAACCGTTCAACCCAATGATTTCCACAGACGTCTAGCAGTCAATACAATTCTTCAAGTTTTTTTTCTGTCGTAGCATTTTGTCGATATCCTGGAAATCAATAATTTTCACTATTTTCCCAAGTAAAAATAATTCTTAATTAATAGAAACATGAAATGATCACTAATTAGGAGAAAAACCCTAAAATTAAATCAATTTCACTATTTCAAAATAGTAAAAAATATGGATGTGATTCTTATTTACCATTTCAAAGACATAATGCTTTCTTATGGACTGTTCCATTTACATAATGCAGCAGAGAAACAAACACAATTTTATTACTAGCGTTCTCAACTCCATGCTAGACAAAGTTTAATTTAGCCGTCTATACAAAAATTTGAACCTGACACTGTGTGTTTCATAGCCACGCCCTCTTTCACAGGAGACCTGCGTATAAACTAAGGCTCAAAATATCTCAAAGCATCTTAGAATCATAAATACAAGCAACCTGCATTTAGTTGAGAAGACGTAAAGGTTACCTATTTATTTTAATAGCACATCATATGAGTGCAGGATGTTTACTGAAAAGGAGAAGGAGCTTCATTTAGAGTTTCAAACCTGTCATCTTGAAGCCATTCATGAAAAGGGAATGCCTATTGTTAACTTTGCAGTTTGTATTTCTACTTGACATAAGATGCAAAGTTGATTTTCATAGTTGAGGGTTTCAATTAGTATTAAACATTTAAACTATTAAACTAAACAGTTAAATATTTCACTTTTTAGGATTTCTTAATTCCATCCGTTTCTAGAATTGCTGTTGCGTGAAGCCATGCCTGCTTACCATATGGAGAATTAGAAAGAATTTAAAATCTAAAATATTGATCTTTTCTTTATCCCTGAGATGGCTTAGACTAATTATGTTTTCCATTCTACTGATTTCCTCAATAAACAAAAGGAAATAATAAAAAAATATTTAATAATACATATTTTCATATTTTTTTAGAATATTTTATACATTTTCTTTAGATATACTTTTCTTATTCTTCTAATACAAATGTTTTAGAAATAAAAACAAATAATTCTCATTTCTAATAAGTTTGTTAATCGAAAAAATTCTTAAAATGGTGAAATGATTTATTTGAAATATAAAAAAATAAAATGTATTTATTTATTAAATATTTCTTAATCTTTTTTTTCATTTATTTCTGTTAATTAGCTGAAGAGTTTTAAAATTGAAATAAGTTTGTGTTTGTAAACCTTGTTAAAATCTATAGTCGAGTTTAAATGATTGACAAGCACAGATAACACAAAATGTTTTCAAACATTTTCTTCTATCATATTCTTAGTTTACAACATGTCTTGAAATTAAAGCTCTCTCTCAAAGTCCCTAATCGCACACAAATATTGTACGATATTGACAAATATTCACAATATTGTTAAATATTGTACATTACTGCATATCTTTAATTAATATTTACAATACTATTTAACATCGTGGAATGTTGTTTAATATTTTATTATATCGTACAATGTTATTCAATAATGTGTAGCAAGTTATGCTGCAAGGGGGTGAGGTTTAAATGGCAACTTTATACGCTTTTTTTAAAAAAAATATGAATATTTTCTTGACTATAGTGTAAAATTTCCATTCTGTAATGAAAGGACATGAAGAAAAAATTTACCTTGGGGAATTTTTCCGCTGTTTTAAATCATTTTGCGTTAATTATGAAATAGAGGCATGTTTTGATAAATAACAGTGTAATAAAACTTTCCTTTAAGATTTTATATTTTTGAATATTAAAGAACTTTCCGTGTAAAAAAAGGAAAAATAAATAAATAAATTGTTTTTTTCTTACGCTTGAAATCTAATAATGCATTAAAATATAAAATCTCAATATTAAATATTTAATGCAATATCATTTACTAAAATTAAGTAAATGTTTTTAAAATTAATTTGGCAAATTAATTGAGTTTACATTTATTATTATGAAAAATGAGGAGATATGATGAAAAATGAGAAAATGTACCGATTTTTTCTCGGAATAAGGGCTGCATTAAAATTTCCATTATCATAAATGAAAGAAAGTTCAGACGGCATAATTAGAAAGAAGAATATTCACAATAAAATGCTGATTGAATAGAAAGCTAGAATGATTTATTTAAGCTTGAATCCTTTGAAATATTTATCCCAATTCTCAAATGCTAGTAACTTACTAATTATTCATACGAAAATTCTTTCATGATAAACTCATCATTTTATAACATACATTTTTAAAGAGTTCGTTTAGTATCTAAAATAAAGTTTAATAATTGTAAGAAATTAGCACCTTGTTAAATTCTATAAACTTTTATTTAAATTGAATAGTTCCATGATAGTAAAGTTCTTTTAAGTAATTTTTCTGTTAATTTCTAAAACTCGAAGTTTTTTTTTTGTATATACATTTCCAATATCAAACAATATACATATTTTTCCTTATATAATAATATAAACTAAATAGTTTCACTCGATTGAATAGTTTTGATTCATCATGAATATCTCTATCTGGTGGTACTTAAAAAAATAGTGCTTAAAAATCCTTTTTCATTTATAATAATAAAATACAAATAAAAGCCAAAAAGTAGAAAATAACTGAAATCTACTCCTCAATACATTATTGAAAATATTTTTATTAAAACAGTTTTTATAATTTGGATATTAATCTATTTTAAACTGCTAGAGAATTCTATTAAAACTAAATAAAATGAATTTTTTTGAAAATCTTTTAAATTTCTTTTTTTTTATAAAATGCAAATTAATTTTTATTTTTATGAATACGTTATTAAATAATTTAAACTTAAAAATTCTAAGGTTGCATTCCAAATGGAAGGATTAAAAGCTTTTAGTTTATTATTGGTTCATACAAATAGTGTAAAGTTGAATTATCTTCACTCCGGTGATGGGCCGTTTCTCTAATAGAAGAGGTTGAACTATCTTCGTCGTGGCAATTAGGACTCACACTACAATTCCCAGATACGTGCTATCACAATGAAGATTATTAATTATTCACCGGCTACCCACTAGTGAGACGGGTAAATCATATGATGGACTCTCCGACCCTCTCACGGGCAAATAGATAGGTAATACTGAATGGCTAGACCAGACCAATGGCCAGATAACAACATTGGTAGGAACTGTGGTTGCATCCTAAAACCTAGTTCTCACGACCTGTTGAATCTTCAAGCGGGCCATGCGTTCTCCCATTTTACCCCTCTTGCGGTTTCTTGGGTGCCTTTGATGCCTGGACATTTTACCGACAATTTTCAGGAAATTTCGTACACTTCCACCGAATCGTCAAACTACCCCCAAGAAACTGCAAGAGAATTAAAATTGGGGAACGTGTGACCCGCCTGAAGATTCAACAGGTCGTGAGAACTAGGCTTAAGATCTGTCACGGGCAACTGTACAGCACTTCCGTATGGGAATCCGTTCCATCATTATTGTAGAGAGTCAGACCAACCTTTATAAGTGACGATGAGGGTGGAGAGAACACATCACTATGCCGGAATCACTTCGTCCTCATTTCGAGGTACCCCCGATTGGGATGGTGAAATGGATATAGTTTAAACGGGGTTGTTTTTTATAAATACATAAATTAAATTATAGTTTAAGATTTTAAACATCTATTAAATAAAAAAATCTTCTAATTTGCTGGATTGAAGGAATATTAAAAAGACACAGTTATAATTGGGTTTTTTTATTTTAATATAGACAGAAAATTAATTTGCTTGTTGCATAAATATATTTCCTTCAATTCATTCCTAACAATAAAACTAGGAATTTACAAATATGTAATTAGCACAAATAGACTATGAAAAACTAGGTATTCAGACATACTTAATCCGCCATTTTTAATAGTGACAAGCACTGCACTCTAATGTTTCAAATTACAGAGAATAAAAAACGGGACATACTGAACAATCCAATAATTTATGGTCCCGAACGTTTTTTTGTAAAACTCAATTTCTTAAGCTTTCGGTTCTTAAGAGCGTAATTGTTTCATTTGTTACAGATCATTATACGCTTCGAGTGATACAGACTCGAAAAGATTCCTCGTTAAATATCGAAACTAATCTCCATTTATTTTTCGAGAATCGTCCAGAAGCAGTTGAAGCATTTCCCAGAATTCGAAGCATTAAAAGTTCCTCCATCGTTTTAATGATTTCAGAACTCAAAGGAAATATTTGGAGTTTCTTATCGCAATTAAGAGAGAAATAATAATTAAGGAGGGTGTTTTACTCTGTAACGATATGTTCGAGTCGTCTGGGAAGCTCGATTTCCCAACAAAGAAGGCTTAATTGCTTGATATGGGAGCTTTGGCATTCCATTTTTCTTATTTCTCGCTGCTGAGATCCCTTCTTATTAAATGCTTAGAGCAAGCATGCGTTTACATATCATAAAACTTTTTTAACAATCAAGTGCCACTTTTGTCTCAAGTGAAAAATTTGACAAATTACTCTTTTTTCCCCTATTCTCTGGGGCATTACACATATCTGTTATTTTATTAAACGTTCTTTTACTTCATTGGTTTGAGCTGCGGTAACATGTTATAAAAGAACAATATAGGATCTAGAAAAAAATAGTGAATAATAAAAAAATAGTGATTTCATCATTAGTTTTACCACAAAAATGCATTACATACCATCATATAATTGTCAAAAATGATGCTAATCATTTGAGAATAATTTTTCTTGGTTTTTCAGATTTTAACAACGATGCAAATGCATACATATGCATATAAATACACATAAACCTCATTTTTTTAAGCTGCACAATATGCGAGCTCGTGGCAAATAAGCATAATCCCTTTCTTCTTAGCGTAATTTTTCTTTGCTGTTTCTTATAAATTCTGACTGATCCTGTGAATGATAAAATGTACGACAAAAAATAAAATACAAAGAAGGCAAAATAATAATAATAATATAAGAATATGACGGAAATAAAAACTATTTCGTCTTGAGAATTTCTGGAGGTGTATGGAAAATACACAGAATATCATGCGGACTGAAAAAAAGGAATTTAAAAGATAAAAAAAATAGAATGTAAAAAAAAAGTTTTTTAAAAGGAGATGTCAAACAAAAGGCAAATAGGTTTCGATATGGTAGTTCGATTCAACATAAATTCGGGTAACTTCTAGTTAAGATACATAAATAAAAAAATAAGGTCAGAGTATTTGAGAAAAGAGGAATTGAAAACTATAAACCTGATAAAAACAAAGCATGGAGAAGCAAATATAGCATCGGAAGAACATACACAAAAAAGCAATTTCGATTTCTCAATCAAATGTAACTGGAGCAGAAATCGAATAGGAGCAGAAACTTTCTTCCCTCGGGTGAGAGAAGGAGAAGGATACTAATTTCAGGGACACACCGGGTCTCTAGACTCGGCATAAACATGAAAATATTTATAGGCGGACATGCTATCTGCAGACCGCGTCAAACGCGATGGAGGTTGCTCTTCTGGGTAAATCGTTGTAACCGGAGAAGGGTCGGTAACCTAAGTCTCCAGAGTCACTGGTGGTTGCTTTTTATGGAACTTGGTATATTCCTTTTTATTTTTATTTTAAGTGTTACTAGCCGCCTTTGGCGATCAGTTGATTCCCTTTTTTGTGGTATTCTCACCATCTGTTTCACTCAAAGAATATTCGTTGTGTTTGTTCCATGATTTTTCCGTGAAAATAGTTTTAAGAATCGAATTGGGACTGATATCAAAATCCTTTCCATTCTAAGAGTTCTGTACCTATTCTTTTCATTGACCGATCTAATCGATTCCAGCCTTATGACAATATAATGAAAATTCAAAGTCGATTGGGATTCAGTTTCAGGTAGGAAAAATGGTACATTTCTACATTTATTTTTATTTTATATATTAACAGTCATATTTCGTGACTTAATTGTTGGAAGGAAATAATTAAGTTATTTATTTTAAATTAAATCCATTAATACGAAGAGGTCACAAATGCCCGTTCAATGAAGCTACGTAGTTAATTGTATGCATGTCAATTAAATATTATTGATTCAACACCCGTGACGCTTGTTTTTTTCATTTGAGTAGCTGATCCTAACTTCTTTGAAAAAAAAGAAGTTTCTAATACACTCAAAGGATGTTCACAATAATTGTTTAAACATTAAATAATTCATGTAAAAGAAAAAGATATTAAACTGGATCATTTTTCCTTGCCTTTAAATACTTGATGAACATACGATTAACTATAATACACGATTAAATGTTTGCCCTCATAAAGAAAGCAGTCTGATAATCAAACCAACAAATATATATATATTGTTGGAAACTATGTAAAAAAATTCAAAAACTTGACAAGTTTCAAGAAATTTTTCGCAACATTTAAAGTGTAGTCATGACTTTTTAAAATTTTTTAATGTTATATAAATTAAACCTTTTACATTATTGAACATTAAATCAAAATTTCCAAACATTTCTCCTAAACGCACACTTTCACATTCCCTTTGAATATCTGTACCGAAAGGAATTTCGCCAGGTCTCTGGGAATGCCAAGTCACATACATATTTATTAGTCGCAGATATCGAAAATATTTTTACAGTATTGTAATTTGACATTGAAATAAATTCACTTTAAAAAGAAAGTAACTATTTTGGTCTTCTTTTTTAATTAAAATGTAACTTTTTAAATTTTTTTAACTTAAATTTTGTGAATTCACAAAAGATTTAATTAAGCCTTAATTTTCAATGCGGTATGTTCAAGAAACTTAGTCGATGAATGATTATTGTATGTATATTTTTATTATTAGAAAAATTAAAATTAATATAGGAAAGTGAAATTTCTAAATAAAAAAAATCATTGGTGTTATAAAAAGTTGACAGTTAAAAAAAACATCACATGAAAAAGCTAATAATTCTCAATTTCATGAACATCGCATTTGTTACCATAAATAAAAATCTAAATAACTTATATTAGGAGAACATTCTTAATACGATTAGAAGTGTAAGAACAATAAATTAAACAAATAACAACCTATAATTTGGTTAAATTTAGTTATTACGCTTTTTTAGTAAGTAAATATTATACGATGACAAACTGAGATCTTAAATGTAGATTAAATTTTAAAAATGGAAACGATATGCATTAAATGTACACATAACAATAACCAAAAATATAATTCAAATCCTTACTTTTGATAACTTAGTAATGTTGGAAACATTTATTTCAAAGGCAGTCACAAAGATGATTCAGCACTCATACCAAGATCAAAACAAGGTCTGATGCACAAATAATTTTTTTTTAACAAGTAAGATTTTTTTGATAAAATTACAGTTGATTTGATACTGATGTTCTTTTTACAAATGCATTTTGACTTTTTTTTATTTTATCATCGATTAATGATTTTCGAAAGAGCATTTATAAGAATAAATTTAATTGTTTAAAAAACAGAAAAATTGAAAAAAGCAATGTGATTTTATCTATTTATTTATTTATTGAAAAGGAAGACTGCCTATATTTATAGCATTTCTTTGAGAAATTTAGGGTAAGAAATCTCATTATAATCTAGATACTGGTAATAATTTTTTAATTAAATCCATTTTATTTTATTTTTTATGCTCGTTATACATACATTAAATAAATAGTTTTAAAACAATGCACTGACTGTTGAACAAACGAAAAATCATAATTTTTATGCAAGAATGGTTATGGAAATTATGCCTATTTGTACTTTCAAAGAAAATTTTATATTTGTAATTAAATTTAAAATATATTTATATTTATTACTGAAATACATTATATGTATCAGTCTGAAATACTAGATGTTCATAAACCAACTTTAAAACTGTTGTTCACAGAACTTGCATGATAAAAAGATAACTTTTTTCCTGTTTCACAAAATATATATTTTGTAATTTCAGTATAAGCACATATATAATTTTTGTTGTCCTTTCTATTTTTTTAAATCCTTTACTTCATTATTTACAAGTATCATGCATCAGTTAATCACAAATATATACTAACTATTATGTTAACTTATTTATTCGTTGCCAACAGTGTATTTTTAGAAGACGAAACTTAATGAAAAATGTCATGTATTTTCGGGTGTTTCAATTAGCTTAGTTTTTTTTTATAAAAATGAACTCATCATTATTATTAAATCTATAAGCAAATTTCGGAATAACTGAATTCAGTATTCTTTTTTGTGTGTGTGCCACCCTGATTCATGTTTAAGTGCACTTGAAAATTATCGCAATGCCTTAAGAAGAAAGCATTTTTATGATGTTTTGTATTCATATATAGATTCATTTTCTTTTGAAAATTAACTCTTTCTTTTCCGTAAAATGAAACCATTAAATAATTATATTTCCGATTTGCAAGGAATAGTTCGCATAATATTAAATTTTAGTTTCGCAAAAATTGTAAATAAGTAACTTCACATTCAGATATTAAAAAGAACTTCGATAACGATCTGCACCATCTATTTATTAAGAGAAATACATTCCCTATCCGCAAATAAAATAGCTTAAAATGCAAAATGTTGAAAAAAAAATCTTTGCCGCGTACAGAAGAACTCAACGTACCGTCAACGTTAGGCGATAGAATATCAACTGAGCAAATCTTTAAACATCGCGCAATCTATTAAAGAAAAAGATAATGATTTATGCAGAGAGGTTCGACATTATAATAAAAGACGATTTAAATGGCTTATAATATCGTTCAATTCTTAAGAAAAATTGAACTATATTCACAGTTGTATTGCATAATTGATTCCTTATTACATTTAAAGTTTATCCTATCTGCATTTAAATTGCGGAGAAATTAGTTAATTTCGCCGTATTAGAGATTACTAGCCTTAAACATGAGGGGAAATATCTACAATAAATATTTTAAAGGTTGCCAATTGCCAGCTCCCCATAAAAACTGAGAATAAAGATAAAATAATTTAAATATTTCGATAAAAATTTAAAATGCGCTGTTTATCGAGATTAAAGTGTTTAACGAAACTTTGAATAACTTATGAGATAAAGTTCCGCATCTCTTCGTGGAATAATAAATAAAATTAAGATAAGCAACCGAAATTATGCAATATTCCAATTAAGAAGAGTAACTTGAGAGTGCGTCAATAATAGTATGAAAACTTATCAATCCTTCATTTTATAAATTTTTTATGTGAAACCGGGAAAGAATGAAAGTAGATCCTTCAAGAAACCGCGGATCGGGTAATCGCATTATAATCTACAAAATATGGAAAAAAACGACGAATGAATAAAAATGGGACGAAGAACTTGCTTGCATAAATTATGAACTGTTAAGAATTTTCCATCTACATGAACTGTTTTATCGCAGGAATCTACATTATCCATCATTTATTTAATTGCAGGAAAGAACAACTACGAGAAAAAAAGCGAGATTTAGCTCTTTTTAGGTTGATGAAAAGAAGAATAAATCTGAACACTCTTTTATGGATTGAAAGCGAAAAACTACAGTATTTTTTTTTCTTCTTTTTCTACAGTCAAAAAATTAGGAAGGATTTATATATGTATATTTTAAAAATAAATTATAAATTCTTATAAATATATTTATTTTTTATATTGAATTGATTATAGTTAACTGTATTACTTCTTCTGATAAGCGACTAAAAAATAAAAATTCTCATTTTTATTCTCTTGCAAATAAATATACAAAGGCAAAGCATTGTTTAAATCAAATTTGAAATTTTGAAGAATCTTTATATCTTATGGGTTTTACTTCCTCGTATTTGAATAAAACATTTATGTTATGTTTGTTGCCATCAAACTTAACAATAACTTAAAAATACTTTAGGCTAGATGGATGAAATTTAGCATCCAATGTTTAAAACCAAATTTGTAGATATGCAAATAGAATTTTAAACAAAATCAAATCATAAAAAATTGACTAAATATCTCATTATACATGAATACAATATTTGCAAAATGCAAAGTAGAAAATTTCAAGTCTAAAAGAGAGAATAAATGTTTATCTAAATTTGCTAAGAAGTCGGCCTTATCAAATTATGCTTTATCTGCTTAATTATGTAAACGTGTTGACTCATAAAAGAATTAAATAAGTAAAAAAATATTATTTATAATATTTTTATTGAAGCAATAGTTTTGTGGTGCTTAATATTAATTTTTTTTCGATCTCAAATAAATTTCTTTGATGTACCACGAAATGCATTAAATTTATTTTTGGGATTCTCAAATAACATAGAGAAATGATATCAGAAAAACATTCTTGCACTCTCTCTTATATTCTTCTTGTCTTGCACAAAACTTATTAAATTGTGTACTTCATGATAAAGAAAAAATACCAAAACTTCAGTTTGAATTTCATGTCACTGGCAAACAATTCTTACGAAAGATTGAAATTTGCCATGGATGCAGCATTTTTGTTTAATTTAACGTGTTCTCCTTGGTGATTAATCCCATATGCGGTTAATTAATAAATTCCATAATATCGGAATTATATTTTGGATTCGCTTCAGACCAATGGGAACCAAAGTTTGGCATGAAACCAAAGCTGCTGTGAATAGTCGCTTTCATATGAATATAACAGGTAGACAGATGAACATGCAATCATTATTTCAGAATTATGTTTTCCACCCTCAAGAAAATCTAAACACATTTTTTTAAGGTTCGAAATCAAATTTGAAACTCAAATTTGAATTTTTTTGACAATTGCATTTTCTTTGCATACTTTATTTACTAAAAAGTAAAACTCTGGGCACTTAAAACTGTCATACCCTTACCTAAAATTACAAATCTTAGGCGAGGGTGTTAAATAAAAGCTGCATTATTGGTAAGGTGGACAAATTTTGACATACTACATATGTTGATTACTTTAGCTGTATGTTCCCCAGTTTATATAAGGATGTTTGATGTTTATTTTCGATATTGATAAATTGAATATATATCAAATATCTATAAATTAAATTAATTAATTGGAAAAAATAATTATAATTGCATAGAGTTATCTATTCTATAAGCAGAATCTAAGAGGTGTCTTATTGATATGTTCTTTCATTTTAGCGTATTATTTCATTAAATCATCGACACAGAAAAAGAAATAGACAGGGTTACTCCTTTATTAGGGGTTATGCTAGTATGTTTTGGAGCGATCGCATCCTCTGGCTTATTTTAGTTACGTGTGTTCTATATTATATGAAAATTATTCGAATTTGGCTTTTATTTGATAAACAAAAAGCTAAAGAAGGCTTATTGAAAAGAAATTATAATTGCTTGTAAAGTTATCAATTGTGCATTGTGGTATCTGGGATATTATTGTTATCTGTATTATTGTTAGTCTTATTTCAATTCTATTCCGGCTGCGATGAGAGGAAAAGAAGCTATCTGATGTTTCTAAAGGGGACATCATTGAAATCAAAGCTTTGACCTGTACAAATACGTCTTTTTTGAGTTTTCAAGTGGATAATTTTGCAAATACCTTATCCAAAGTAGTATAAACCTTTAATCTCCAATTGGGTATTCTTCTTTTCATTTTACTATTCTCTTATTATTATTTTTAAAACAAACATAAAACTTCTTTCTTCATAAATCGATAGCTTTTTATCATTTTATTTACACCCTGGATTAAAGTGTGTGTGTTTTCAGAAAATATTTCTCCGTTGTGGTACTGAAGTCCAAACTTGAATTTCTGTTCCAAATCTGCTTAAAATCAACTAAATTTTAAAAGACTGTTGCAAATATAACAATACACAATTATCTTTGGCTTCATCATTAATTTCATTTTATAGTTCCACTATTAATATTTATTTGTTGTTTTACCCATATGGCTTCACAGCTTGATAACAGTTCTTAATTAAGATCCCGACAATTTACATTATGTACCTTGGAATATTGATCGATGGTAATATGGCTTTGAGATCCATGATTCCATGTATGACTATAAAAAGCTCTAACATGTGACAATCTTTAGAGGCTCTATTTGATTTTCTTTTAAAAATATGTCCTTTACCTAGTAAATTATATTGCATAAAATAGAGCTTAGAAGACATTTTTACACTTTTCTTAAAGTTTGAAAAACAATACAATTCTAAAAGCACTCATTTATTGCTTACAAAAAAAATCTACAGCACACTCTTAAGCAAGACTTGAATGATTTAAACAGAAGATTTCTACGAATTACCCGTGAATATTGGAATAGTTAGTTCAATTCTTCATTAAAAGATGGCAGTGAATGCAGAGATAAAACGGAATGATTCAAGATACATTATACAGGGTGTCCAAAAAGTTCCCGCACTGATGATTTGTGAATTTATTTTACAAAAACAACAGGTTACAAACAACAAAAAGAATTATTTTCATGACAATGATAAAAAGCATTTTTAACATAACTAAGGAAAAAATACTGAACTTACATTTATAATAAATGTTCAAAATGTCCATTCCTTTCTTGGAGACAAAGCTGAACTTGTTTGATGCCTGTTTTTCGAAACGCGTTTTACCATGTTAGGAGTGATTTCTTGTATCCTTTGGGTAATTGAGATTTTCAAATCATCTAAAGTTTGAGGATCACCTTCATAAACTTTGTCCTTTAAATATCCTCATAAAAAAAGTCCGGAATGGTCAGATCAGTGGATCGAGGTGGCCAAAGATTTTTTGAGACAAGACGATCGCCGAAAAAAGCTTCAAGCATGCCCATGGTTTCATTACCCCTATGGAAAAATTTAATATACTTGAAAAAAATCATGGACAATAATTTTTTTAATTTGGAGTACGGGAACTTTTTGGACACCCGTTACTTCACATATACTAACCGAAAATAAAGAAATCTATTCTCAAATTGAAATATAACCAATCAAATAATATTATCTTTAATTATTTCAGAACTTTTTTGCAATTTTCTGAACTGATGAACTTTTTTTTCATATAAAGTGCATAGTTTTTTCCCATAAAGTGATTTGAAAACTATCTTTTCGAAACAAAACAATATCTATCAGAAGTATCAATACTTAATAATATAAAAAATAAATAACATGGAAACATGCAGCAAATTGCTAGTAAAATATCAGAAACATATAGTAATACTCAGAATAAAACTTTATCGGGGGAATTTAGATATATAGTTTTGAACTATTTATATAGTTTCCTCATGAGCTTTGAATTTTCTGGATGGATCTACCTTGGAGCTATTCTTCTAATAGAGATGTCATGATTACTCTTGTACTTTTGTAAACAAATCCATCAACTAGTCAGTATGTTTGTCTACAAGACCAAGAATTATTTACTAGGTATCTATTCAACATCTAAGAATATATAAAAAAATGTGTTTCCTCCTTGTTGATACTCGCATTGCAGAAATGTTGCAGATCCATGAAAATATGATGTCCAGTTTCTGTCTAACTAAACTGAGGATTTGTTTGGATTTGCAGTGTTTAGTTTATTGAAAATGCTCAGATATGAAATTGATTTTTAACAAATGATCCATTTTAAAAAGCATTGTTTCTTGCGATGAAGCTTAGGTCATACTTTTGTTACAGAAACAATTCTGAGGTTAAGTGATTGCCGCTTAAAAGCGAATTGGAAAAATCACATCGAAATCCAACCATTTTGTTCTTTATTGCTATACATTGTGAATGAAATGTTGTAAGAACAGCTATAGTTCCGTAACAAACTTTGTTTCCTAACTGTATAGAAAACGGCGTTCAAAATTTATATTATGTCAGTAGATTCAACAATACTGCCAGAATCCCTCCAAAAGTCTATATATAGTAATATTTTTTGACAATGCTAAGGAAACCTTTCACAGCTTTCAACATTCAACTTCACCTTCACTCAAGGTCAGCGATTTTATGCAGAGGGGAGGAGGGTTTCTTTCACAACAGCAGCATTTCAGCTATTTTAGCCTCTAAATATATTCAAAATACATCTTAGATCAGAAAATCGTTTCTGTTGAACAAGCTCACAAAAATTTGTTTCAAACATATCAAATTTTTATACAAGGGCCATTTCTTACATTTCATTCTGCATTTCTAAGTTATTCAGTTCAAACACATTTTAAGAAACACTTTTCCTAAGGATCCATTTGTTCAAAACTTTGATACAGATATTCGGATTTCTCACCGTGACCTGAATGCTAAATTTTATCCAATTCCGAATTCAATTTGTTTTGAATTAGTTAAGTCACGTATATACGGGGAAACGGAACTCGGGAAAAATGATTCTATCAGACTGAAAGTTGTCTGAAAAGTGGAAATTTCAAAATCTAATGGTTCATGTTTCTTGGTGTTCGCGATATTTTTTTTCTTTCGATTACAAGAGAGTAAACTTATCACTTTTGAATAAAAGAAAAACGATGGTTGGATAAAAAAATTAAATGCTCTCTATCCAAGTACAACATAGATGTTATTGAAAATAAAACTGTATTTTAATACAGGAAAGGTAGTCATTGCATTCAGATAATTTTTAAGAGACTTAAAATGGTTAATAATAATTTGATTTACTTAATTAGTCACCAATTAAAAGTAACACATATCATGTCATAATTATGCCATTAATTTTTATACTTCTTTGATGTACAGTAACTAAAGTCTAAGAACAAGGGAAAATTAGGGATATGGTTATTTGAATGTTTAATTTAGTTTAATTCGCGAATTTAATGCTATACAAATTTTTCATTCAATGGAATTTTTTCCATACTATTTTTAACTATATAATGAATCCATTAATATTCTGTAATATATAATTATGCTCAAACTTTCAGCCATGATCAGTAGTGATTTCAAACTCATTAAAGGTTATTTGATATTAATATTAATTTGCTTATAAACTTCTAACTTCAAAATTAATTTCTTAGTTTAATTGAGTGGGAAAATATTATTCTCACCACTTTCAGCACTTATTTTGACCTTTATAATTTTGTGGTGATTATTAAACACAAATTTTAATGCAATTTAAAATCTTGATATCTATGTAACTATATAAAATAATAAGGCATTCATGAAACGAAATAAAGGTATTTGTATGAAGATAAAATTAACTCATCTATTTGAAGTTCATCATATATACTTCATATAAAAATTACCTAAATGACTGACTTTAAGTGCTAAATATAAAAAAAAGAAAACGACGTGTAGAGAAGACGGCAGGTTTATCTTTAAGTAGTAAAGAGGGGAATTTTCGTATAAGAATCAAAATGCTACAAAAATATTTTAATAAATGAAATGTAAAGATATATCCATGATAAAATATCATTGGTGTTGTTTCATCAGAAATAATAAGATTCGCAATTGCAAACCTTATCTAAAATACAAGCGCATTCTCATATATAATTTGAAAATAATGTGCAATGGAAAATACTCTTAACAATTACAAATTAAGTTTAGGAATTACAGCAATAATCCGATTTATTGTGAATTAATAATATTAATGACTATATTTATATTAGAAAGATTTTATTACTTAAATATAAATTACGATTCAAAAATTATTTTTTGTTATTGTTACAATGCTTTTGTAAAAGATAATTGTTGTGACGTTAAACAGCTATTGCTTATACATTAGATAATCCCAAAACGCTTGGTTGTTACACTTTGTAACAACTCAACTCTCTGTACATAAGGAGAACAACTCAACGCTGATTTTGAGAAGAAGTTTTGTAAACCATTCTTGTTGCGATTTGTAGTTCGGAATAAACAAGAATTCGAATTTTGTTTGTGTTTGCGTTTAGAAGTCATTTGTTACAATTCAGAAGTGGGATAAACATGCTATCTTAATTTTAAATTCTGTTTAAAGTACAAAAAGCCAATTTTTTAACTCGATTTCGTAAGGAACAATTACGTTTCGTAGCCGAAGAAATCTAATGCACATGTGTTGCTAATTTTTTTGCATTATTTAACATTTTTATTCGATTCCAGAGATTTTAGAAAATAATCGTTATTAAATAAAAATGAATCAATGATTATACAGTAATTGAAAATTTTTATTTCATTAATTTAAATTCATTTAAATCATGTAAATTTTTCATTTAAATTTTTATATTTAATTTTTTTTTACTGGAGAAATATTGATTTCATTCCATAATGTTTTAAATGTTAAGAATTGTCTAATATAACACAGAACGAACGCATGTAGTATATATTCAAACCTGAACTCCACAAAAAAAACAAAATATATGGATTTTGTGAAAGCATTAATTAATATCATTTATTTCCAAAACTTTATACCTTTTTCATTTGATATTCTATACGTAATATTCTCCCACAAATTTAATTATTTTATTATGAGCACTTAGAGTTTCATACAAAAAAAATTGACTCTCAAATTTTTCTGACAAATATGTTTAATATAAACTTACTTTTTCTATCACCAAGTGTATTAGTTTAAGCTCAAAATACAACGTAGCAATTTAAAACAGTTTATGTACACAAATATTCATTTCACGCTAGAGGGGGATATGTTTAATATCTTAACACTATTAACACAATGCTCCATTTGCTCGAGAAAGAAATCTTGAGAAATCGATTGGGGGGTGGACGGAGAGACGCAATGATTAAAACATTGTTATGAGATTTAGCAACATCTGCTTCATTTCTGTAAGATGAAAAGAGATCCGTTATTATTAAAAGGCAGTTTATTCCTTTCTCGCTCTTCATGAGATAATGCGAGCTTGAGTTAGTTACCTTAATCAAGGTCATTCGGCATGCTTTCTGAAAGAATATCTTTATTGAAGATTTCTTCGCTCAATGAATATCATGAATAGAAGATAGACAAAGAGAGTGCCAACTCCCAAAATAAAAGAATGATTAATTAGAACGGAGTTAAATTGAGTATTTTTTTAAAAAGAATAATGAATTTGACAATGTTAAATTGAATAATTTTAATAATTGGATGAAAATATCAAAATTGACTTAGAGAATTATTGTGTAAAAGTCACCATAAAATCGGTATCATTTATAGAAAAGTGTAATCATTAATTTATCGTTGGATGAAAAGCACTTCTGATGTTTAACTTTTTCTTGACAAAAGATATAATTAGGATTTGTATTAATTAGCTTAATCAGGGTTGTTTGACTTGCTTTTTGTAGAGATGATTCTATTAAAGATTTCTCAGTTTTATGAGAATTGGAAATACAGGAAGAATTCAGAAAATGTTTCCTAATAGGATGAAATATTGATGAATCTGAATCTCTTAATAGGATGAAATAATTATTTTGATATCTTAATATAATGAAATAGTAAAGAATCTGGATCTTTTAACATAATGAATTAATGATGAATCCGAGTCTATAAATAGTATGAAATAATAATGAAACTGAGAATCTTAATAAGTTGAAGTAATAATGAATCTGTGTCTTTTAATAAAATGAAATAATAATAAATCCCATTCTCTGAATACGATGAAATAATAATGAATTTACCTTAACAGGATGAAATATTAATGAATCTAGGTCTTTTAATACGACGAAATATTAATGTGTTTGTATCTATTACAGAAGGAAATAATAATGGATCTGAGTCTCCTTGAAGAATGAAAAGACAATGAATGAGAGGGACTTAATAGAAAGAGATAGAAAGTAATCTGAGAAATGACTAATCGGTTGATTTTTATTACTTGGAAATATAATGATTGACTTGGAGATAAATATGCTCAATATTTACTTTTTTCAACAGCACTATGATATATTGGGACTCATCTCCCTCAGAAAGGCACACATATATGTATAATCAACGAAAAATATGTAAAGCAATTAAAATAACACGGGGCTAATATGTGACAGTTGGAAAGAAACATATTTATTAAACTATATCTAAATGATTTAATTGAAATAAAATAAAAATAATATTCACAGCGAAACGCCTTATCTAGATTAAAAGTTTAAAAAGTATTGAAGCAATTAACTAATTAAATAATTCACTGTTATTTCATTCTTTAGTTTACATCATTTTAATCACGGTTTTAATAAAAGTTTGAATATTTATTTTGGATATTTATAACTAAACTGATAACTAAAAAAGAAAAAGGCATTTGGAACACTTCTTTCTAACTTCCAATATTTAATCTTAATGATAAAATTAAATTAAATCGTATGTTCGATTCTATATAAAATATAATATTTACCAACCTATAAGTTTGAAGCAGCCTAGTCTTCATAAAATTTAGTAAAATGACTGTATGGTAGTTAATGAGCATTTTAAAAACTGAGCTTAGTTGAAATACACTTGGTAAAGTTTTCCCAAGGTTTTTACTAAGCACTGGTTTTATAATGATTGTTGCATTTAGCATAATCTCTATGAATAAATGTTACCTATCTACACTTCAACACTTTGCACTTTTTATAAGGATGATTCAGGAAATGTCATCAGGAAAATCTACTTAATTACAAGAGATTTAAAATCAGAAATATCTTAATGAAATTCAAAGGATTTTTCAGCAATGAAATTTAAAAATTGCATTGCTAAATTATGTCTAAAAAATAATAATAATTTAAAAACAATTCTTTTTTTAAAAGTTATTAACATTACATCGATTTTTTTTCTTTTTCATATTTGGGAATAATACATCTTATTCTTAATACTTCTTTCTGTCTTCTTTAGTTTTATTATTGGAACGAGAGATTTAAATAAATTTTTAATTGATTTAGAATAATTCGAGTGCCAGCATTGGTGACTATTTGGCTATAAAATTGGCTGCAAAACTGAATATTCTGGACCACCGAAAACCACTACCCTGTTGCTTTTAATAAACAGGATCTAGAAATTGTTTTGTAGAATGTCCATATGTGATCACGATTTGTCGAAAAACTATGTAAGTCAAAGCGCTCACATCAAGATTGAAATTTCTATTTAGAGTGTTGATTGTACTGAAAGTTACCAAATTTTCTTTATGACTTTTTACTAGCAATTTATTGTTTTTGGTGATGTATGTTAATAATTTCTTCAATATATATTCTCTGTGCAATTTTCAAATACATTTTGGTTTCCTATTATTCGAACTTCTTGCTCTAATAAAATGACGGCTTTTCGTTGCCCACGCTGTAATTCTTTCACCGTATTTCAGAAAAAATATCAATATATTTTTTATATAAACGAAATTAATAGGAAAAAGAAAAGAAATAATTTATCGAAAAAGTTATTTATAACCAAAAATAAAGAAACAGTAAATATTTGCAAACTTAAAAAAAGGAATATGAACGTAATTTTATATTTAAAATATTATAAAAGTAAATATAACATAATAAAATATATACAACCTCCATAAGCTTATTCTTTAAATCTGAGAGTTTTAAAAAATTTCTTTCGGATATTCTTTAGAAAAATAGAACTTGTTTTTACAAATTCCTTGAAATGGGAAACCAAAACATGTTTTCCATTAAAATAGAAATCCTTTGTATAGTTTTGTTCCGCGTTAAATTCTAGGAAAAATATGTAAGTCAGGAATGAAAAACATTTACAAGTTTATTTCTAATTATTTCGCTTGTTTTGAAAATCAAACTATCTAAAGTATTGATTTTTAGAGAGGGCTTTTCAACCTTAAAGGTTTTATTGATAGTATTTTTTTAAGAAAAAAAGGTATAAATAATGTTCTCCAATGTTAAAAATAATCTTAAAAATATGCTATTTAGCTAAGGTCTGATTTTTCATTACTTTAAAAAAATATTCTAGTCACTTTTATTTTCTCGTATACATAGTACAGAAAAAGGATAATCATCAACAAAAACACGAAATTTTGACGAATCCGTAATTTTCAAATCACTCTGTGTATACAAAAAAAATTGGTAAATTATCCATAGGTCTATGACAAAAACAACTCGATTAGACTTTGAGAAAAACAGTTCAAATTCGCTGCAGTGTCTTTACATCAATTCTGTAGGTTTTTTATCAGTTTTTGTTTAAAATCTGTTTAAAGAACTCCTTCTATCCAGCTGTTGGGATATAAGTGAACACAATGATTACAAAATGAATAGATCTAGATAGAAAAGATTCTGTGCAAAGGTATATGAATATTTGTTATATATGCATCTATCAAAATACGAGCCAAATAAGACCAGAGATTGATTGTCTATCGATCTGCACTTAAGGGATTAATAAATTTAAAAATGCAATAACTTAAAAATATCATATTTGGTCTTAGACTATGTGCCTACAAATTCAGATTTGTGTCAAATATATGTTTAGTTTGTTTTAAAAAAGGTAGAATCAGATTTCCGGATATTATTAAATGCATATGAAGGTTAATCACCAAAAATTCGCCAAAGAATGTGATAAATTCAATAAAAAATCTAAATTCACGCCAAATGTTGAGGTATCTCTACTGCACGCCAGTGCTTTGTAAGGAACTTTTTGACATGCCCAGGTTATTAGAAAGTACACTTAAAAGTGTCTGGCAGACAATTAATTCCTGCTGGTTTAAAAAAAATAGAAATGGAAAAAAAGATTTATTATTACGAATTTTTATTGTTATAGAATATTTTTCACATATTTTCTCTACCTCTAATTTTTAATCGATAACTCACTAATAAATCATTTTCTATTAACTTAACTCCGTGGAGATGTGATATGCAGTCACTGAGATGAGCTCAGGATTCTTGATTAGGCTGGCCTTCACCCTGTCAGGTACATTTCCACTCATTCCTTTTTTTTCACCGCTCATCAGTTTAAACAGTGTTATTTTATATTGAATTCGAAATATTTTTGTTTATCATACATAATATTAATTACATTTTACGAATTTTCTGCAAATTCTACACCATTTAATTCCCTAAATAATTATTGTTTATTGCATTGATAAATAAAATATAGACAGACCTCCATCTTCACGATTTCTACATTTCTTCTTCTTAAAATTCGTATGTAAAAATCTCTTTCATCGTGAAGGAATTCTATATAGTAAAATAAATAATACTAAGACAGAAGTTTGATTAAATTTAATATCGCAAAAGCCATTTTCATCTCTGTCACGTCTAGTCTTCTCTTTGAAGTGCTTTATAAAATAAGTATCAAATCAAATTTTTATTCCAATAGTTAATTCCTTGTTATCCCATTAAGATCACTAATGGAATTTAAGGTTTATTAGAATAAATTTAATATTTTCCATTTCATGCAAGATGCAAAGATAGCAATCTGAATAATTTTTTAAATAAATAATTTACTAGCTAGAACAAAGTGAGAAGAAAACGTACTCCGATATGTTTGTGTTACTTAAGACACTTTACAAGCCCGTTGGCAGGTATGAAAGCAATTTAAACCGAGTGAGCGTTTCTTGATTTTCAGTAGCCCCAACTAGGTCCAAGAGTACAACTTAGCTACTTCATACGTCACATTCGCTTGCACAACCCCTATTCACGCACCTCACAGAAAGAACACAGAAGGAGTAAAATAATTCCCGAACTGGAACTCGAACCAAGAGGCAGGTCGCGTTCCGATACAAATTGTACGATCATTCTATATACTATATGGACTTATTTTAATCATTAAAGTTGCCTTCACACTTTTTTAACTCTTTCATTATATTTACTGCCGCATGCCTTGAATTATAATTTGATGATTAATTCCTGAAATATAAAGTTACAAGAACAGAAAAATAGTTTACCAAATGTTCATGACTAAATAATAACTTAGCTATTATGAGTAAATATTCACCTTCTTTTTATTTACGCTCCTCTATTAAATATATCCGTCTTCATGCACATTTATTTCAATTAAATACATTTTTTAAGCGAATTGATCTTATTAAATAATTTTATTTAAGTTTAATTAATGTTTCAAACTTTTTTTCATTTGATGGGGGAGTATATAATTTGATACTATTTAGAAAATTATAACTTATGCCCTTAAGCATTTATTTTCATTTCTAATTAATTTCAAAATATATTATTCATTTATTTTATAAATCAAATTATAATAATTGAAACTGTTTTTTCATAAATGAATTTCATTCATCTTGAACTAATAATGCATCAAATAGGAATTAGATATACGCATATTCAAATGTGAAAGTCTAAGCGCATTTGGAGACCAGCAGGTTTTCCAAAAAAAAAATCATTGTGCCTAATTTCTATTGCATATTTCATGTGTAATTTATCAAACAAAATATTTCATTCTAATTATAGCAAGAAATAACATGCAAGAAAGCACATTTCTTGCTGTATATGAACTTCACATTTTTGCTCTTTATTCTCAGATACTCAACAAAATTCTTCTTTAATTTTCAAAAATAGTAGTGACTGATGCAGCTATCCTGAAGAATTTAAAAAAGTATTAGTTTCCTTTTAACAACAAAATATGTTGTTGACTTTTTTTTTATTTCCATAGTTTGAAATTAAATACAAATTATTTGAAAATTTGAGTTTTCATTTCAAAATTTGAGTTTAGTTTTTGAGTCTAAAAATTCGCTATGCAAAATAATTTATTTGGAAGTCATGTCGTAAAAAGGGAAAATGTCACTAAGATTTGCATTAATCAAAATTTTAATTAAAATTCCAAAATAAAATTTGCAATGAGACCAAATTCAGAATTTTTTAAAACAGAATACGATCTAAAAATAAATAATCAACAAAATAATAACAGATTTCTAATTTAGTATTACATTATACGAAGATTCTTATAAACTTAATAAGGTTTTTTGTATATATAATATTGATTAAATTCAGAAATGTGTCTATTTCACTATCTTTATTCACATCTGCAAATGAGAAAAATCTCTGAACCTCCTTAACTTGATTTACTTACTTTAGTTTTCTGTTTGAAAGGTGTGACGTTTCGGCGGCGACGGAATCAGCTGTCTCGAAAGGTCTTCATAAAGTGGAGATGATTATTTATCCAAATTTTCGTTATACTAAAGGAAACATTAAAATTAATTAAGGAATACCTAGCATACCAAGCTTATTTCAACAGTGACAGTTTTTATTTATTTTGTCTTTTTTTGGAGAAAATATTTATACACAAATGATTTTATGAATATTTTTTTAATCTGGCCTACATACGAACTGAATCTTTAAACTTTAAAAATACGTGAGTGCACTTAGTTCAGCATATTATTCGAATCGGTTTAAACAATAATTTCATTGCTGCGATTCGATTCGGATAATATCATATAACGCCATTTCACAATATTTTGAGCTCCCACTTAGTTATCATCCTATGACAACAAAGCAAGTTATCCAAAAATATAAAAGCTCAATAAGACATTCTATCTATTGTCTGGTCAGCAGACAATAGATAGAATAAGGCTCTAATTTGTTAATTATAAAAACGTTTCTGTGGCAATATTGAGCTTTTTTTTGGTGACATCTATATATATAAACTATGAATACAAAACCCTATCGAAATATATAATTTGATTTAAAGCGTTAGAGCCGTTTCTGATAGACATGATAGAAATTTAAATATATACTAGAATTGCTTGTTTAATGTTATCAGGTATACAAGATAAATTTTAGGAATAAAGTCAAGTAAATGCGAGTCTGCGTTCATATACCCTAAAAGGTGACCTTGTCTGTATTTTAACTCTTTTGGATACTCAACAATAATCAATTATTAAATATTCATGGATTTCTTAAGTGTTTAAATTAAAGACACACTTACTGTAAAATATAAATCTAAAACGAGAAAAGTTGAGATGAAAAGTTGAATCGAAATGACAAAAGTCCAGTGACGTAAATTAGTGTAATTTTAAACTACTAAAGTAGAGAGAAAATTTGATGCATCATGTTACTTTTTTCCAAAAACTGATCTTCCTAAATGAGCTCTCGGATGTCAAAAAGGGATTATTTCATTTTTAAACGATGAGGAAGTAAAAAAGATTACAGTGAATTTTTTTATGATTAACAAAGATATTGGAAATCAATAATACACCTTCATTTTTGTATGGAAACTTTACTATTTATCTATTTTTAAAAAAAAATATTTTGAGAAACATTTTGGCTCTAGGTAAATAAAATTACTCATATGACATGTTGCAGCGAAAGAATTCTAGGTCTGAAACATTTTTATTTCCATTTATGTATTGGTCAAATTACAATTAGGGAAATCTTCGAAATTCTTGAAGTTTCTAAAGACAGTGAACTCCATTGATGTGATCTGAAAGTTTGGAGAAAGGGGGTGTCACTTCAGCTCTAGTCGTTTTCATCTGACCATCGTTCCAAATTATACAAAACCTGTCAAAATGTTTGTTCAAAATATATCATTAAAATAAAATTTTGTTGATTTTCATTATACTTTCAAAAAAGACACTTAAATTAACAGAAATAATAAAATCAATCTCGATTATCTGTAGAGATCGCGGTATTGAAAAGGCCCTAGATTAAAAATAGAGAATAACGGACAACGCCCACCATTGGTTTCAATATTAAGCTTGATTAGGATGGTTTTTCATTTGCATAAACCAGTCACTTGTTGGTAGATCACAATGGGCTCGGGCCTTGTAATAAACTGAGTAAATCTGAAATATAAATATAATCGGTTAAAGTATTAACCATGCTTCTTTAAGTGTTGTTTATTGGGATTTACAACATCAACCTAAGCATTATATGTCTCTTTCGTTATTTTTCTGAATTGCAAACTCGTTTGAACTCGTTACTTCAAAATTCAGGAGATTATCCTAAACTGACAAATCAATGGAATAAAACCAAATTCCACAGTATGTCTTGCATGCACCATCTCTTTATGCATATCGAACGATGCGGGCTTCCATGCGTACGAGGATGAAAAGTCGTTGGAAAATGGAAGAATGTTCTCATTTCTCTTCGCAGAGGGAAATAGAGTGGGGAATAACTACTCCTACTCCGATGAAGGAACGTATCTATTGCTGAAGTGGTTTGGTCATAACATGTTATATCGAATAGGACTCCTCAGAGTAATTACTACACCAACTATTACTCGATTTCTTTGAAATGTCTCGGCACACAGTTCACAATTACGCATATTATATATATGGATAACGTTTTATATGTGGTGTTGCTGTTACTTATGGCACTTGCCATGAACAAGCCCTCTGCCGATACAGTAGCAGATTTCAGTTGAAAGGAACGTCTCTTGTTTTTGAAGTAGCCCCAACTAGTGCCAAGAGTTCGACTTAGCTACACGCTCACCACTTTTGCTTGCACAGACCCTTTTTAACTGGAGGCGCATTCACACATCTCACAGATCGCACACAAAACAACAACCATGCCCGAACCGGAACCCGGACCTTGAACTCCCAGAACACGAGGAAGACGCGCTACCTCTGTGCCATAAATCCGGCCCTTTCATATATAATCAAAATATATTTTCATGTGAATAAGATCAATGTAGTATGTCTTAATAGATTACAAAGACTAATTTTGGATACAGATTAAGATAATTTTAATGAATTATACCACAACATATTTTCTGATTTTTATTTAAATTTGAAAATTAATGTTTGAGTTTGTAATATTTTATACTCGAGTTATATAATCTCAACAAATAAATGTGAAAAATTTGTTTTTTTATCATTATATGCATTTATTGTGATACATAGATGAACTTTTTAATGACAGAACATGATAAAGTTAAAGACAAACAAATTAAAATAAAATAAGACTTCATATATAAATAAAATAAATCTTCCTTTTTGAAAATATTTTTAAAATGTTGCCCATAAAAAGAAATATGTAACAAAAATATAACAAAAATTTTAAAAATATGTATTTGATGATTTTGAATCCCAAAGTCACTTTAATACTCAACTAAAATAAAGTAATGATAAGATATGGATAAGAAAAGAAAACTTCGGAGGAAAAATAGAATTCTAAAGCATTGAATATATTAAAAACAAATACTTCATCAAAATAATTCTCATAAAGCAAAAATTCCAATTTTACAACGAAATAAAAAAAAAGGTAGAAATAGTTCGCGAAGGAAAAATCTCTTATTAGGAAAGGATAGGAAGAAGGCAAAGAAGAAAAAAAGAAAGGAAACAGAAGTATATTTTTTTCAATTTTGTGTCCTTGAAAAATAAAAGTAATAATATAGAATTCGTCTCCTTTTTGAGGCAAATTATATATAACGGCGCGTTCAACATTTCTTCGAGACATAAAAAATATAGAAAATATATTTTTTCGTCAATTCCAACTTGCATAAAATTTTATTTTATCTAGTTTTTAATGAATAATTACTCTCCACATAAAGAACTTTGTGACCACGACAGATTTAACGTTCGACATACATGAAGAATCTAACACGTTCAAATTCGCAGCCTAAGGAATGCGAATCCAATGCTCTACCAACCAGACTATCCATTCCTAATAATTACAGTTACTATAAATAATTGATCAAAAAATTATACTAGCTTTGAATTTTCAACGCCAATTGAGAATTCAAAGTCGATTGTGGCAAAGTAAAATGCATGAATTTTCTACACCAGTTGGGGTAACGCAATACAGATTAGAAATATTAATTTTCTTTATTTTGTATTAGTTTAATTCAAAAATACTTCGAAATAAATCATAAAAACAGATTAAATAACTATGCTTGGTTTTAAATGCTTCAAATATTATGAAAGTAAACAAAATCGTTTGAAATAATCGGCCAAAAACATGTTAAACCTAACCTCATTAGTGTGGGAGGAAAACAAACTGAATTCGTTACTTATCTGACCGCTTGGAAATGGAGATTTAGATCAAGAAAGTTAGTTATTAATAGTTAATAAAAAGTGAATGGATTAATATTTGAAAAATCTGTATTAATATCAAAGGCCATCCCCTACGAGTTTTAAAAAATGTACTTGAACTTGATTGGATGAATAAAAAGTACTTTGTTA
>JAOUZG010051511.1:1891974-1902557 GCA_026289955.1 Argiope argentata | reverse complement strand
TGTGTGTGTGTGTGTGTGTGTGTGTGTGTATATATATATATATATATATATATATATATATATACAATTGTAGATTTTTACATTTTTACGATTTTAATGCGACGTTATTACACTCAGGGTGAAGGATTGTTATAATAAAAAATATGACAGGGCTCAATGCAACCACAGCACGCACACGCATTGTCATGGAAGCTTAGAGAGGAGGTGCCACCCTCGTGACATTCATGCGTTTCAAAATTACGAGGTCCATCACAAAATATCCCAGATGTTGCTTTTAAAAAAGGTCGTTAATATAATCCACCAAAAAAAACGTTTAACAATCAAATGATAAAGTTGGCGTTTAATCCTTTAAATAGTTTTTAAACGGTAATAACAAAATATGTTTTCAGAGGATTTAGTACCTGTCGTTGATGATGATGATGATGACGTGTCCGCTTTTTACCGCGGAAAGAGGGGTGCAGTAGCTTCTGAGGGTATGTACCCCTGAGCGCCCGAGGGTAGAAGTCTGACTTGTAGCTCAAATGAAGATGAAACACACACACATTCGCTTGCACAGCCCCTTTTTACAGGGGGGCACATTCACCCATCTCACAGATAGCACACAGAAGAACAACCATGCCCGAACCGGGACTCGAACCCGGGACCTCTAGATTACGAGGCAGACGCGCTACCTCTGTGCCAGCAAGCCGGCTGTTGTTGGCTGTTTTTTCTTATTTAGTAAGGAATTCATGTCTCTGGAGGGCGTTTATCAAAACAGTCTGTTGCCTAAAATTTCGTTCAAACTTCTTAATAAGTGATTAATATAATAAAAAAGAATTAAATTATTCAAAGTATATTTATATCTTGAAAATGGACGAAAAGATTTGAATTCAAGGTCGAATTCCTTTTACGTCCCTACATATGAAGAAATCAATATCCCCTATGTTTTCAAAATCAATTTCTGTTCATTATCCAATTCAATTATAAATCATCTGTTAAAATCTGTAATTTGTTTCTTGACTTTAATGCCAAATATATTAAATTTCATTTTACGCCTCTTCACTGCAAAAAATTGCAAGCAACTAGCTTATTATGAAATTTGATTTTTTTTTTTTTTTGTTCTTTTAACTTTGTACCAATTTAGAAAGCACTCAAATGTTAAGCATTCCATCCTTAATAAAAAATTTATAAATAAGAATTATATATAAGAATAAATTGAAATATTAAATGACCCTGCTTTGTAGTTCTTGATGCATTCTAATCAATATACAATAATTAAATAAAATTGTCTCAAAATTAATCAAATTTTTTTAAAAAACTATTTTGATTCAGAATTTCTATTTTGAAATCAAATTAAATGTTTCATAATAAAATTTTAACTGTCTCTAATACAATAGAGTATAACTATTCCAAAAACATTTCAGAAATATTTTAATTAATCTATTTCATCTATTATATCTTTGATGAAATTTTGATGCTAATTAGGTCTGTTATCTATATTAATCGTTTTGACAAACATCTTAAAATATTTGTCAAAAATTCTATTTTGAAATCTCATTTCACATAATAACATCTTCATTCTTTAATATTTTAAATACTGATGAAAATAATTTGCTACTACTTAAAATATCATAACACAAATATTTTATTAAACAAATATAATAATAATAATAAATATCAAACGTATTAAAACTATTAATATTAAAGCGCATATTAAAAGACAAATGCTTTACTTGGGAATATTATCATTCTAAACAAATATAAAGAAAATGGATCTTCTCTTCCTATTTTTTTTCTTTAAGTGTTTTTTTCGTTAAAAAATGGAATCGAACCTGTCAATAACAAAATGAGAAACGACGAAAGAGTAAACTATGAAATAAGAAGAATAAGAAAACAAAGGAGGCACCAAGATCTGCCGAAAGTCCAAAAACGGGAGGTGGTAAAAGCGCGGGAAATAGTTTTTGAATCGTCATTTCAGTTCAATAGACAATTTACGTGTGCCTCAACAGAGAAATATTGAAAAGAGCAAGAAAGTGACCGAATAGAATAATCCTGATAAAAGAACAGCACATGCCTGAAATGATATGGCATCGAATAAATGAAATAAAATCGATTTTACAATTAAATCTAACAAAAACCGAAAAGAAAATGTAGTATCCAACTTAGGAAAAGTAAAATAGAGTACGAATGTAATTTTAGAAGTTTAGATGCTTGATTCTATCGAGAGAGTTAAAATCGCTGTTGCATATTCAATCAATAGCTGGATGGCTACAAAAGGCGGGAAGGAATAGATCTAAATCTTTACGATTGCTCACCAACCTTTGGTGCCGGAAAATACTGTTGCAATTATGTAATGCAGGATGTTTACATATTTAATCTTGCAGCAAGATACGAATTCAATGAACAACAATCTTAGAGATAAAAAATGAAGATTCAGAATATTATAAGAATACTGGCTCTTTTTCTATTAGAAATAGAGATCTGAAGAATCTGAAAAATTTCCTGCCCGATTACTAGAAAAATTATATAACTTAAGCGGTCAAAGAAATTGAGCTAATTGTCTTTCTTTAACATTGATGGCAGAGCAAGTCTTTATTTTATTATTATTATTATCTAGCTTATTGCAGTTATTAAGACAAAAATAGAGAGCAAATTGATGTCTGTTTTTGGTACTGTGAAATTCTAGTGCTACACTTTCTATTCATTCAGCTAGTGCTTTTGCTGTGACTTCGATTTTCTTGTGGATTAGAGCATTCCATTATCCGTCATATCGGACATTTTTCTCATCCATCGAACAAGACCTCTTCATAGTAATAAGTTCCAGGAAAACATTACAGCACTGCCTTTCAAAGACTTATTTTAAAGTAAATTGCTCTTTTTAATGTTATTAAATTCTGTTACATTATTATTATTTTACTATTAACTAAATATTAGCTATTTTGTAAAAAAGAAAATGTTTTCTGAAATCACAGCCTAAAAAGAAATATGATTAATTTTAAATTACTTTAAATTATAATTAAAACTAAAAAAATCCTTTCGGATTGCATATTCCCACTCAAATAAATTTGGCTGTCCTATTACAAACAGCTTTGATATAGAGCTCTAACACATTTTCCAGCACAAGCATTCATTCTTCTCTTTTCTTTATTCCGGAAAATATTTTTTTCCGGTAGAGTTGCACTAGATTTTTCAAGCAATGATAGAACATTTTTCAATAAGTGCTAACATTTAAGTTTGAAAAAAAAATTATATCAATTTCTTAACTCAACAAACAGAAAATAAATACTTGTGAAAATAATAGTTTTCATGACACTTGAGGATTAGATTTAAAATATTTACAAAATAAATTTCAATTGTTGATTAATTAACCTTCAAATTTTTCTTTATATTCATTTTTAAATATCAAGTTAACTTATTATTCCTCAATAACGCAGTTCGTTGCGATTTTGATAACAACAGATTGATTTGATAAGAACAGTTTCTCATTACCAATTTCTTTCAGGACATGTGAAGACTTATCAAATTTTAATTCGCCATGCATGCAAGTCATGAAAACTTGAACTACTTAAGTATATTAATCTTTGTCTAGTCAATATTCCTAATTTTTTATTTAAAAAAATTAGCAATTATTGTTTGGAGGATTTTGGGAAATTCCCTAAATTTGTGTAACTCCTTTTTACGGTCAGTTGATCCTTAAGAGTCCGTTTTTCAGAAAGAGTAAATTCTGATTTGACTTCATAAGCAGTTAATTAAAATATTAAACATTAAAAATATATTCTTAAAAACTTAAAAATTTGTGAAATTATAAAAATTTGTTTATAAATCATATATAATTCAGCAGACTAAAGAGTGTGTATTTCCTGTGCCTGGAAATATTATTTATAACCATTTTTATAGAACTAAAATATTTTTTTCATAAATGAATATAATAATAATAATGTAATTAAGAAAGAGTATATTGTAATTAAGAAAATAAAACTGAAATAGCAGTGAAAAAATAGAATTTAATAATATTTTTAATACCATTATATGTATTACGTATAATTGGTAAAATTTATATTCTTGTAAAGTAAGAGAAAATAAACAAGCAACGGGCTTAAAGACAAAAAACAAACAAACAATGAGTTTATACACGACAGTTTGCTTAGAAAACTTTAATTTCTATTTATATATTCTGTTAATATTTATTTCGTTATTCAAATGTATTTTAGTTTGTAAATTATTTCTCAGTTTATTTCTAATAGATTTGTTATTGTGTATAATAAAGTCTTCTGAAGTAGTTTAAACATCCTATTTCATAATATGTTTAATCAACAATTTGTTGTTCTAAGACAAAGGGGTTTCAAAAGGAGTTACAAATTCTTTCAAAAATATTATCCATTTTCTGCTGATAATAAACAATTCTATTTTAATAATTATATTTAGAGCTTATTCCTAAATTTGATATTTTCGAGTTACAATGTGCAAATGAAATAAATACAGAGATATTAAATTTACGTAAAATTTCGCAGATTCCAGATGAAACAAATTTCCGTCGGGTATTTTCCTAGACTTGTAGGGTGATTTTAGTTTCAAGGTGCAAACATTTTTACCTTTATTTGGGCAGAATTGTTTTCATGTTTATTTGATCAGTTTTATATCATGCTAGCTGTAACTCCCATTTCATCAATATTTATCAGAATTTGGATATACTTTATAAAACAGAACAATAATCTACAAGTAAAACAATAAATTTGAAAGTAAATAAATACTGTTTGGTTTTTATTAAATGAGATTAAGAAATATAAAAAAGGGTTTTATAGTCATTAAAAAGGCTTCTTTTTAATTAAAAAAAAACTTGGAGGTACTTAAAAAATGCTTGAAAATATCTTAACATTTATCCAGAAACATTGAAGGAAATTAGTAACTTTCCAGTTAATATCTTTTTTTATAAAAGTAATTTCATAAAGCATACCAACAAAAAATTCGTAAAAAACGTTTAGTATCACTTAAAATTGAAAAATACTAGATGTATAGAACGACATTTTTTTAAAAAAAGCGTATTAATTTTGTATTGGTAATTAGGCTTGTGTTAAATCCTTTTCATTCTTTTTTTCTTTTATTTCCTACTTTTATTTATTAGAATTTTCAAGCTACTTAAGCCGTATTTGACATGTATCCTTCCAAGTACTGTTCCTTTTTTTGAATTTTTACTCCTTTACTAAGTTATCTTATATTCGAGATTGTTAATGGATGATTTTCGGATTTTCTTTCCTCTTTTCGTTCCGAAGATATTTTTTAGTCTTTGTTCGCGAATCGTCGTAAAGTTCTACTGGAAGATGTATATTTTAGTTTTCTTAAGTAATTTAATAGAACATTTTGCAGGATCCATGCAAAATCCTTCAGAAATCTGTTCATTTTTAAATAATCCAATTCGTATTATTATACAAAAAAATATTAAAAAATGCTTCAAATTTATCTTTTATTTAAAAAAATCATCGGAATAGAATATAATTTTTAATTAATTGATGATAAGATCATTTAATTATGCATATGATTTGAATAAAAACGTCATTAATACATTGCACTATTATCGTTGGAAAATAACGTTTTGATTCAGATTTTGACAAAAAGAGCTCCCTGATACTGGAATTGCTGATGAAAGCTTAATTGAAAACAACTTTTGAGCATCGTAATACCTTTTTCTTCCTTTTTCATACTCGCATTTTGAGAAATGAAACAAACCACTGTAATCATCAAAAAACTCAAAAGCCATTTTGATGAACCTCCGCATTTCAAATATCACTGGCTTCGAAAGTGTAGAGAAATTTTTAAAATCAAGCAACTTTGTCGCTTCTACTTGCTAACAAGATAACTTAAAAACATTTTGAGCTTGATGCATGAAATTTGTCTGTGATCGTAGCACAAAATTTATAATTTTTTAATGAAATTTTTAATGATATGCACTCATAGAGATTTGTCAAAATTTATGTATTCATCTATCAGTATATTCAAGGATACAATAATTATAAAATCTTATGAAATAACTAGATAGAAATTTGGGATTCAAATTCGTCATTTGTTAGATTTTTTATCAGTCAGTATATTTGCATATATTCAAATGTCATCATTTGAATATGCAAAAAGTTAGATAAATAATAATTAGCGAGTGATCTTGCTATAACAATCTTAATTTAGTTTCAGAAAAAAAGATGTTCAAAAACGAATCATTTTCTTCCAAATACTGCGAACCTCAAAGGATTCACATATGGTACTCGAAAAATAAAAATCTGAGTAACGTGGAATTTACGGTCCTGCCTACGATCCTCATTTGTTACTAGCTTGGAAGAAAAAGAGTATGGAAAATATATCCGGAAGATCAAACCACGTTGATTTGCAAGATATGTATGATGAATATTTTCTAAAAGTATAAACTGAATTTCATTATTTAATTCCGTTAGTAAATTTACTTTTTATTCTGTCCCATTCCATATTCGATTAAATGACAACCTAGGAATAAACTTTTAGAATTTATTTCTTATTTTTGGAAATACTGTGTTTTGTTTAATAGTTTCAATCAAAAGATCGACTGGCAAAATATACTTACAAAAATGAAAATGTTGTATAGATAAACATCAAAACGAATCGAAAGCATTATTACTTACGTAAAACAATTTTGGTTGTAACTAACTGCCGTATTTTAGTAAGTTATTTTCAATATAAAGATATACCTTCTATAAATAATTCACACATATACAAATATAATTTTTGTACTACTTATAAATCAAATCAAATAAACTCCCAAAATATGTGAGTTAAATATTGTATTTAAATTCCTTTAACTATCCCTGTACAAAAGTCATATCAATGCTTACAAAAAGAGGCTCATTCTATTTTTTTAGAGATTACCAATGGACATAAAAACTACATTCCTTTATTTTTAAGTAGGAATAAATTAGAAGAATTTTGAAGTCATTTCAAACTTTACATACACTCTATAACAAAAAAAAAATCGACGCACCAAGAAGAAATCATTCGATGGCTTTGAAATTTCGTATGCTTGAGTATTTTGACCAGATATGCAAATGTTTAAATTTTGGTTTCGAATGAATGAATAGTTTGATTTCCAGTACATCGGAACTACGCATCCAGTAGACGTTACGTTTTGATTGCGATTCAGATTACCTTTCAACAACTTAAAAAATGTTTCGCCGCAGGGTTCGTGATGAGCAACTGTCAGAGTTTGACAGAGGTCGAATCATTGGATTGAAAGAGGCCGGTTGGACAAATCGCTGAATCGCTCGTCATTTGAGTCGAAACGATGCATCGATTTGAAGATGCTGTCAAGTTTGGGTGGACAATAGCAGAGTTCAGTGTCAGGATGTTAGTGGTCGACCTAGGTCCATAACAGATCGTGAGGACAGAGTGTTTGTCCGATCAGCTGCCACAGAGCCTTCTTCATCTCTATCAACCATCAAATGTTCAGCCCAAACAGCAGGCCAAAATGTACATTCACAGACGGTTGAGACAGCGAAATCTACACTCGCGCCACCCGTTACACCACCTGCCACTCAAGCCTGAACTCTGCCGAGCCAGATTGCAGTGGCGCATGGTCCGATCGAGTTGGAATAATGTCGACTGGGGATGTATAATCTTTAGTGACGAATCCCGCTTCCGTTTCCTGACGACCAACGAAGATGTGTTTGGAAACACTCAAGGCACCAGCTTTTAATATTGCGCACCACACCATCCTTCAACAAGGCATTATGATATGGGACGCCATTTCCTTTGATAGCCGGATCCCTTTGGTCGTCATTAGAGATACAGTTACTGCATAGCGGCACGTCGACGACATCCTACGGCATGTTTTGCTACCGTTCATTTTGCAGTACCCTCGGCTTGTTTTTCAGCAGGACAATGCTACATCACATATGGCAAGAGTTGCTATGAAATCTATGCAAGCTTGTCAAACACTTCCTTGACCTGTCAGATAGCCAGATTCTTCTCCCATCGAGCACGTCTGGGATATGATGGGAAGGCGAATGCATCTGCCACGGAATGTTGATGATCTCGTTCGACATTTGGAACGAAATTGGTAGTAAATACCGCAAGATACCCGCCAGAAGTTTTATCAGTATATGGCTGCCGTGTGGCAGTTTGTATCCAGGCTAGAGGTGGGTCACATCTTATTGAACTTGTTTTGTAATTCTGAAATAAATTATTCAATTGTTCTGAGATGTTAATCATTTACTATTCTGTACATTGACTTCCTTTCCACCAATTTTTGTCTTGTTATAGATTCTTTTTGTTATAGAATATATTTACTAGCTGACCCAGTAAGCTTTGTTCTATCATATAAACTATTTCTAGTAAATTACGGTTGTTAATTAAAAAATGAAAAATTATTTTATAAGTGTTTGGAGATGGGATCTATGACAGAAAGAGGAATGGGGCACTGTATACAATGATCGCTGATAAAAACAAAAACCCACCAACCATTCATTTTCTCTAAATGTAATTCATTAATGCAACGAACGTATACATTGTTTGATATCTTAATAGTTAACCTTAAAGTGAAAAAAGTAATCTATTTTTTTATCCTAAAGTATAAAAAGAAAATAAAGAAAATAAATATTCCTTTCTAAGAACAATTGAGCGCACGATATTTTTGTCAGTCCATCATTAGACAACAAAAATAAGCTCGATGGTTTACCCACGCGAGAACATACCATGTATTATTAATTGTTCACGGAAAAAATATGGTATACCCAAATATAAGCTTTAAACAGACATCTGTTGGCTATATGAATTATTCATTGCCCTTCTGAGTGTCAATCTAATAGGAATTGGAACACGCTTGAATTCAATTATCACGTCTGCGAGAATCATTGGAATTTGTGGCAGTAAAACCTTTTCGGCTCGAAATTTGCCATTCAAAATAGTGGCTTCGATAACGTCTTTCATCAATTTTTTCTTGGCGAATCACGAGCTACTGCGCAGCCGTGGTGGTTGCAAATTGAATAACTGGAATTAAAATAACAGGAGATCCAGCTTTCAGTCGTATGAGGTGTGGTGACATACCGGGCAAATCCAGTGAATTCAAAAACTCTCTTGGATAATTTACTGCTTCGTCAGCATCGCAACTGTATCACCAAGTCGCCTGGAAATGACTGCTGTATCTTGAAGTTTAAATCGTCAACGTCCCTATTTTTTGCTGCCAAAATGACTCTCAACTACCAGTCATCGTTGATTTATGTACTGAGTGAATTTTGCGAATCAACGGTAGAGCAGAAATTAATGGGAAATTTTATGCATCCATTAGTTTTAGAGACAGCAACTTTTCCATCGCCGATATCCAACAAGTGGTCGGAGAATTTGGGTCTTGTAGCATTTGGATGCGCAAGCTTATTTTTAGATGGCCTTTTTCAACATTTTGCCACAGTGGCAATAATTTCAATTAAGCGTTGATCTTATCAGCATACGTAAAAAAATTGTAGATAGGGGCACCATAATTACCTAGCGTTATGAAATATACTTTACGAACTATTCTCATACCTAAAAAATACATCAAAAAAATCATAAAAATTGGTCAAGACGTTTCGGAGGAGCACGAAACTAACACCGGGACATGAGATTTTTATATATTAAGTTAAAGATAAATTATGAAATCCAAACATCCATATTTATATTATTTCAAATTGCTCTTGTTAAAAAAATTTAAAACCTGGAATAAAATTCGCATTAATTGATCATTTTTTCGAAGAAAGTTGGAAGCTTGAAGCAATAATAAGACATATTTTCTATCGCCATTAAAATCATTGAGTGCCATTAAAAACGCCTCTATCATTTACCCAAAAGAAGTGGGATCAAGCGCGATTCAGTAACTAAAGCTTAAGTCCATTATTTTGTCTTTTTTACGGAGATACTACTAATATAAAAATTAATTTGATAGAATAATTAAAAGCTCAGATAGCCTAATTACTGCACCGAGTTAAAAGCGGCAATGTTTTTTTTTATAATCGCGGCTAGCTGTAACCGGTTCGTTTGGGATAAGCTATGGCACGTTAGCGAGAACAAAGCGAGTGCTGTCGTCAATAATGAGTTTACTGAGCGAGAAATGATGCGACATTAAAAGTAACATCCGCTTTCAGTTTATCATTTTTACGCTCGTAATGGAGTTCAAATTACTCTCGATGAATTGAAATAGAGCTGGTTAATTTGTGAAAGCAGTGTGAAAAATTTATAATTCTCGGATTAACTAATGCATCGTCGAACTAAAAAAATGAAATCTCAGCTGAAACTTTTATTCAAGTTTTTAAAAACTCTGGAATTTTTAATGAATTTTCTTTTAAATTCAACGCGTTGTATTAGAAACATTTTCTAATCTATTTACTGACTTAATATTGGCAGCAATTCATGTCTTTTTTCTGGTACTGGTTTTCTTTATTCTTTATGAGATTAAGAATGTGATAAAATAAATTTTTTTCTTTCCCTTTTTTTATATCGGATGCCTCATAGAAATTTTCAAACATTTAATGTGTCGAATTTTAAGTATATCTTCTTTTGTTTCAAAATCAGATAAGACTTATTCCTCTTGAAATGTAAGATAAAAATATTTGCTTCGA
>JAOUZG010051511.1:1865502-1884736 GCA_026289955.1 Argiope argentata | reverse complement strand
ACAAACTATTTTAAAATCAAAATAGTCACTTTATTATAAAACGATAACTTTATTATCTATTACTTGTATAAAAAATACATAGAAAATATAAGGAATTTGATTAATAATCCTGTTTTTATTCAAATAAAACATTGTTTAATTCATGCTGAGCATATAATTTTGGAAAAATCTATCATAAATTTATATAAAAATGTCCAATGTATCATCTTTTTTCCCTCAACTTAAGTATAAATTTTGGAAATCACCTTGAAATGATATCAAACAATTTTTTCTTGTAAATATTTTGGAAAGGAATAAACATTGCATGAATGATTTTCATGTTAGAAAACAAATTTTAATTTAGAGCTTAAATTATGCAAAATCACCTTTAAGAAATTTTACAATTATAAATAAAGAAACTACATAAAATTTTTAATAATATTTTTTTCCTTTCAAATGTTACAATTTTATTAGAAGTGTATACAATGAGCAAATTAATAAGAATTCTAAGAGGAATAAATATTATATTAGCTTAAACAATGCTTCATTTAAATGGTGGTACCACCGAAGGACATTTTAGAAATAAAGATAAGAAAGTTCCGGAATGGTTGGTGGTTCTTGCCGTTTAGGTGAGTACAAAAATGGTGGAGGTAGCCTATCTCCTATCGGTGATGGGATGTGCTTCTCTCTGGAAATCTTGTTTCGGGACCTGTGATGGCCCTTAGGACTCTACAACAGTTTTCACCGGTGTTGCTGTATCGGCGATCCAGTCATTCAGTTATTTTAAGTGTGCTTTCGGTGGATTAGAGAAGTTAGTTAATATTAAGGTTAATGTTATTTCAGAGGGAGGAAGAAATCTGAAAATATAAAAGGCCAGCAAACATTTTTCGCGAATTTCTATCAAGCATAAGAAATTTTATGCTGAAAAGTAACTATGGAATTAATAGCGAATTTTACTTTTTACCTGATTGTTTTGGATATCACTTAAATTTTATTATAGATTTAATAATTTATATACAAAGTGGTATATAATTGATAATAGTGGATATATTTCATGAGTTTGCTATGAGATTCCTAAATTCCTTAAAAGTTTTTAATGAAATATCATAGAGAAAAATACTTAATCTAAAAAAAGCTAAACTATTGCTAATTATCGAAGAAATTAACACTGGTTTAACTTTTTTTAGTTTATGTTTAGTTTATTTCTTTTAAGCTTAAACAATTCTGAAAAATTGAAATTAGTTTAAAATTTTACTATATGTCAAAAAGAATAAAAAAAGCTTTACTTTAAATGCCTCAAATCTCTCAATTATAAAATTATATTTTGATCAGAGATTTAAAACATAAGCCAGATTCATCGCTTTAGTATTAGGAAGATGTATGTTTTTGGATCAATTTGCATATATTAACTTTTCTTAAAATCACTAGCATATGCTATTAAAAACATCTTTATCTGTTATTGAAAAGGAAATAGAACAAGCTCAAAATAAAAAGGTAGCTTAAGTTCATTATTTTGTTTTCCTTTCCATATACCACGTGCAATAGAAATGAATTTAAGTGTGTAATTAAAAGCTCTGACGGTCTGATTGCTGCAACAAATCGAAAGCTACATCCTTCTTGAAACGGCGGTACTGCGCGGTTCCATTAACTTATCGCACGTTTTCTCAGCGAACAAAGAGAGTTCTCCCGCCATTAATAATGAGTTTACTGAGCGGAAAGTGATGCGACATTTAAAGCAGCATCCGTTTCGAGTTTATCATTTTTATTCTCGTAATGGAGCTCAAATTACTCCCGATGAAAATGAAATCGAGAAGGGTGGCTTATGAAAATAGTGTGGAAACTTATCATTCTCGAATGAATTAATGCTCCATCGAAAGAAAAAAAATGATATGGATTCGACTAAATCTAGAGCTTCAATATTTCAAAAATTCAAGAGTTTTTAACGAACGGTGCTTTAATCATAAACCTTTGTAAAAGTGGAACGAAACAGTTTTCTAATTTATTTTACTGGTAAAAATGTATGGCTATTCTTTCTCTTGAGATTATGAAAGACTGATGCTAAAGCAGTTTCCGTTTTAAAATTAAAGTAAAATCGAAAATCAAAAGCAGTTACTGTGCTGAATTTTAAATTAAACTTGCATGTTTCAGACTCTTTGGAAAACAATCACGCATGTATAGAAATTTGATTGGTTATTTATTAAAACATTTACCTTTTTAATATGATAATTTTGCTTTTGTAGGTAATCAGTTTAATATTATAATTTGAACTTTATCAACTACCATAGCCTTATTTACTTACTTACAGAAATCACATAGTTCGTAAAAAATGTATATTATTCCCATTGATAGAATTTTGGCCTTTTACAGATGTAATCATATGTTAATAGTTTAGAAAGCCAGAAACAAATCTCGAATAAAAATGGTACAGGAGAGTCGCATCGAATGACCCTTTACGCGACAAGATTCACTCCATAGTAAACCATATTCATAAATACCAAGACCTCTTCAAGACTTACAATAGTTGAGACTAGAATCAAACTTGTCAAAAGCAGCCCAAATTATAAGTTCAAAAGCCCCTCAAAATTGCAGATATCGCGAAGGAAATCAAAACCTACGGTGATTGTTTATAGACTTATACACGCCATACAGATGATATAATTTGTCTATTTTTCCTTTTCAGTTGGTAATCTAATTTCCTTCTAAGTTCAACCCATGGTCACCATTTGTTTCAGTATTCTTGTCCCCACCATCCAGTTATAACTTCAGCAAAAAATGGAATAGATTCGGGTAAGATTTAACACCGATGGCATTCTCTCTGGAAATCCCTGAATGCTGTATAGTCTCTTTTTTTTTATTTAGTATTTTTTTTTCCTTTTTTTCCGTCTTGTACTCATCCAACTGGCTCTTGGCACCAGGTCTTATAACGTTATAGGACGGAGTTATGTTATTTTATGTTATGTTAACCGAAAAAATATATTACAATAAATTTTTTAAAAATTATATTGCAGTTATGAAGTGTATGATTTGATAAATGGTATAAATTTGTATTCTTTTATGCACGCTTCAGAAAATTATCATAATATTGTATACATGGCGTTAAAAATAGGATTAAATAAACGCATACATATAAATTAAAACTGAAATCATTTCATTGATAGGGAAATGCACATTGTTATTATTACCATGTAGATTTTACCACGCATTAAATAATAATTAAATATATAGTAGGTAGAAGGCTAAAAATTAGACTTTTTGACACCTTCTACAGGAAAAGTAAGGTAATTTGCATTAAAAATACGATATTAACCAAGAACTTTACTTTCACTATTATTTCATGAATCTCTTGCTCATTTTTGGGGAAAATCTAATGAGATTATAGGATAAAAGTGTATGCTGCTTAATTATAATGTGACAATGAAGAATAACAAAAATATGCTTAGTAATCATGTGAAGAAAATTTTAAAGTAGATCAGGGATTTAATTATTCAATTATCATTCTGAATCTCTTGTACATGTCAGTAACACTCAAATACCCTCCGGTTGTGATGATTGAATCAAAAACACTACTCTTCTTATTCACGCGTCTTTATGTTATGTTAGATTGAGAAACTATAGAAATAATACAAATTCTAAAACTTAATATTTGTCGCATTATAAAATACGACACTCTATTATAATATGTTTTCCATAAATTAATTTAGTTAAATGATTTAGGCAGAGCATTTTTGAAACATAACAGATTTAAAAAAACAAATCATGGACGAATTTTTATTAATATTATTTATCTATCTGTTGAAATTTAAAATTGAATATGGTATTAATTTAGTTATTTTTATTTCCTTAAATCTTTAATCAATATTTTTGACTTGTTAGATAACCTTAATAAATTTAAAGCTCTTAAAAAGTATGTAAAGTAATATTATTAAACATTGTTATAATGTTTTAAGTACTGTAATGCACTGTTTAATGCATTTTATTAAAGGTTATCATTATAAAAGAACTTTTATTAAAGGTTATCATTATAAAGCATTATCAGTATAAAAGAACTATTAAAAATGCTTCAAATTTCTTAGTCAAATATATTTTTTAAATCTCGTTATCTAATAATTTTCGAATACGCTTGTTTTCTTTAACAAAAAAAGCCATAGTTAGCAATTTTTCTCATATAAGTATTTTAAAAAATGAGGAACAAAACAGTTTCATTTTGCAATCATTGCAAAACAAGTATTTTTGCTATTTTTATAATGGTTCCTATGAAAAATGATGCAAATAGATTATGCAACAAAGTTACTTATAAGAAATTAACTTAAAGAATAAACATGGAAAGAGTATACTCAAGAGGAAAAAGTCACCTCAAAGTCTCAGTTCCAGCTTTTACTTTAATTTTCATTAATTAAAGTACATATTTTAGGAATCCTGCTTAGAGATGATTTTTCATACCTTAGTATTAAAAATATTAAAATATTTTCATTGAAAAAGTCAAAGTTGCAGAAATTCCTTTATTTATCTTTAAGGCTTTAAACAATGTTCAAAAGTAAAACTGCTTCACTGGTAATAACTTTTGCGTTCATTCATCGATTTAAATTAGAATTGTTTAAGAGCACAGTTACAATAAGAAAAATTTTAAATTATTAGTTGTTTAATATGCATACATGAATAAGAGTTTTTGTTGTTCATAGAGCTCTACTTAAAAACTATAAAAGAAACCAAGGCAAAAAATTATGAATTTCATATTTTTGAACACCTTTCTTTCGTTTTAGAAGATTGTTTTGTAGAGATGGAATTTCATCAAGTAATTTTGTATACATAAGTTTTGAAAATATAATAATAATAATAAATTGCTATTAATTGATTATTTAAATATTTTCCAAATTTTATTCACTTTAAAAAACAAAATCAAATTTTGATTCCGGTAAGTAGTTTCATCTGGAAGTGAATTTTTGAAAAATTGAGTAATATTCCAGTTTCTTGTAATACTAATCTGGTATTTGTGCGATAATATAGTCTATTCATGATAAGGAATTGCATGTCGAAATTTTCAAAAAATATATATATTGCAAAAAAATTAACTTTTAAAGACCGTAATGAAGATTTGTTTCTATAAATTTATTTAATACTGATTGTTTATTATCGTAATAAATCTGATTAATATTAAATTTATTTATTTTAAAGTAAATTTTAAACGCATTAAAATTATATATTCTGCTCTAAATAAACGCAATGATAAAAACTAAATCGCAAAATGAAACCAAATTTTATTAATACGATATAAATCAGCAAACATAACTACGATATTTTCTCTTTCAAGATAATCCCGTTTACATACAAATCATTCGTAAAGGTTTACAAAACTGATTTTTTGTTTTCATTTATTTATATTAATTCAACTTATTATTTTCGAAACAAATTAAGTTGCATATGTACAAAACAACTTTCGAGAACAATGAATTCTTTCATGTAAGATAACAAACAGATTAGCAATGATAAATATTTTGAATACTATCTAGTTTAATTTCCTATAAAAGGTAATTTGTAAATAAATTTCATTATGTATAAATAATGCAAGAAAAAGAAAAGCAAAACAATTAAATAATGAAATCCATTTACTCGTACTTTTAATTAGCATGAATGCAAATCTTTCAAAAGGGAACAATGAAAAAAGGCTGAATGAAAATGAAAGTAGAGATATTTATTACGAATTAACCTCCAATGTAAGAGGATTTATTCATCGATGATTTCTGAAATATGCGTGGAAAGGATTTTCATATATAATAAATCACGCATCAGAATATCAGCGCTATTGTTAATATATTATTCAATCATAAACAGATGAGATGAAACAAAACAGGAAAGGTTTTATCATGCTCTCTCAATCTTCTTTCATTTAAAGACAAAGAACTCGAGTTTCTATTGTTTTACATTTATAAGCATTCGAAGCTGTTTTAATAGTCTCATAAGCTATTATGCGCTTCAATCGGAATATATTAGAATTTTTGCTGAGGTGTAATAATTTAAAAATAGCAACAAAAATTCCCTAACTTTTAAACAGAAATATAATGTTTAATATTCTTTAAGCTGGAATATTAAATATGGTGATGTTATTTCTGTTTTTGCATCTAATATGTTTTTTTTAAATAAAGGATTCGGTTTCATATAAAAGATTTATTCCTACAATAATTTGGAAATTGATTTTTATTTAAATATTATAATAAAAATTATTTATTCTACTTATTGCAAAATAAGTAAAACACTGGTAAACACTTTTTTTCGTCATTTGCCAACTTTTATAAATTTTTCATTTGCGAATTTACACGTTTGAGATTTTTTCTATCATATCATTTTTTAGGACAGAAATTACCAATTACACTCCTTGAAACAAGTATACATGCAAAAAAGTGTACAAAAAAATTAAACTATTCGAAATATGCATAGAATATAATATACAAAAGAATGATTTATTTAGATTCATTTTAGTTATAATTACAAAAAGTTCCTCGGAAATGTGTATTTTTGCCCTCTCTCGAATTGTGTCCAGATCTTACCAAATAAAAATATGTACTTTAAGAGGATTCATCTTATGCAAAATCACTTCAGTTGCTTCTGAAATAATCAGATAGCCTGTGATCATCTACTTTATCCTGATATTGCTTCTCCGGCCCTTTGAAATCTGGGTAGAATCGTTCTCAGTGTTTACTCTAATGATGCTAGGAATTACCCAGTTATATATCACGTTTATTAGGCTGACACTGTGTAGTGACCATGGCGTTTTATAGCAGTCAAGAAATTCTTTATTTTAATGCTTTGTTCGTGCACATAGAAGAAATTAAATGACGACGGTCTTTAACAATGATGAAGTATTTTTTTCAGGTTCCGACACTATTAAGTATTTTCAATTCGATGATTTCCCAAGGAATCGAATCTATTTCTCATCCAACACCCTACATACTCTAACCCATTTACCGGTGACTATCAAGTATCTAAATCTCTTTAAAACAATGGTTTTTGAGTTCAAAAAAATTGTTTCTGCCTTCCAGCCAAAGAGAGAGAGAGAGAGAGATGTTCTCTTTTTTTAATCCAATTACCCCTTTTTTATTTAATTAATTAAATTAAAAATTTAACACTTTCGAAGAGAAGTGATAAAAATCCTTAGTTCTTGCAACTTTCCCTTGAAGATACTTAGAGTTATTAAATGTAAATTGGTTTTCATGTTTCCTTTTAAAGCATATTTAAGTAGTATATTTTATGTTAGTCTTTCTACATTTTATTATGAATCCCGATTTGATTTTTCTTCATTTATATCCTTATTTTATCTTATTTATTATTACATAAAGAATAAAATATATAAAATACTGACATAAGATTTTTCTTAAAAAATTTATTTACACCTCCAATAAACTTTTTACAAACATAAAAGAGAATAAAGTGTAATCTTTGTAACTAGGGACAAATAAATTATTGCATATCCCTTACAACTGCTTGGCTGTAAATAAAATATTAATACTCGTATAATGGTTACCGTACTGCACTACACTTTGGCGAATATCTCCGAAATTTCATCTGATATCATTCAACCGCGTCTATAGTTTCATCAATTACAGAGAATATTATGGTTTCCGTATGAAATAGTTAGCTCGTAACTATAACTAAACTAATTTTATCCATGGGTAAAGTCTAACACAATATTGCATCCTTTGAAGTATTGAACATATGCAGAAATTGTAAATAAGGAAGCTTCTTTAAATTATTTAGCTCAAATATTATACTCTTAATATTCTGAATTGAATTTGTCAATTAGGATTCTAAATTAAATTTTTCATTATCGTTCAATTTTTATATATATATAATGAAAAATTCTCGATTGCTTTATTTCTTTTGCAAATTTGCTCATCACATAAGTTATTTCGAAAATAGTAAAAATATTTTGTTGCATTCTTTGGTTTTTAATATGAATAAAAATAAATACATTACTAAATACTTTTGTGCATTTATTACTAAGAAATTTAAAAAATAGACATGTGTGTGTGTGTGTGTGTGTGTGTGTGTGTGTGTGTGTGTGTGTGTGTGTGTGTGCGTGTGTGTGTGTGTGTGTGTGTGTGTGTGTGTGTGTGTGTGTGTGTGTGTGTGTGTGTGTGTGTGTGTTTTCGAAACTTCTTACAAGAACGATACGAAGATACAAACTTTATTGTCTAGGAAAACGTATTCAACCCCGCATAAGCTACAAACACTCAGCGAATTAACTCTATTTCATTATAATTTTGGGTTACAGCAAATTTATAGAGCACTCGTTAAAAAAGACGCTCTTTCAAGCTAAGCCAACTCCGAACTGATCCAATTCTCTGCCTTAAGCTGCGCCTTAAATAGCGTACCACTGAAGTGGTTGGAACAAACGCCGAAAAGTATAGAACTTTCTTCAACATTCTCTAGGAAACGATCTTAACTTCTCAGCTTTTACTACACATTTTAGTGTGTAGTAAAAAGCCGTTACGGACCTCATTATATATATATATATATATATATATATATATATATATATATATATATATATATATATATACTTTACTCATATTCTAGGATGAGAAGATCTATATGTCTTTACTTTTTCGGTTCTTAATAGAAAAAAATTGTATTATAAATAAATGAATAATAAAATTATTTTACTTCGGTGTTTATAAATTATGTTAAATAATTAATAGTGACAAATTTTCCTTTAAAAAACAAATATATTTCTCTTTTTTAATCAAAACTGAAACAAACGTATCCCATTTGAAAAGTCTAAATATTTGAACTGAAATAGAGTTATGTAATATAATACGTGATATATTCCTTTGTTTTGTTTAATGTATAATGTACAAAGACCCTCCGGCATATTTCTGTAATGAATTCCATGTCAGTAGGTTATCAAATGAGGCTTTATTGTAAACATGATATATAATTAATGATGTGTTTGGAAATACATAATCTCGAGATACACCTGGAATAGTAATGAAAAATAATACGACGTAATCATTTATATATTCACTTGAAAGAATTCCAATATATATGAAAATACCATAAACTATTTAGGTACTCTGAAAGGCAGTAATTATCATAAGGAAAAAATCAAAAAGATTTACGACATAATTCCTCATTATTTCATTAAAAAAAGCCCACTAATATCTTAAATTCGGGGACAAAAATGCGGAATGTTAAGGCATTCCAACGACAAGACAGTTTATCGTAATTATAAAGAGGAATGTTGATTATAACAGAAAATACTATTCCAAAGGAGGCGAGAACAAAATGATGTAGGAAAATGGCCCCCAACATGCAACAATAAAATGGTAGAAGAGCTATGTCGAGACTGATTTCAAAGAAATTGTTGAATTGAATGAACGGTTCACTGAACAAAAATGAACCGATTCTATTAAAATACCTGATAGATTCCAAAAATTCCAAATGTCTGTTTCATATGAAAAGCTTTGCGTAATATTAAGTTGCACTTTTTCCGCATTTAGAGGGTTCAGTATTTTGAAGTAGAGGACAGCTAATGACTTGTACGATTAAATTAGCAACTTTTATTCAATCATTAATTTTCTGCCGCTGTTTTCTTTAGAGAACATCTTTAAGTCATGAATTTGTAACTAGCCAAAAATATGCCAGAAATTTTATCCCATAACTTCTCATGCGCGGTTTATATTTTTATCCCACATAAATTTTTGGGAAATAGTCAATACAATGAACACCACAAGACCTTGGATTTTTAATTTCACAAGAATGAGAATTGTGTTTGCTTCTTAGTATATTAATGAAAACAGTACTTGCTGATCAACCAAATGCCATCTTTGAGCAACATTTACGAAAATTTGTTCCTTTTCCCTCGAATCTAACATTTTTTCGCTAGTTATTTTAAATAATTTATTTTAAGGTATTAACCCCTAAAATATGGTTAATGCACAAACACCTGAAAATAGAACATATGTTTTTGACCTTTCCATTTTAAATCTTCTTTTCAACTGACTGAAACCAAAGGCTAACATAGAACTACAATTTTTGTTACAAGATCGGATACTATATTTCATTCATATAATTTATTACATTTTTGAGCTATTGCATTTTAATTCATTTATATTTTATAGTTATCGTGTTCACTTATGCTGTAACAACTGAATAAATGGAATTTCTCCAGACGGATTTCCTTAAAATTTTGATAGAATGTGGCGTAAATTAGGGGCATGAGATTTCATCCTTACAACTGAAATTGTTTTTGCGATATCGTTTCCACTGCTGCTCAAACCAACAGAAGAAAAGATAAATGTAATTATAAAAATAATTATTTGAATTCAGAGTTGTCTGAAATTTGAAAATTCCACTAAATCTCGAATTCGAGTCTTTTAACTTTCACAATACTTTCGCTTTGAATACTTTATATACAAGAACGAAAATAGTCCATTGAATAAATAGAAGTTGTAAAACATTAACAGATTTTTTAACATCAACGTGCGAATAGGATCTTTTGGGCGTTCACGTGCTGACCTATTATTTGTTATTTAATTAAGTAGGAATAAAATATACTGGTTTTCCACAGTGTAACCTCTTGTATTTATAGTAAGCTGTTTCTTTTTCAGTTTAACAAAACATACACGATAACTTGTACAGAGTCGGATCCCCAACATATTTTTCTCAAAATATACATAACATCTTTGAGGTTATACACTACGTTATACATAAGATTTGAAATAAAAAAATTAGGTTTGTCCGCTAAATTTCCACTTCTGTCATTCATCAATATTTAATAATTCATCCTTTGAAGTCATTTTAATTCGTGTGCATTTGTGAGATGTTCGAAGATGAAATTGCGTAGAAAATCATTTTAAATGCAGGAAATGCCAATAACACATTACATTGGTAATCATTTGGCTATGCAAATAAATTTGGTAATCGTTTATATAGCATTATAAATCATGATATCTTCCATATTTAACACTGCTTTTAATTACTTCACTTAAAAAGTTAATAAGTAATAAAATACTTGAAGGGAGTTTTTTTATTCTGTATTTACAATTTCAACTGTTTCCTTGACCTCGTAACATGAAAATTGCACATCTATTGCCGATTCGATATCAGTTTTGTAACACTTATTGCATCTTTCATTCTCCATTAATAGTGACTTTGGGTTTTAATTGAAATGCATCAACATACTGCATATTTCTACCAATACTGTAATACCCCCAAATAACAGTTCAACGAAACTACTATTGGCTCTGGAAACAGCTGGATATTCCAGTCGTATTTCTTGTAGATGGGAAGCCCTTGCTTGTTGATTAAGTTCGCCCATCCAGTTGGGCCCGGGAGTCCGATATTTTCTGAAATTCACAAGACCCTTAGGAAACATGTATTCATTAGAAATATATAGAGGGAAGTAGGGCTTTTCGTATGTATCTTTAGGAATAAAGACTGTACGGTGATTTTTGAATGGAATGCGGAATTTTTCATATTTAAAAGAGAAACTATGCAAAAAAGATCGGGGAAATAAAATCTACTATGCAATGACTTTCCAGAAAATAAAAAATATCAGAAAAGTCAAAAATGAAAAAAAGATAAATGAGTGAACCAAAATAAATAAATAAGATAAAATTCAAAAATTTCAAAACAGAATGCGTCAAAAAAATACTGTGAATAGACTCAGAAATGCAATTTTTATCCAACATACAGCCTACGTGTTCTCTGGCTAAGAAATGTGTAAAAGAGGGAAAGAGGAAACAGTAAACTGGGGAATGCAATTCATGGTGAGGCAAAAGAATGTGCATAAAACCCATTTCGGATTTCCCAATCAAATGTAACCAGGCAGAAATAGAATAACGGGAGGAAATTCTTAGCAAAGGAATGGAACAAGGATAATTTATAAAAGGCATCTTGTCGACATTCCTGCTGCGGTTTTCTTTTTCAGGCATGTGAAAATTTAATTTCCTCTTCCTTCCAATGATTTTTATTTCAAAATTGTTCCGTTGTTTAATGAAATTCATTAGGGTCCTTAAATTTCTATTACAATTAATTTGTATCAGGAAGCATTGTGCAAATCCTATATTTATTAGTAACATTTATGTCACTGAGAACTAATCTATATGATGAAGACTTTTTATCATCATTCTACATTAACATTTTGTGTTGAAACATTTGTAAGATCTGTATTCATATGTAGTATTTAAGTCACTAAGATCTAGCCTGTCATATACAGGTTTTCTTACGCCATTTCGTGATCAAACATGTATAAAACATTTATTCATAAGGAATGTTAATGTCACTGAGATCTACGCAGTATGATGAAGACTTTCTAATTATTATTCTTCATTATCATTTCGTGCAGAAACATTTTACGAAACCCATGTTCATTTCATAAACAAGAAAAACATAAATGATTGCATAAAAAACTTTGTTTAATATATGTGAAATCTAACCTGTGGTTTCAAGCAGGCTTCCTTATTATTTCGTACTGAAATATTTTCTAAAACCTTTATTCGTACGAAATATTTTAGCTTGACCGTAGAGTTATAAAATGGTATCAAATTATAATCCAGAACCAAAGCACTCTCTGAAAATTTTTCGATTTCTCTCTAATTGCGGTTCTATCCTCCTACACCCAGTGTGAAATTTGTAAACAAGAGCAAGATCTTGGACATTTGTTCACACAATTTTATTTTCTGCGTTCCTCAGATTAACGTTTAGTACTTCGTGGTATAGTAAAGAAAATAAAAAATGCATTTTTCATGCTTTTTAAATACAATTATTTTCATCAAATGTTTATTTCGAATTTTTTCTAATAATGAAATAAAAATTTAGGAATCTAAAGGACAACAATTCAAAGAGAAAGAAAAGTCTTATAAGGATAAATTGTTTCCTACTTTTGTATTAAATGCACGTTATTATGCTTAATGCGGTCAGTAATTGATAAGAAATGTGATAAAATTTCTTTGACAAAATTTTATTTCCCACCGATTCGAAATTGTACATTTAAAGAAACGCCTTATCTCTAACTCCTCTTTGCTGAAAATGGTGTTATCAAAATTCCATTAGCTTTTTGAAGCCTATATATGTATAAAATTAATTGCATTATCAGAATGAAATGGCGACTGAATAAAAAGGAATTCTCAATAATTTATATACTGTTGTTATAAAAGAAACATTTCATATAAGTTTTTGAAAATACATTTTTTTTAAAATTCAGTTAAAATATATTGGAGTACATCATTTTGAAAAAAAACCTCACACTATAAATTGTTGCCTAATTTGGAATCCTATAAATATTAAATAAAGATTATTTGATTTATTTTTTTAAAAATATTATGTGTTGATATTATATGTTTTATGATGATATTATATGTTAATCTAAATTTTGTGATGCGATAAATTGTTCCAGAAATTCGGAAGTTAAATATTTTCATTTATGTAATGAAACAAAGCTCCATAAGTAATGTCTTATTTGAAATATAAATTATAAAACAAAGCCTGATATATCAAAATTATGTGCATATGATTGCCCCCTACGTTTAATTTAGTCTATAAAAATGAACGTTGCTATATTTTTTGTAAAATCAAAATTTTGTGTCGATTAGAAAATAAAAAAGAAAGATATATTCAGATCTTATTTGAATTTGATTAAAAAGGGCAGTATTCTTGTAAGTTGAATATATTTAAAAATATTATGCATATTTTTATTTTAAATAAATGTATAGATTATTTTCTTCATATTTATCAGTTAGAATTATCTCAGTTAATTGAATTAATAAGAAGTACCGAATTTAAAATATATTTTATCAGTGTTATAAAATAGCTATCTAGTTAACTTTGGAAAAATAAGTTTAAATAAAGATATTAAAGAAAAGAAACTATATTAATTATATGAAATATATTGGTTACACCTTAAATAATATATTACATAAAAATACTAACGTATATTTTTTATGCTAGAGCACTGTTTAGTATATTATATAGAATTACTATATAATAATAATATTATGATTAATGAGACAATAATAATAATATTATGATTAATGAGAATTACCAATCAATATTATATAATATTCTATAAAAAATAATATGCATGGATAATTATGAATACAAAATAAATCACATTTCGCATAAAACTATCTCTTAAAACAAATACCTAAAATAACTTATGTATCTTATAAATCTTTTATGATTCAAAACTTGCAGAATGTTTCTTAAAATTTTACAAAATAAAAATTGTAAAGGAATTCAAAATTCCAAATTTGAAATAACTGTGATTCAATATTTCTTCTTATTTGAGTAAATCATAGAGGTAGTTATTGATACAAAGAGTATTTTACATTAAATAATGTAATTAAATTTGCAAGTTATTTGCTTTTACACTAATATTTTAAATATATTTATGATCATAAATGTTCAATTAAAATTTGCTTTTATTAAATACTAAACTTTTACTACTTCCGGAAAAAAATATTTTTTTTTCTTAAAATTATATTTTTTTTCAAACATTCAATAGCTTTCCTAAGAGATTTATCACACATATATCTATTGATAAGTACGTTCCATGTTTTTCATTAACTTTACAACATTATGTTTTGATGGTGTATTTTATTCTTGTTTTTTTTTCTTCTTCTTCTTAAAACAATTCTATAGTGCATACTCACTTCAAGACTCATTATTTAAGAAATCTCGAGTGACCTGAAAAAAAAAGGCGCTACTCTTATTGTGAAAGCAAAACTATGTCTCATGAAAGTACAATACGTTGTTTCTACGTTTTTTCTCTGTTGATTTTACCCGTTTCAAAGAATGGCATCGAAAATTTCCCTTCATAGTACAATCTATGGTTAAAAGAAAAAGGAAAACCGTATCCGTCACTTCGCGTAAGACAGCAAACTCAGGGTACATTCTCTACATTAGGTTTCTTGTCTCTGACTTTCAACTTTCTTATATATTTCAGCTCTCGATTGAATTGAAGTGAAAATTTGAATTTGAAAAAAGAAACTTCTTAATATCAATAGGGACTGATAGCATTAAAATTAGATGGAGAAAAGGATTGATTTACTTACAAATAATAAACACCAGAAAAACAGCGAAATTTCATTGCAGTTCCCAAGGAAATTTCTGTTTAAGTTCCTATTTCTATTTAAAGTTTTAATATGTATTAATACAATTACAAAGCATATATTATATAATAACTTCAATATTTTTTACCATCAAACCTGGGGATGTTCTATAATAAAAATATGTATCTCCCTCCTTTCATATAACATTGTGGATGTTGGATAGGGTCTAGAATGCTATAAGTGTTCAGATTTTAATTTTGAGAGTCTAGAAAATATGAATTCCACGCTTCATATAGTAAAGAAAATCGAATATGTATTTGAATGCCTTCTTTAGGTTCGATTAAAACTCTAATTTAAAGCAAATTACAATTGGGATCACAAGTTTACAATTTCAAGTAATTTTTCCCCATCAATCGTGTTTACAAGCATGACATTGCGCAGTCTGACAAACAATCGATTCTTTAATTTTAAATTTGCTGAAAATCTATACTTGAGATATTATAATGCTATGGATGATAGTTCATTTGGCAGACTTCTTAAGTTATTGCATTTATCTGGAAACGAATGTTGAAACCAAAATATACTAAACCTTGTTGCACATTTGGTTCAAAATTTAATGCGTTTTTATAATTTATATGGTAAATGCGTAACAAAGTTTGTTAACCCCTCTCTTTAATGTTTGTAGCTATTCACCAAAAGCTTATTGTAATCAAACTGATGAATAGACAGATTTTCTCTAAATTTATTTATTTTGAAATTTCATAGAAATTTTCATATTTTATCTGAAGAATATAAACCAAATTTCCTCCTGTATGCTAGAAATTGTTATTGCATTGTATAAAAGTTATTGTGTTACGTATTCAAAATAAACTTATATAATTCCAAAAATATAGTTTATGAATTCAAAAGTGTATAAAACGTGAAGATCCGTTATAATCTCTATCTGGAAGATTTTAACGGTTACAATACATTTCCATTGCATATTCCGTAAAAGAGAAAACTATTATACTACTGACGGTGTTCTATTTTCAAAATTTTGATTTATTTCTTCATGTTGATGATTCAATCAGCTCACAGAGAAAAGAAAAGTTGACGACAAGTATCTCCATTTTGTTTTATTTTTAAAATTTTTCACTATTTTTTTTAACCAATTATCGCTATTTTTATGAGAAATACTTCTTACTTATGTTTAGCTTCCAAAATTGGTAACTATTATCTCTTGACAATTATGGTTTTAGAAATATAAAATCGTCCATTCTAGACTAATTTCCAAAAGTTCACCATGCTTGCTGACAGATAATTTTTTAAAAATTCAATTTTTTTGAAATCATTTTTGCTAGTAAATTTCAAAATATTGATAAACATTTTTCTCGGATCTGATTAAAGTTTGAGATAATATGTACTCTCAAAAAATCAGCAGGCATTTATTTAAGAACCGAAAAAAGTTGCAATATCTGCTGTAGATGCTGATGCATGAGTTAAAATATTATTAAGAATCAGGCATCATAAACCTGCTGTTTTGATATGGAAATTTCGTAAAGAATGACTTCTCAAATATCGTCCCCGATATCTAATCAAGATTTATAATTATTTACAGTCTCGAGAAATAGTGCTTGTAATTATTTTAGAGCAAAGTTCTAATCAAACTAAATTGTATTCAACAGAAAACTTTGAAAAGTAATATTTAATATTTAGTTTAATTTTTGAGGCAGAAAAGAGCTATTTTGGGATCAAAAGGAGTATTTTGAATCATGTAAATACTATCATACATGTTATTTTCATTCATAGTGCGTTACTTGAAAACCTCCTTTCATTTTGGGCTCTGTAAATCAAATAAGAAGCAGAAAGGAAACTCGGAATTTCAGTAGAATAGGAGGAAAAGGCTCATCCCTTTCTCATGTCACTGGCAGATAAAATATGTAGACTACTGTGACCTTGGTGGGAAATCCTAAAATTAGCTTCCTCACAATATTTAACTTCTACAATATATAAACAGGGCAACATAGTAAATTGTTAACAACGTAATTATATTTAAAATAAAATGTTCGTTAATGATGCTTGAAATCCTATTGGTTACCAATCATTTTGAAAGAGGGGATCTTTTTCTCAAAATACCATGAGCAACAAATCTTGTTTAATACATTATGTGCATGGTATGGGATATAAATAAAATAAATGAAGCAGATTGTAACTGTAACAAAGAATTTTGTAAAGATTATATAGATGCTGACAAAGGACATATTATAACAGGAAATTCAAAAATTATCGATTTTAACTCTTTAAGAGATTTAATGGAAAAGGGAACAAAATTTAGACTAAGATAGAATGTAAACATTAGAAAAATACTCATTTCTATTGGACTGGATCTGGGTATTTTTATTGCTAAATTATTTAGACAATACCATTGACCTTCAGAAGGTTTCGGAGAATGGAAGGTAAGAATTTTATAAGAAATTAATACAAGGACTAATGCAGGCAATGTCAGAACTAAAGAACGAGAAAATTATATTAATGTCTTTGAAAAAAAAGAAATAAAAAAATTAAAAGAAAGGTTTATAATTACTATAATAGATAATAATTTCTGTTTATTTTGTAAATATTTTCATAAAGAACTCTTTATTAAAGAATATAACTCCAATTCATAAAAGAATGCTAAAGAAGTTAGATAAAAGGATGCATGAAAGGAATTAGTTAAAAGGATGCTAGCCTTTTCTAAAAAAACTAAGATAAAAACTTGCTCTTTAAACTATCCTTATTTATTTCCAACTGTAAAATTTCATTAAAAAAACAATTAAATTTAGATTCGTAACTTGTAGAATCAGAAGTTACAATTATTTTACGGGAAAACATTTCTTTATATATTTGAAAATAATTCTAAATAAAATTAAAAATGAGAATAATTTTATAATTAATAGTAACAAGGATATTTTGGAATATTTTAAAGAAAGCAACACTAATAAACTTGATACATATGATTTTGAAAATTTGTACGCTAGTTTACCTCATGAAAAGTTATTAGATGCCTGTGCTTTAATTTATGAGGATTATTCAAATAAAGAAATCCTTATAAAAATAATTGAATAGAATTAAGTAACTTTAATTTTAACCCAAAGTATCTAATTTTAACAGAAACAAATAATAATCAACTTAAAGCAAACTATTTGGATTTAAATATAGAAATTTCAAATTGAAAAACTTTAATAGACATTTATTCCAAAAAGGATTATTTTAACTTTAAAATAATTAAACTTAGCAATTACTATTCTAATTTGAACTCTAAAAATTTTAAAAATTTGATATTTTCACAATTTAAAAGGAGTTAAAAAATTGTAATAACAAACATTCATACATAGTAGTAACAAACAATCTTATTAAAAGCTTAGCCACTAACGATTTTCCCCAAAACTATTGCAACAAACAAACTAAGATAAGGTTTTAATTATTTTCAAAACTAAAATAAACTTTTCAGTTCCACTTTGAACCTTAACCTTAACTTAATAGATGGCGCTTCAAGTACTTATTATGACGATATATCCTGACCAAGCATAGGGCCTCAAACGCTGCGACATTAACGTTGGTTTGACGAAGTGAAAATTAAACTGTTAAGTGACAAGCTTCAAACCTTTTGAAGTTCTTCTTAATTTCGTATGTGTTTGTATTTCTTTTTGTAATTTCTGGGATTTGTTTTTAGGTTTGGGTGTGAAAATGCCTCTCTAATTCTGTTTAAAGTCAAAATAACCCTTTAAAAATTATGTTGCTTGTTTTTTTGCGTGTGCTTTTAATACTCGTATATTTTGATTTTTTTTAAAGTTTTATGGTCTTTTGTTTGATTTAAACAATTAGTGTAATCAATTTCGATTCTGTAATTATGTGATACTAATTCATCTCTAAAATCTCAATTTCCCAGGATTTTTTGGGTCACGAGGGGTCAATTGTTTGTCGAAGTGCCAGACCCCTCACTTAAAAAATCCTTGGTTTGAATCCCTAAATCAGGGTGACCTTTGAAAATGTCTTAAGGCCATAGTCATTGTATTTTTTCCATTTGATTTTTATATTAAACTTAATTCTTATTACTAATGTAGTTCAAATCCTTCTTGTTCTAGTCGAAGCAGCATTAGCGCTCTCTAAATAAAATGTTCTTTTTAATATTATGATTCAGGGAATTTGTTTTGGTGTTTTTCCAATCGTTTATCTTTTATATGATAGTT
>JAOUZG010051511.1:1853307-1865102 GCA_026289955.1 Argiope argentata | reverse complement strand
GGAAATTCTCAAAACAACGCGCACAATCTAGCGGCTACTAGACTATTCCTTTCGCCAAACCAATCAAGCTGGCGCGAGGCTCCTCGCCAAACGTCGCCATCTTTGGCGAGTTTTCGTACCGCTCGCCCGCTTGTAACATTATATATATATATATATATATATATATGGAAATTATTTAAATTTTATATTAAAAATATGAATTATTTCCCACAATTAATATAATTATTTACTGAATATTAAAAATCATTACGCATTTATAAAATAAAATATTGTAAATCAATTAATAACTAATGCTTATGCAGGCATTCATAACCTTGGGAAAAATAAACTCATGTGAAATAAGGAATTTTTTAAATTTATAATTTTTAGTTTTGAAATATAACAAAAGATAGTATTTTATGTTAATAAAAAAATTAACTGAATCCAGTAATTTGTAAATTGACTGCATATTTGATTGGAAATGGGATTAATATCTGAAATACAAATATAATTTTAAAGGATTAATAAAGCGTCAATTGCAATAATTTTAATTTTTAAATAAAGGATCAAATGACATATCCAATATTCATACATATCATGAAACTTTTTCTCTTTCTAGAATTTTTAATTTCAGCATTTATTAAATTAATTGGAAATGCATTTTACATTCTAAAAAACGTGCTTGCTGGGCAAATTCATTACATTACAAAACAGCTGATATGAAACATTTTATATTACTAGATTATTAGTTTTTTTCTCTTGAGAACATACATTTAAGAACATTTATGGTCTTAACGAATGAAAGGAAATGCTTCATTTGGCCTTTTTCTTGTATAAACAGAAGGAAAAAATCCTAAAAAAGCGCGCAATGCAAGACAGCTTTATTAAGAGTTTCAAAAAAAGTGCTTCATTTATTTAATAGCTGATTCTAAAATGCAAAACAAACATGTTGTATAAAAAAAGTTAAAGGGAAAAGAAATGAAGCCTAAAAGAAGAATAAACACGAAAACATGAAATAAAACCATCATTGCTACTTTTTCTTTTAATTAATGAAAGCAAATCTTAAAAACAGAGCAATCATCAGAAACATTTTTTTTTTGTTCAAGCAATACTTGAAAAAAAATATTTACGATGGAAAATAGAGAAACTATAAAAGAAAAAAATAAAGACTTAATTATCTTGTGCCAAAATGACACACAAATTTTTTCAAAGACATGTAAAGGATCATAATCTTTTTTTCTGAATTTTTAAATGTTGAATATGTATTCTAACGTAAAGCTATTTTCTAAGAAATTAATTTCTAGGCTATTACATAGATTCTTGCTGTTATAATGGTGAGTTATAAAGATTTAAGTGATTTTTGATGGGGACTAATCATTGGCACAAGAGAGATGGAGCACAATATTTTCGAAATAGTGATGAAATTTGGATTTTCCCCTACAACCATTTTTAGAGTGTACCGTGAATACTAGATTTCCGGTCAAACTTCGAATCTCCGACAGCGATGAGGCTTGCAAAAGGCCTTGATTGAAAGAAATCATCAACGTCTGAAACGAATCGTTATACGACATTAACAATTTTACAAATGGCTGCGGATTTGATAGCAGACCCATTAACAAGCCTCACTATGCAAAGTAACCTGATTGATATGAACTTTCGCAGCTGCAAGCCATCTCGTGTATGATTGGTGCCTCAGCGGCACAAAGCTCTGCACCCTATATGGGCTCCCCAAAACAGCCAATGGACTCTGAGTGATTGGAAAAACGCTCTCCGTTGTGATGAGTCACGTTTTCAAGTGCATCGGGTGGATGGCTGTATACTGGTATTTAGAAAACTCCATGAATCTATGGATTTTTATGCTTACAAGGAACTGTTAGAGGGGGTGGAGGCTCTATGAGGGCAAAGGATATGTGCATGAAATGGGACCATTCATGTGTGTAGACTCGACCAGAGTACTTTAATATCCTTTCTGGCATTCATGTCCTGTGTGCATTCTGACGGATGTGGACGATTCCAACAGAATAATGAGCCTGTAGCAAGTGAAGGTCGCGGTACGAACCTGCGACGTTTGAGCCAGTAGCCGAGCGATATACAGTTCGAGCAAAAGGGACCCTTCAGCTCGAAGGATATTATTTAGCTTATAAGGCTGACGCTACAAGCCACTTTACACTCTACAGTAGCTACCGAGTAGCTTGAGGAGCATTATTTTGAATCTTTCCCTCTCTGGGCCACCTGCTTCTCCTGACATGAACATTATCGACTATATCTGGGATGCTTTGCAATGTTCTGTCAGATCTTCACCACCTCGCACTCCCATGGCTTTGTGACTGCCCTGCAAGAATCATGGGGTGAACTGTCCATAGAATAACTTCACAAATTACTTGAATACATGCCTCGCCGTGGTGTTGCAATTTTGTTTCCTATTGGTACTCTATAGAATATTAAATAGGTGTACTAGTTTTTTTTGGCACTTCAGTGCATTTTTTTAATTTTTCTAAAAAAATTTAACAAAGCCTTTTATTGTTTCTAAATAAGAAAGTGTTCCCTAAAAAAGTATTTCCTCCAATTTTCAAAACACTTAATTGTTTTTTTCAAATGATACATTTTTGCTTCATAGTTTTTATTGTTTTAAATATATTTCCTATAAAAATTTAAAAGAAAGTATGATATAGTACTTTTTAAGCATTCATTCGGAACCTAATCAAACATCTGTAGACAGAATTAGTAATTTTTAAATTTTAGTTAGAGGATAGGAACGACACCTAAGTAGACATTGTTTGCTAAATATTCACATCACATAAACTATAATTGATGATTAAGAAAAGAAGGTATTTTTTGTTTATAATCATACCATAGCTCTATACTCTTAAAGAAATTCAATAGCCGTTGAAGTCACATTTCGTTAATGTTATGGGTCGTGATGACTAGAAGATAAAATTTCTGATTTGTAGTGAGATTACAATCGGCATGTAAAAAATTTCACAGCATTAAACATATTAACGCTGCTATTATTCTGAAAATTGGAGAGAGAAATGCTGATTCAGGCTACATCCTCGTCATCAGAACACGTCTGAAAACGAATGCAATCAAGGCTTCAAATTCCATATGAATTTCACTAAAACAAAACTCTAAATACTATTTGGCAGAATTTCGACTTCACTGTAGTAAAATGACAAAATTCGATAGTTCATTACTTCTTTAATAAAGCTAAAATTCAAAACTATTCGTTCGGAGTTACATATTTTTTTAATTCAATACGATGACAAGATAAAACGAGCAAATTTAAGTTTCAAATAACTTTTTTTCCCAGGAAACATTGATTATATTCAGAAAATATATGTACATTACTTTCAAAGGCAAGCTTCAGTTCCAAATTCTTTTAGAAATTTTCTACACTGATTTTCGGATTATTATCGTACACATTTGGGAAAATCAAAGAAATAGGCACCCTTATCTAACTAATGATCTAATTCCATCAAACTTTATCGAGATATGTCCTCAACTTTTTGCCAACCTTTTTCCGCTTTCCGTTTACAGAGAGCCTATGCAAGAACGATATTTCAATCTATATTCTCTATTCTCTCTAACCCCTTCCATTGAAAAAATATCGAAAATATTTTTTTCATGCGAATAATGCGATGTGCTATTTCATGTGAATACTTTTTGATAAATTATTAATGACCATTCCTCCCTTCCTAATCTACTATTTGAAGACACACGTCGAAAATCTTACTTCACAACACATTCCCTAAGTAAAAAACAACAGAATTCTTCATTTCCAACAACTCTACCGATTTCAACAAGTTTTAATTCATTTGAAAGCTCATGATCTCTAAATCTGTCCTCAACCCCCATTGAGTTCTATCATTTAGAGATTGACTCATAGAACCTCCATCTTTTTCCAAATAAAACTTTTGGTAGGGCCATTCAATTTCGCTAATATTCTTCTCAAAAAAACACTTTACAAGCATAGTCACCCAATTATAATGCATTGTGTTTATCGCACAACCATAGCGTGAAATAATTATTTTCTAACTGTGATAAATCGAGTGTAGTGCATTAAAATTGCATGACATGATTAATTTAACATTATTTATATGATTTTATGTTATTAATTAATTATTAATGTCAGCTTATCTCTGACGGCAACTAGTAATCATTTTAAACATTAAGATTATGATGAAGAAATACTAGTTTATTAAAACTCATGCTTACACTGCCTAACTTGACAAATATGTTACATTATATCTTAAAACAAAATTTAAATTTTTATAAACGAGGGCTAATTAGAAACATAAGTTATCGAAGAGAACTCATTAAGGAATAATCCGAAAATATTAATATGAATACAAGTTCCAGAATTTTAAAAAATAAAAGGCAAAGAATACCTTTTACTTTTAATAATACACAACGGAATTCCAAGGAAAATGTAACTGGATTCGGAATATGGACAACAGATGGCGCTGCAGTGTTTAAAATATCTGATAAAATGGCCTCTGAGGAGTTGGCATGTGGTGCTGTAACGTTGTGCATGTGTCGTCCAGTGTTCAGTGACGGAATTTTACGCGATGTCGAAATGAATATTACTGATAGCCATGGGAAATCGGGATCGGAGAAAAAATTTCTTTTAGTTGAGATTTGTTTGAATGATGCATTTTTCAAACTCATATCCGTATTTTGTAATTCTGATCAATAATGTAATTGTTAAAAAAATAATTTCGGGAAAGAAAAGGATTTATATAATTCTTCAAAGAATAGTATATAAAATATACTTTTGCAAAAAGAATTTTAGCAACAGTTCTCTTTCATAACCTTGTTTAAATTTACAACAGAAAAAAACGAAGTCACTTCAGTATTTTTAGATTGAACTTTTGGTAACTGTCACAGGCAGTTTAAATAAGCTTTTTAAGATACTTTTAATTTTTACTTTTTAATGCCATTATGTTAGCTCCTAATGGCTTCCAGATATAGGGGTAACGCGTTGGGCGTCCCGATTGGAGCATGATTACTCTTTTGAGTTCTAACTGTGAGGTATGTGAATGTACCTTCCCTATCGTAAAAAGTGGTTGTGCAAGTGAATGTGACGCATGTAGTAGATAAGTCGAACTGTTGGTCCAAGTTGGCACTACTGAAAAAACAAGAAACGCTCACTCTACATAAATGGCTCTGGAGATAATGCCAGCGAACTTTTAAATGGCCAAAAGTCACAACAATAACAATATGCTAGCACCTTCGCAATTTTTTTGTAATATTTTTTTAATCTTTTAATGTGTAGTTTTTATTTTTATTTCTGATTATCAAAAGATGAAGATTATTTGGATTTTACTAAAAAAATTGTGATTAATTTAAATAAGAAAATATTCCCTCCTAATTTATATTCAAATTTATTTTAAAATATTTGTTATTTTTTAATAAATTCCCCAACCAACCATATGTTAGAATTATTCATGATTTGCATTTAATTGATTTGAATCAAAATTTGTTATAAGAAGATTCCACATATAATATTACATTCATTTGTGAAGTGATTATGACAAAATATATATTTATTAAGACAGAATTTAGTTATCAAATCAATATTCATAATCTTTTGATATTTTTTAAAAACTTCAATCCCTCAATCACTATCCGTACGCAATCCCTTTGAGGCAGCATGAATTTATGTATGAGTTATGAGAAGAAATAAATAAAAATTAACCATCGATTGAAAAATTTAGCAAGAAATATACTTTAAAACAATTAAACAAGAGTATAGGTTTTTTAGGTCTTCAAATGATATGGGGAAGCAGACTTATTAAGTGTACAACAAAAAACATGGGCTACATAATTATTTTTAACTATTGTTTTCTTGGCGTTAAAAAAATTGAAATTGAATCGAAGTTCGACCTTCCATCACCATAAAGACCTAAATATATATCAAAGAATTGCGAAAAAATGATTACAGTATTCTATATTGTGCATCCACAGTAAAAACTAGGTCTGAACGCAAAAAGGCAATATATCCATGAGCATACCTTTATAACTTAACAAACAAAGTATAAAAATGAAATAGACTATTTTGGAAAAATATCAAAAAATCTCTTTCGTGAATTAAAAAGTAAACTGTTTGACCAGAAATCTCTGAAAAAAATGTATAGACAAGCAGACAAAATATTAATTCTGGCTTTTTATTCTATATATTAATGTTGTTCTTATTTTCGTTTTTTTTTTAAGTATTGTTTAAAACATGGTCTGAACTTCCGTTTAAGCTGAATTATTTCTTGTTATATTTTGCATCCATTGAATGCTTCTAAATCGTTTAATTTCGCTTTAAAAAGTTTTTAATTCTATATTTAAGCTATCTAAGTCTATGTTATATTCGAAAACAATATGAGTATTACTCACTGCTCGTATTGATGAAAGTGATGAAACATTCTTTTTTATTCGTTCAATGTTTTCGAAATAATTTTTCCTGTATCTTATTTCATTTTTTTTTTCATTTTGTGTTTACCCTTTTGCAGTATCTTTCCAGATAATATAGAAACTTCTTCGCAGAAAAAGAAACTTTTGGCTTCGAGTTATACATAGTTATATGGAACAGCATATAGTTAATAAAAATAACCCCCAAGTTATGGTATGTTTTGGGCAGATACAAGATACACAGTTGAAGTTTTTGGCCAATGTTAGGAAAGCGGAGGAGTTATAGGGATTATATGGCAGATAAAATTGGCTAATACTATTCGATTTTTTTAAGATATTGATAAAACTAGTAGATAAGTAAAGAAATAGTTTGAAGATATTTTTTTATACGTCTTAAAGAAACCTTTATAGACATTTTGCTGGGAAAGAGAAGAAATTATTGCACTTTTTTCCCTTGGAATAAAAAGTCTATAAAAATATTTCTGAATAAAGTAAAGGACGCTTATAAACATCTATTAAAACATTTTTATTCTAACGGGAAAAACAAAATTATTTCTGATTCAATTTAGTTTCAGCTTTTCAAAAAAATTAATAAATTTGTTCACTGAGTGAAACGCAATATTAGGATAGTAATAAAGCAGTAATAAACAATGGTCAGATATTTATGTTAAAACTTTCTTCTATGTTGCCATAATAAAAATTAAACTAAACTAATTATTACAAACTAATTTTGAATTAGCACAACTGAAAAAATTATTAAATTATAGAAGGAAAAGAATAAGCACCTATATTTTATGTAATTTTATGCATTTTATTTCTTTTGTATAAGTAATTAATGTATGATAAAAGAGATAAGTATTAACCTGTGTCAAATTTATGTAATCTTCTTTTCATTTTTATTATTATTATGGAAATCGTCCGCTTGGTGTATGACATCCGAAATTCAATACGTTGGATAACGAATAACACTTCGTGCCATGGAAAAAAATTCATTGTATTTCCAAAAAGGTAACTAAAGAATACACAAATAATGACATTTTTAGAAAACCTTAAGAGATAAACAAACGAAAAATGACAAATGATACAATACAAGACCCTCAGAAATAAAACGATTGGACAGCCCGTTCTGCGATCAGCACTCCAATATTATTAAGAACACACATTTTCTCAGCTAAAACAAAAATACTGTAGTAAATAACTTTAGATTTAATTTTTTGAAAATTTGAAATGTGAAACTATGTTGAATAAATTCTTCAAAAAAGAGCCTGATAATGCGGTGACTTAAGGCCGCTAATACCTAAATACGTGGCCCATTTTGAGATGTAATTCCTCAACAAAGTTCACAGGCACATTATTTAATTTTCAGAAAGCTTTGTAAAAAAGTAAGTCAATGGTTCCCACTCTCCGATAACTAAAAAAATACCTAAATTATCTTTGTCTAAATCAAAGTGTGCAGATAAATCTCTATCAGAATCTAATTATATATAAGCAATGGGGAAAATATTTCCCCTCTTTTCTACTCTATCGGCCTTGATCTGCTCAGTGAGGGACGTGTTTTGTCCATGCTTCTTTGTATATAAGTCATGCCTTCCAGGATGGAAGAAAATAAATTTTAAAAATTCGAAAATGTCTCCTCTGTCTTCAGACAGGTTTTTGTTTTAAAATTTATTTATTATTATTTTTCTATGTAATAAGATTTTTTTTCTATGGGATTCGAAATTCGAAAGCAATTTTCAAATATTAAAAAAATCCTAATAGACAAAATAATAAGCAAATATAAGTACAATTTTTGTCACGTGAATTTCTAAAAAAAATAATTGATTATCCAGCAATGATTTTGAACGTTAATTTGTACAAGGGGAAAAAGCAATCTTACTGAGATACACAAGCATATAATTCGTTTTGCTGCCCAAAACCGGATGAAAACGAAGGAAACTGAACAGTAATGTAAACATGGATGCATATTTTTGTTACAATTTTAAACCGCCTGAAAAATTTGGAAAGGGACGGGGAATACATTTCGAAGATAAAAAATATATATAGCTTTATAAAATTGCTAGAGAAATTGAATATATTTTACGATGCGGCTATGGGCATAAAAAATTGTGACAAATTGCATAACTTGAATCAGCTTCGTTCTCTGCATACTAAGCGTGCTCTTTTCAAGTGACTTGCGTTTTAGGTACAACTGATGCTTATATAGGGTGTTTGCTTTCGTGTGGCAGAATTGTTAATTTATAAACCACTAGAGATATAGTTCCACTTGAAAAAACACTCTAAATGATTGGAAGAATTCTATTTCATTTTATTGGAGTTAATAAATATATTTATTAAAAAGTTAGAAATTCTAGCTTTTTATATTATCTCCCAGTCAAATCGATCATATATAGTGAAAAAGTTTTGATGCTGGATTTTTCTAATAACACGATTACTAATAACACGATTCTAATAACACTGATTGAGTTAGAAATATTGAAAATTGCAATTTTAGATGCATTTTACTACTAAATGAAATAAGAAATTTTAATTGAGAAAAATTTCTACCAAGAAAAGCGTCTTAAATTATTATCTACGAGACATATATTTTATTGCATTGACTTTTCAAATCAGACTTTGAAATAAATTATTAGTGATTACTTTGTTGAAATTAAACTGAAAAAAATCGTTCAATCATAGTCATAAAAGATTTTTTTAATATATGATTTGAAATATATTAAAATAATAATAATCTGATTGATGGTCAATAACACTGGTGGAAACTATAGTTGAGTTCTAAGGCAATTACCAGCCACGGTGCAACCCTTCCATTGGGAAGCACATTCCGATATCTGTAGATGGTGACCAACCCTTCTATTACCTCTTTCCGTACCCACAAGGGCAGCGAGAACTAACCACCAGACAGGAAACTTCTCGTCCTCACTTCTAATGTGTCCCTTGTATGAATATATATGAGTGATAATACTAAAGGAACAGAGAAACTATCCAGAGATATTGCAAACTCGTAGCTTTTTCAGAAATGCAATAGTTGAAAGCAAACATGTACATTTTTTTCGTTTTTTAAAGAACTATATATTTCACTTTGTCGGATTAGCTATTAGGTCTCTATAAAAGCTAACATCTTGTATCAGTTATGAAGAGAAAAAAAGTGAACATTTTAGTTAAACATTCGCAGGGTCAACATTATCAGGGGGTCACTTTCCCGCACACTCTCCAATGAGAGTCCTACCTCCCTTCCAGCTATCACAGAATTACGATGAAGTCGTGCCTTGCGTGGCATCAGTGAAAAATAGAATGAATATAGACATATACATTGTCTGCCAGTTTTAGGCATTATATTCAATGTCCAGGCATTCTATAAAATGGTGAATTACATAATTTTCCAATAATACTGTAAAACATTATGCATATATTTTTCTTCGGGTTCACTTTCCCTTTATCACCAGATTTGATGCACCTACAAAACATATTTCTTAATTCGAATAATGATTGAGCTTTCACTTCTTTTAAAAGTAAAATAAAATGTTTGTTGACAATTGAATATGTGGAGTTAACGAGCAGAAGTCTTATGGAAATTCATAGGCGTGATAATGTTTTTGATGGGACAATGTATTGAGTTGGCAAATTTTTTAATAATGTTTAGGATAATACAGAAAAATAAAAAGAACTCAAACAAATAGAAGTAAAATTTATGTCCCTATTTTATGAAATATGATATAATTAAAAATTATTTATATAAGAGTATTCAAAAATACGTAGACAATCCCAAGTTTTGAAGATTTTTTTCCTCTCAGTTTACAATAAATATGGGTACGATCGTAGTTTAATCACTAACTTTACGCACTTTCCCGAATATCGGCAGTCACGAGTTTGCGTCATGCCTTTCGAAGGAGTCCTCTGGCCAATACAAAGGGTAAAATGGGTTGCCAGAAAAGTGAGAACGGGAGCTGTCAGTTTTGGCGCGTTATCACCAGCTTGGCTAATCTTGCTAATAAAAAATAATTATACAAATTTATTGAAATACCAAAGCTTAAGAACGTTATTTAATACTTTTTAAAATTCTCTTTCATTTGAAAATGTTAACAGAAGGGAAGAAAATGTAAATAAAAAGGGAAAAAAACTGCAATAATTTACAGTGAAGTGACAAAAGTCATGGGATGACTGTTAATATGGTGTCGGTCCTCCTTTTGCCCGGCGAAATGCAACAACTCGACGTGTCATGGAGTTCACAAGTCGTTGGAGGTCCTCTGCAGGAATCACTGGGCACATGGGGTTATTCCCTATTTTATTCGTTTTTAAAGTACTTTACGGTATTTATATTGTTTCAATTTTTTTTAACTGAATATTTTAACTAGTTTTGCATCTTGGCCCTCCCCGGTTCGATAGGGATACATATTGATAACGGCGGCTGTGGCGAGGTTCACCATAGTTACAAGGAAGGAATGACCATGGAAATGAGTTTTACTGCGGATTGCAACGGCCTCTTGGAGTCTGGGTTTTACGGCATAGCGGTTGGGGAAGTCACTGGTGAGACATAGCTCACCAGTGGACTAGTGAGCAATACATTGTATATACTATTAACTGTACAAATTTGATCAAATTTCTATCAAGGACTAATTTCACCCCGGGGATACGAACATTATGTAAGTAAACTGGGATTGAGATCTTTTTTATGTTTCCCCCTGGGCACCTTGATGGGTTTCTAGGCATGATGTCATTAATGGATTCGCATGGGCATTTTCCCAAGGCGAACTAGAGTCTCAACTAGGGGTTGCCCCGGGGAGGTGAGATACAGACCCACTCCCCCGGATGATGACGTGTATTTGGTACTAGGATCGCAAACCTTGGTATAGGGTTTTTTTTCCCACTTTTGTCCTTGGTGAGGGCTGGTCCCGGCGGGATTTTTCTGTAGTGATGTGCTTGTGATCTTGGGTATGTTTATTTTGATTGTGTTGTACTTTCGTCTACATTTTAAAACTGATCTTAAGGATTTTATATTTGAACAGATTTTAAGGATTTTATTCTAATTTTGTGTTGTAAACAGACCTGGTGCTCTGTATGTTTTGTAATTGTATGCGTCATTTATAATAGTATATGTGTTGTCCATTCTAATTATTAGTGTGCTGTTTATTTTCTATTTGTGCATGTGTTGTTTAATTTTATCATAAGTGTGATGTTTAACTTCCTTTTGTATATTTGTTGTTATTTTAATTACAAGTGTGATGTTATTTTATGTTATGTTATGATGTTATTTTAAAGTTTGTGTGTATTATTTTATAAAAGCGTTCCCACCTGGTGGAGTTGTACTCCCCTAAAAGGGTTGAGACACTGTGGTAACAATTTCCCCACCTGGTGGGAAACAGATGTAAATAATCACTGCCAATATCGTGGCAAAGCTTGTAAGTTTATTTTGAATTTTA
>JAOUZG010051511.1:1836764-1848307 GCA_026289955.1 Argiope argentata | reverse complement strand
TATATAATCTTTCAAAATATCTATTTATATGAGAATTATGTACTGAAAGAGCGAAAAAGTTATGGGGAATTTAATATATTTTCCTATTTTTTTTACGGCGATGTAGAAATTAATTTAAATAATCAAAATTATGTAATAGTTTTTTAAACTAATTTTTAATACATAATATAAATACAAATTAAATTTTATACTTTTTCTTAATAAAGAATTAATTTAATTTTTCTCACTTTTATTCGGCTTTTGCCCTAAGCTCTTTAATATAAAGCTTTATTTAATAAGTTTTTCTGCTAAAGTAATATTCAACATTTTTAGCTTTATTCCATGTATTTACTATTCTGCGCCATTAACAACATTATAAAAGCAGCGTTAATGGATAATTAATGGATAGTTTACGTTTTTTTCTCTCTCTTCTTTTGATGAAATTTATTCAATTTTTAATAGCTTTTTTAGTGAGTTGTGCAATGATTTTTGTTCACTGTTTACTTTTACTTTTCTTTGTGTTTTTTTCTTCTTTTGGAATGGGTTGAGAATCGACACGGGAAAATGAGAAAGCGTTTTAACTTGCTTATCAACTTCTAATATAAATATTTGTCATGTCTAAATTATTTATTTCTTTAAAAACCACATTAAAGGCTTTTGCTTCAATGGTCATTTTGCGCTTAAGATATACCTTAACATTTAAATCTTGCCCGAAATTTCTAAGAGCTAAGTATTTATTTATTTTATGTTCCATGCCAATAAAAAATATGAATTTAAAAAATATTTTGAAGCACAAACTAATATTTCAGATGCTGTCTACAGCTGTTATAAAGCGGATTATCCAAAAAATGTTTAAAAGCAAGTTATTTTAAATCTTAAATAGAAAAAAATTAGGAATCTTTCCAAAATTGTTTTTGTATTTCAAAGAGTCTGAAAACTTTAAATTCTCTTTTTGTTCATCAAACGTCTTTGGCAACCAACCACGTATTCAATAAGGCGTTGGCATTGAAATATATTGCACTAGGCACATTTCAATTCTCATCATTATATTTTGCTTTTAGAACTTGGCTTAAAATTTTTTAATACAATTTACTAAGATTAACTTTTTTCAGAATCGAGAATATTAAGAAAAATATAATTTTCATTATGTGTTCAGAAAATATGATGCTTTTCTTTCTCGTCTTTTTTTCTGCTTTTGAATTCATTTCTCAAAATTTCAATTCCGTCTGGTACATGACAGTACAGCATTTCAAGTAGTTCTTATGATCAAGTTTTGAATTATTTTGATGCATTTTTAAGGTTTAATTATTAAATTAGTCTTTTATTAAATTAGTTTTCAATGATTTTTGCGTTATTTTTTTCCATACACTTCTGTTTTGCTGAGTGTATAAAATAAAGTTTATAATATGAAGTTATGAATATATATATAAGGCATTGAAATAGAATATTATAAATAAATAATATATTATATTAAAGTTATATGCTTATTAAACAATTAATTATTTGTTTAATAATATATTTAAAAATATTATAACAAGTAAATCATGTATGAAGCCATAAATATTTTCAAGATACTTATACGTGAAGTTTCCCTATTCAACATATAGAAAGAGAGAGCAATTTTCATATTTATAATTTCATGATATGAAGATTGAAATTATATAAAAAAAACAGTAAAAAAGCAATTATTACTAAAACAACTTCTATCCGTAATAATTAAATTTCTTCAATCAAAAACAAATATATTTTAAAGAGACTTTGGAAATTCATATTATTACTGTGTTATATAAGTTATAAATATATTATTTAAAATTTAATAAAACCTTACCTTTTCATGAATGCTCACTAACGCATTAAAGTAAACAATTTTTTGGAAAGGAATTTCAATAAAAAATAAATCTCACTTTAAATAATCTCTCTCACTAATAGAACGTATTAAAAGAAAAATTAAATAAGGAAAAGAGATTTGCAATCATGCTTATTTTTTATTATGAAGTAGACTTTAGTACTTAGGACAAATAAACTTTAAAAATTTACTTCTTTTTATTGAAGCCATTAACATGCAAACTACGCATGTCTTTCTCACGAAATGAGAAAGTGAGTAAACAAGAACGAGTAAATAACTGAAGCCTAAATTCATGATTTTTTGTTTTCCTTTCCAGGTACTAATTTTAAAGAGATTAATTTGGGCGTTTAATTAAAATCTCAAATGGCCTAATTACTCCAGTTTGTCTAAAGCGATGTTCTTTTCAAGATGGGGCTGGCATTTAGAGTTAAGCTCTAAGTGTTCAGGAGAACAAAACGATCTTTCCCGCCATTTATAATGAATTCACTGAGCGGGAAATGATGCGACATATAAAGCAACTTCCGCTCTGAGTTGCTCATTTTTACTCTTGTAATGGAGCTCAAATTATTCTCGGTGAATTGAAGTTTAGCTGGGTAGTTACTGAAAGGAGCGTAAAGGACTTTTATCATCTTCGGATGAATTAACACGTCATCAAAAGAGAAAAAAATAATCGACATTCGACGGAAACGAGAGCTGAATCTACTGGCAGTGGCATAAATGAAAAATTCATTCTGTTCTTTAAAGATTCAAGTGTCCTAAACTAATGGTATATTATGAGCAAAGCTTTGTGGCAGTGCAATTTTTCTAATTTATTTGCAGACAGCGTATTGATAAAAGTTTATGACTATTCATTTCCCTTGGAGATATATACATGCACGCAATTCGTTATTCTTGATATTTAACTTTGCTTTGCTTTTTCTTATTGTACAACAACGATGTCATAAAACACGTTTTACTTTTAGCTGTATAGTATAAATTAACTTAATTTGTTTTAAATTTATGATTAAAATATTTTTGGTTCAAAAGAATTTTATATGTTTCCAAAAATTTATAGTTCAAAATTGCTTATTATTACGTATTCTAAATGCATAATACATTCTTTAGAATTTCTAATTGCATAATAATTTTTCCTTCTTCGTTAAGGAGTAGCTTGAAATTTATAACATGGAACACGCTTTCCTCTGAAATTTGTTTACATTGTACCAAAATATTTTTTTATTATTATTGGTAATGAAATATCAATTTCCTTTGTGCATTAAAAAAATCAGGATTTTTAAAAAAGTGTTCTAATTTTAAATTCAGAAAAGGTTTATGACAAATTTATCTGGAAGGGCTTTTAAATTATTGTGTGTTGGATTCCTGCACCTGTTCAAATTTCGGGAAATGAAAAATCTGATGTGGCATCTGAATTGGCAACCACTATATTGGCAACCCAGATCCCTCTTCAGAATTACAAAAAAAAATATTTACAGCATTTTGTATTTCCATTGCCAAACTAACTGGTGCACAGACTCGCACTTTGCTTCTCACAATTAAGTCTACTATTAAACGACGTTACCTAACAGTAAACTGGAAATTATTTTAGCTAGTTTGAAGATTAATCTTACACGATTCATTAAAGGACGACTGTTGCCGGGGGGGGGGGGAACAACATAATTTTATTTTATATTTGATTTACACATTTTTATAGAATGTGATTAGTTTTCTTCTCAGTGGTTTGCACTTTTTTAAAAATCTCAGCCAGATTTGGATCAGTTTTTTTTTTCAGAAATACCTCATTTTAATATTTGTAGTTTTTTAAAAAAAATTATTGGATTTTATAACCATATAGAAACATTGGCCCTGCATTTTTATACCGTGCAATAATTTACATTATTGTTGCTTTTTTTCATGACTTGAGTTTTCATACATTTCACTTGAATTTCAAAGATATCCTGTAGTTTGATTTTATTAAAAGCTGATACAAGTGTTTTAATACCATGAGTGGCATAGATTACAAAAAGAATGAGGTTTTGTATCGAAAAACTCAACCAAACTTATTCAACTCAACCAAAATAAAAATTACTCGAAATTTAGTGTTTAAATACATAAAGATATATTAATCTATTTTAATTTGTATCTACTTCTTTTATCTCTTATTATTCTGAAATGATAACTTCATACATTTATAACAGCATTAAAAATAAGGGATTTTAAAATGATTTCAAAAATCAAAAAGCCATTTATTCAAATATCAATTTATTGCATATATTAATAAATGTGAAAGCAATGTGAGGCCAAATTTACATATTCTGAATACATTTGAAGCATTCATTTCTAGCTCAACAGCTATTTTTTCTGAAAAACTATAATATGAACACGATTGTCGCTATCAACTATATCACCTTTTGCTCTGAATCGATAATTTTACAGATCTAAAGCATCACTAAAAATAAGTTTCCTGAAATAATCTCAGATATCAAGAATCATTTTATTCGAATATCAATCTTATGTGTATGTTAATTAATAAACATTAATTAAGGTCAGACCAATCATACATATTTTGAGTGCGTTTGAAACTTTAAAGTACAAGTTAATAGTTATTCTTTCAGCCGAATTGGAACTATTAACATTATCTTTTGTTTTTCTGAATTGATAACTTTATAGATTTACAAAATTTCTAAAAATAAGTTACCTTGAAATGATCTCAAAAATCCCAATAATATGTTCATACTCAAGTATACATATTTGGACTTAATTTTAAACTTTAATTTCTAGAATAATAGTTATTATTTTGGACGAGCGTAAACTATCAATTCAATAATCGTTATTTTCGTTAGATTACTTTTCAGAATAAAAAAAGTTCACGTGTTGTTAAAATCAACACAACATAACGCCATCCTGTGTCCTATTACGCTAAGTTATCTAACCAGTTGGATGAACACAAGATAGGAAAGAAAGAGAGAGAGAAAAAAAAGGAAAAATTTGTTAGAAGGAAAAAAAGAGACTATACAGCATTCAGGGGTTTCCAGAGAGAATGCCATCGGTTTTAAATCTCACACGAATCTATTCAACTTTTTTGCTGAAGTTATAACTGGATGGTGGGGACAAGAATACTGAAAAAAATGGTGATTATGGGTTGAACTTACAGGGGAATTAGATTACCAACTGAAAAGAGTGGGGAAATGACAAATTAAATAGTGAACACATGTATGGAAAATAAACAATCATTATAGAGCCCGAAATATGTAACGTCCATCTGGGTCCTTACCTTGTTCCTCTTGAACGATGTGTAAGTGCCAAAGTAAAATTGCATTTATGTCAAGTGTAAATGATTTGATTCATTTATTTGTACATGTCAAGCTGCAAAGTGTGATGAACGAGAATTCTTGCAAACTCTAAGCTGACTAATTAAGATAAAACTCTATATTGATTCAATTTATAAAATATTCCTTAAACATTTATTCTTTGGTTAAATCGAAATTGTTATGTTATAATCAGCTTTCCAAATGACGCTGAAAATTGATTAAATGAAATTGATTAAAGAATATTCTGACAAATAAATACATATCAGTATAAGAGAAAATAGAACTTAAAAATTATTTTCCAGATTTCTTTTTATTTTTATGCATCATTAATATTTTTCAAGAAACTTAGTGCTTAAAGTAGTTCAAACAAATATTATAGTATGATAGAAAATATTATTTTAAATTAAAACAAAAAAAATTAATTTCCCGAGAGAGAGAAATCCGTTTTCTACATACATTTTTTCGGTTTATTTATTTAATTTATTAGATTTTTAATTTAATATATTATTAATTTTTTTAACGAAATCAGTAATATTTTAAGGAGAATGGCTGTTACAAAACTAAATGTTTAGCTTAACTTTTATTTATAACTTTTAGAGTGCATTGATACTTCTTTTATCCAATAATTTCTTCTAAATGCAAATCTTTACTGGATTCTCACTTCAAAGTTTTCATTATTTAAGGAATTTCGAGTGATTCCGAAAAAGGCACCCCTCTTATTGTGAAAGCAAAACTGTGTCTCATGAAAGAACGATGCGTTGTTTCCGCCCCACCTCACCCATGTTTATTTTTCCCATTCAAACAATGTAGACAAAGAATGTTTTTCTTCATAGCACAGTTTATGTTGGAAAGAAAAACGAAAATCGAGCCCGTCACTTGGAATAAGACAACAAACTCGAGGGACACACTCTATGCGCTTAATTCTTGCATCTAATGTTCTCTTTCCCTAATATTTCTGCTCAGAATTCACTGAAGTTGACATTACTTAATCCCCAAATGCAGATTTCAATTTAGTAAAGTCTTTTGAGGGTCAACATCAGTTCTGATTATTCAAATTGTAGAGAAGAAAAGGAAATTTTTTAATCATTTAAAGTGTCAAAAAATAAAAACTCAAATAACATTAGTATTTTAATAATTATACTTTGATTTAATTTCACATAGATGAAGAATTTACAAACCTTATTATAAAATTTAAATCGTTTGATTATTTATTTTAATTTTATTTCGTCAGAAATACTTACAATTTAATTTAAATATGAAATCTTTTTTTTTCTTTCTTTTACTAAATTTTACAAAAGGGGGAAAAGATTAATAAAATGTGCTTAGATATTTGATACCGTAGGAGCATTCAAGAATTTTAGGTATAAAAAGAGATATTTTTAATTTTAAAACCTCAATTCTGAGAAGTAATATTTTTTTTAAAAAAATGAGTCCATTTATAATAGGCAATAGCTTCATAAGCTTATGAAGCAATTACCAATTATAATTAGACTACAACTAGTCTATCTTCATGGTATTAATAGATCAGAAAAATGATTATATCAGATTTGCATTAGATTTGGTTTAAATTTAGTTTTTGCATAAATATAAACACACAAACCTAAGAAAATTTAGCTTTTATTTCACTTACAAACATAAAGTTAGTTTCATTCATCAAATATTTCTAACCATCTTCTAAATTAGGAATAATTGATTTTAGTAAACTTAGATAAAATTTGCGACTTAACCAAGCATGCCATTATTCGGATGTAAGCCTTAAATTCTTTTCTTCAATTCAATCTACCTTATGCACTTCTTACAGATTTCTATATTAATAATGCATGAATATCAAAGAGTACTAACTCTTGTAAGCGGCATTTAATGCAAATATTTTTTATTGATCCATTTCAAAATTTTAATTAGCAATTTTAAAACAGATTCATTTGTTTAGAAGATATATCTTATAATTGAAATTGTTAAAGTCCAAAATTTTCTTTTTGCCAATGAAGACTCCTTTTAATTTCAAACAACATAAACAATGTATTTATAATACAGCAACAAAGCTGCAAAAATTTAATGCTCTACTTTAAAGTTTTTTCAATATTGCTTATCAAGAGAGATTAATCATGAATGATACAAAAGATATAGAATGTAGTATCATGTAGAAATATAACTCTTCTAATAATCCGTAATTACATTGCTATCAAACAAATCAATGATTATGATATAATTAAAATTTCATCTAATAACAGATAAACGGAAGAAATCTTGAGTATAGTTAACCTTAAAGAGTTGTGTGTCTATTCGTTATCACTATTTTCATTATCATTATCATAATCACATAAAGAACGTTCATTTCTCTTCCAAGCAAAGCATTCTCTACACGTGCATTCTACTTGATTTGCACCTGCCGCATTGACCAAATACGTGAAAAGACATCTGATAAATCAAAATAATGAAAATACAAGAAAAAAATTGTGAATAATTAGAAAAGTCACAAGCAATGTGTGCATGTGGCTAGCAAATTCGTTAGCAAGCAATCCTTGGCTAAATTCATCAGTTTAGCTCAATGCTATTGCAACAAGAAATATAACGCAAAAAAAAAACGTCTCTATAAATTTTACTTCTGTCTTGTGATAATTTTAATTAAAAAATTGCAGCTATTGCTACCTGGTATTCATTTTCCCGTAAACATTATAGACATTTGTAATCTAGTGTAACTATTTTTGGTCACCCATGTACTTTTTTTTTTCAATATTCTTCTACTTTTTTCGTGCTTGTGAGGATATATATAACTATCATTGCTAGGACTGACAAAGAAAAAAAAACTTCAGCATTCTTGAAATAAATAACTAACGCGTTGTGAGAGGTTGTTTTTTGGTTGCTTTTGGATTTATTTGAATCCTTTTCTCTCGTTGATTGGTAGAATAGTTTTCATTTTACTCTCTCCTTGTAATAAATCTTTCGTAATTTTGCTTTTAATTTGTTATAACGTCTTTGACTATTTATATAATTTCCGGTCCATTTATGGTTGCATTCTGTACATGAAATTTTATCAACCCCATGTGTCCGTTATAAGCTTTATATTACGTATACTGGAATAGTAAGCATATTAAATAAAAAAAGATTAAATGACAAAACAGGAGATAAGGCATTCTAGTTTAAATATATATTTCCAACTAAGCATTTTAGGATACGAAACCCTTTTTACATCATAACTAACTCTGTTTTGACAATTTTTCCATAAAAATTAATCAAGGTTAAAAAAATGGTTGTTGTTTTAATTGTTTTAATCTTAATTGTTGTTTCAAACTAACTTCTGATCAGCTTATACAGTCAACCAGTAGGATAATAATGATAAAAAAGGCAATATTATGTGCAAATCATATTACTGTTCAAGAAGGTCGTATAAAAAATATCCACCGAAATTGCAACCACCAAATAAGATAAATAGTTACTCCTTATGAGTGCAAGATATTTGTTTCTAATGTTTTTCCTAATTTAAAAAAAAGTATACATTTTTTTATTATGATTTTACATCGATTCATCAACATTTTTTCATAAAAAGATTTTATTTTCGAGAACGTGATATTAGAAACCTTTTCAACCTACATATTATCATATCACACTGAAAATAATTGAATGAAGATGGCGGAATCATCGTCATGTCCTAAAATTAAAGATTTAAATAATTTTCAAAACTTAGGAGCGCAATTCACTTAGATATTGCGATGTATCAAACTAGACACTCGAATGTTCCCTAGTTTTAGAAGTACTCTTTAGAACTGAGAAAAATCATTTCTTTTTAAAAATGTCGGATGGCAGCATTTTTAAATATGAAAAGAAATCATTTATATTATTTTGCTTCACGACCACTCCAGGCCATAGGCCCCTCTGAACAAATCTTCATTCAAAAATTTCGAGTTATATCAAAAAGGAATTACGCATTTTTATAGAAATGATTCTACCATACTTTATCTTGCATTCGCATATTGACTCTAAAATTATTAAAGAAAAGATGTGCATTATTCTTTTCCTACTTTCTTTTTAAATCTTTCATATCCTACTTAAAAGTGCCGTATACACGCCACCTACAATTTTCAAACGTAATCATATCCTATGGAGACGCAGTGTGGTCTTTTTTCATTTACAGTTGAAGTTTCTTTTTTAAGAAATCAACCGCAATTTATAGAAGGAATAAATACCCAGTTTTCTATTAAAGAAGTTTTTTCCTCAGACTTTTCAAAGAATTTTTAAATATTTATTAAACATTTACAAAATTTCAACTGCCCCATTTAAACAATTTTTTTTAAAAAAATCTATCATAAATAAAATAAATGTATCAGCTGAGAGCCATCCATTTTGGTATCTTATTTCCGATGCATATGAATTTTTTTAAAAAAGATGTGTAAAGTCATTATTTTAGACTTATAATTGAAAAAATAATTGCACTCCCCCCCTCAATGCTCCATTAAATCCACCCATTCGCGGAGGAATACACTATAAACCCTCCCCTTAACCTGTGATTGATTGTGACCTATTATGTCTACAAGGTCTTAAAATCTCCCCGTCAGCATTATTTTCTTTCTGCTTTTTTTCTTCTTCTTTTTCTTTTTTACCATTACTGCTTTGATCAACGGCGTCTTCACAATCCACACTTGTTCCAATGAATACTAACCACATCCTTGGAAAAAAATTAGTAATCATTTGTAAAAAGAATTGAAAGTCTAACGTTGTTATTTCTTTGTAAACTCAAATTTTGTATATGCATCTGCAATACTGGCTAATTGGTGATTATTGAATTGTAGAAGTAAAATGCACAGCATCTTCTGAAAATATTATTTCAAAGAAAGCAATCAAAGGTTTAAAAAATCCATTTTGAAAATTAGATAAAGATGAAAAAACCACCAAAAACAAAAATCTCAAATATTATTTTCAAAAGCAGGACCAGCTGCATATAACGCAAAAAAAGTTTTTTTTTATTTTCAAGTGGATCGAGAAGGGGCAAAAAATAGATAAAATCATTCATAATCCAATAATTTAGCCACAAAAAATAGGAAAAAAAAATTGGAGATTCTTTTATTTTGACTATTTATTGAAAAAACTTGTTGATCCCAAATATCCTAGATGAATAAAAATTCGGAATCCTTCTTCAATTATAGATGCTCTAAAGAAGAAAGAACAGTGTTTCCGCTGCTTTTTTTTCTCTGGATATTTTTTATAAACGTACTATTTTTATACATAATTCAGAAATCAATGTTATTTTGTCAGTACTTTTTGTGTAAAAATTTGATTTGATCTTGCATTAATGAGATCTTGCGCATGCTTTTATCTTATTCATATATCTTTCAATAAATATCAATTAATTCTATTATTAGTAGAAAATTAACATTATTTTTATTAGAAACAATAATTAACGAAATTAAAATCATTTGAAGAGAAGTAAGACACAAAAAAAAATCTAAATCCTCTAACATTTGAATATTCTCATCTTTCTGAATGAATGATCGTCAAAATCGCTATTGTCTATATCCATAAGAGGGGGAAAATGATTGCGAATGCATTTGCGAATGCAGTTCACTGAGTTCACTGAGCAATATTTTCATTAAGAAACTAGTCGTCTTTGGCGGCCAGCTTGTTAGCCAGAATAAGAAATTTTTCTATTTTTCAATTATTATTTTATTTAACTTGGTCTCTCAATAGCTTTTTCTGCAAATTATTTAGCTATGAAATCAGATTTTGATAGTTATATAATTATATTTTACTATTATGTAGGCCTTAAACAGCTTTGTTTATTGTATTACTTATTTCTTATTAATTTACTGTCAGAGCCTAGATAATTTGCATTTTAAATTAGAATGGAAAATTAAACCGCAATTAATAGAAAACATTTTGTTTTACTGAAACCAAGAGCATTTTCTTTTAAATATGAAAACTGAAAGTAGAATTCGTTCAGTATTGAAGCTGTATGAGCATTGCAGAATAATTTTCGTAATTTATATAGTGTCTTAAGGAATTTTTTAACGAAAATTTATCGGATTCATCACAAAATTCATTTTACAGTTTTACTTTCAAAATATTTAAATGAAGTGAATAAAAATATTTTTTAACTTCAGGCAATAAATGTACTTCTGAAGAAATTTTGCTCAGTCCGTTTGTCCTAAGGAATCATATTCTGTGAAATACTCTTGATACGTCAACTATTAAATAAATAAATAAACTTTTCTATCTTCTGCAATCAAATCTGTCAGTTTTTATGTATCAGTATTAGAACAATCAACATTTTATTATCATAAGCCAATAAGTATTCTAGGACCCCTGGTAAAAGATTATCGTATGTTCTTTGAGACGGTAAATGAAGTGTTGTAAAATCGCCAGTTTTTAAAAAACATTGATGTTCAGTTTTCATGATTTTTTTTAGTTTTAGTGAAGGATTTAGTTGATTTTTCAAC
>JAOUZG010051511.1:1763167-1815407 GCA_026289955.1 Argiope argentata | reverse complement strand
ATATATATATATATTGAAGTGACAAAAGTCATGGGATAGCAATATGCTAATATACAGATGGCAGTAGTATCGCAGCGAAAAAGTATAAATGCGCAGTTCGTTTTCCAGAGCTTTCATTTGTGTTCAAGTTATTCATGTGAACAGGTTTTTCGTGATTTATGGCTGCACGATGAGAATTAACAGACTTTGACCGTGGAATGTTAGTTGGAGCTAGACGCATGAGTCATTCCATTGCGGATATCGTTAGTGAATTCAACATTCCGAGATCCACAGTATCAAGAGTGTGCCGAGAGTATGAAAGTTCAGGCATCCCATCCCATCATGGACAACGCAGTGGGCGACCACCTGCACTTAACGACCGAGACCGCCGACGTCTGTGTAGAATGGTCAGTGTTAATAGACACGCAACACTTCGTCAAATAACTGCAGGAATCAATGTGGGACGTACGAGGGACGTGTTCGATAGGAATGTGCGGCGACATTTGTCTTCCTTGGGCTATGACAGCAAAAGACCGACTCGAGTGCCTTTACTGATAGCACGACATCGCCTGCAGCGACTCTCCTGCGCTCGTGAGCACATCGACTGGTCCCTAAACCAGTGGAAAACCGTGGCGTGGTCAGATGAGTCACGATTTCAGTTGTTACGAGCTGATGGTAGAGTTCGAGTGTGGTGCAGACCCCACGAACCATGGACCCAAACTGTCAGCAAGGCACTGTTCAAGCTGGTGGTGGTTGCATAATGGTGTGGGCTGTTTTTACATGGCATGGACTCGGTCCTCTGGTGCAACTGAACCGATAATTGACTGGAAATGGTTACGTTCAGCTGCTTGCAGATCACTTGCAGCCATTCCTGGACTTCACGTACCCATATAACGATGGGATTTTTATGGATGACAATGCGCCATGTCACCGGGCCAGAACTGTTTGCGATTGGTGCGAAGAACATTCCGGACAATTCCAGCGCATGATCTAGCCACCTAGATCGCCCGATATGAATCCCATCGAGCATTTATGAGACATCATCGAAAGGTCCGTTTGTGCCCAAACTCCTGCACCATCCACACTTTCACAATTATGGACGTCTATACAGACAGCATGGCTCAATATTCCTGCAGAGGACTTCCAACGACTTGTGGACTCCATGACACGTCGAGTTGTTGCACTTCGCCGGGCAAAAGGAGGACCGACACGATATTAACAGTCATCCTATGATTTTACTTTACTTTACATACTTTTAAAGCTTTTAAATACATAGAATAAAAGTTTCTGAACAATTTAGTCATTTTTTTAATATTATTATCTGATGAAATATGAAAAGAAAATAAATCGCACAATTCCTTTATATCTTTTCACAAAAGTTCTTTGATTTAATATGAAAAATTAAGAAATGATCTGACGTTTGTATTTTATATTTATTTGTGACCTTCATATTCAGTTCTAAGGTCAAATAGTTTTTAAAACATTGTTTTCTCTTATGAAACCCATTAGCATCCCAATTACCTAGGACTTTCTTACAAACCCGAAACGAGAGAGAACTAGCAAGATTTAATTACTTAGACTTAAATTCATTATTTTGCTTTCCTTTCCAGGTACTGCTTGCATAGAAACTAATTTGGGCGTGTAATTAAAAGTTCTGATGGCCTAATTACTCCAGTTTGTCCAAAGCGATGACCTTTTCAAGATGGCGACTTGCAGTTAGGGTTAAACTATCGCACGGTCTCGGAGTACAAAGCGAGTTTCCCGCCATTTATAATAAAGTCACTGAAAGAGAAATGATAAGGCATTTAAAGTAGCTTCCTTTCCGAGTTTTTCGTTTTTACTGTGGTAATGGAGTAAAAATTATTCTCAGTTAATAGAAATCGAGCTCTGGCGAATGATTATTAAAATGAAAGAAGGAAACGTTAATCATTTTCGGATAAATTAACACATTATACAATTTTTTTTAAATAATGAATATTTGAAAGAAAAAAAATACTGCATCTACTAGCCATGGCAGAAATGAAAAATTCATTCAGCTCTTTAAAAATTCAAATATTCTGAAATCAATTGTACATTAAGCACAAAACTGTTGAAGAGGGATATGTTTTTCTCAATTTATTTGCAAATTTTTTGAATCGATATGAATTTATGACTTTTCATTTCCCATCGGAATACATACATAGAAAAATCAGTTTTTTTTATTCTGGATTCTTCAAAACATTTAAATTAGAAGATGTGGAATTTAATTTAAGCTAATAGATTTTAATCTCATAATTTTGCACAGAACATTTTCAATATACCATATTATTATTTATAATGTATTTTTTGATTGTATACAGTGCTTTTTCCACAAGACATTGTATCTTTAAAAATTATGGTAATAAACTTTGTTTATCTCTTTACATGAATTAATTTATTCATATATACATAAATTTATGTACATAAATGGATGAACATTAAAGGCTACAGGCAGCTTATTCGAAAATATAAATATATTGCCTACATAAAATGAGGAACATTAAAAGGTATATGAATAAGCATCTAAAATTTAAGTTGGATTTGAAATTTGAAATTCCAGCTCATTGGTGATGCTTTTCAGATATTCTTTTGTTCAGAATATCGCTCATGGCCCAAAATTCTATCCAAAGGCAACTGTTAATATCATCTTAATTTTATTTTCTTATGTGCTCTTACAGCACAATCTACACCCCTACGCAAAATACACACTGGTTTCAAAATTAGATTACCTCGTATTATTTTACTTAAGTATAATTTTATTGCCTTAGCATGTTATTTGGTTACATCGATCCAAAGTAGATACATTGAAGTTCTATTAAAATCTATTACCTTTAAATAGACTAATATCTACTTTGATACGTTTAATATAGTATTTGTTCAACATTTTTAGTTGAACTGAAAACGTAAATATTCCCTTTTGTTATTAACCTTTCCAATAAAATTGGAAAAACATGCTTTATATAAATATTTTTAAAGTAAAAAGGTTACTTTTGCTTTTTTTTGCATATAGTTTCTGGTATATTTTATTTTGGAGAGGCGATATATGTCGCTGCATCAAATCTCTTCAAAATATTAGCAAAAAATTGAATATGTTTACACTTTTTTAGTCAAATTATGAAAAAAAGAAATTTAATTCGGTATTATCAATAAAATAAGATTTATCTTCAACTACAATATATTTTGTGAATCTATAATTGTTTATAAAATGTGTTACAATAAAATTTATTTATACACAAATATTTATCACAATATTTAAGATAAAATCTAAATAATTCTAAATTTAAATGCTCTGAAATATCACAATTCAGTGCATAAATACGATTTCATCCATAATCAGACTGAAGTTCCCTAAACACAAATTAATTATTCTTATCTGTAGTTACTTATATGTAAAATGTTTGTTTAAAAGTATGTTTGTGTCACTTGATTGCTAAAAAAACTGAGGCTTTCACACCGAATTAAATTACACTTCGTTCTAACTTCAAAATAAACGTTGATACAAATTTATTAATTAACCTTCATAATTGTAAATTACAGATTACCTTCACTGTAAAATTTCTTCTGTCAAATAAATAAAATGCAAAACAAGAAAAAATATATTTAAAAAAATTGCTTCGTTCTAGATCAAACTTAATTTGGAAAAAATCCCAGATATTTACTCATTATGAAGAAATTTTGTAAAGTTTCGTCATTATAAACAGATTCAATTGAATATAGTAAAGTGATTAATTTTAATATTATTTTCATTATAAAATACATATTTGAAATGTCTAAAAGAGGGCAGTTGTTCTTTCTTCTTATATTAATATTTTTTTTCAAAAAAGATTAAAAGGTTTTTTTAAATGTTATAATAAAGATTTACAATGAAGAGTATGTTGGTTTTCACAAAGCTAATTTCCTTTACTTTAACTTACATACTTTGTTTTCTGACAGCGTTGGCGCTATTTGCTCAATAATTTTTCTCAAAAAAAAAACAATTCTTCACTGAATTCTCACCTGGAGACCTCCATTATTTAAGAAAACTCGACTATCTCCCAAAAAAGATGGAATTCTTTTCTTGAGAGCAAAACTGTGTCTCATGAAAATACAATGCGTTGTTTCAGGTTTTTCTTTTGGTTTGTTATGCTTTCAAAGAATGAAAGACAAAGAATATTTTTCTTCATAGCACAATTTATGGTGTAAGAAAGATAAAAAAAAATAACGAATCCGTCACTTCGAGGAAGACAACAAGCTCGAGAGGCACACTCTATGCGCTGACTCCTTGTATCCAATTTTCGTTTTTCCTTGATATTTCTGCTCAGAATTCACTACACTTGTCATTACCTGGTCCCTTAATACAGATTTCAATTTGAAATCGCGTCTTTCTAGTGTCAGCATCTTATTCCATATTTTAAAAGGGTTGGAAGAAAAGTTGATTGTTTCGGTCGGATAAAATACTGTATCGCAACAACTCTAGTAATTTCAATGTTTGTTTTTTTATTTTAATGCATTTATTTAATTTTATATAGAAGAAAAAAGTTACAGGTAGGAGAAATATTTTTTATACATTTTAACAATATTCTTGTAATTTAAATAAAGTTTGGTATAAAATATTATTTTTTTACTCTCCAAATCTAAAGCAAAAACTAAAGGTAATTTAAGATATAAACAAGGGATATGTTTTTTTGAAATTTAAAATCAAAGTCAGACTTGAAGGAATTTGTAACTGGCTGACAATATCAATGGAACTTTTAAATAGATCAAGAATGATGATTAGGCTTTAGCTTGAGAACAACTTTCTAATTACATGTAAACAGAAATATAAAAAGTTTGAACTTTTAAGGTGCTTACATAGTAAAATTATACTGTTTAATAATTTTGGTCAGCATGTAACTAAAACTTTCTCCTAAATTAAGAATAATTTATTAGATAATTAAATAAAGTCACTTTAATTATGCATTGGCAGTCAATGAATTTTCCTTTACACAATAAACCATGTTATTCCTCTTACAACATTAATGCATGCGTTATCGGTAAGATATGAAGCGCCGACTCTCTATAAAATTTCTACGCAGTCCATACCCTGCCGGATGTTTTTATCCCAAGTATGAAATATGAGAATTGTCACATAGGTTCTCTAACCATTATATGTAATGCCTAGGCATTCCGTAGAATGACAAATGTTATTTATGCAAAGAATGTCCTGATAAGGTTATTGATATAAATGACCTTCATTCCTCAAAACTACGAGTGTTATTCTGAAAATATAATGAGAGTTCCATGAAACAATCAATCAAAATATGTAAAGAAAATTTTAATGTATACAAAACAAAAAATATGTCTTTCTTATTAAGTAAACCAAATTTTCATATAAAAAGCACGAAATGAAAATCAATCTACTTATTGCAACGTTTTAGGCTTGAATGGCATTTTGAAATGAAATTGCATTTTTCAAGCAAAGACATTTCATATTTTGGTCCTTGGTTTTACATATGCATTTGACGATTCCTTTACCATTTCCACTGGAGTGAACAATTGCAACTGGTTGGAGAGGAATTCTATGTAATATTCTTTGATTGTTTCAATACCGTTTTTTATGTCGTTTTTCCATCTCTTGCCATTTTACACACTAATAAAAAATTAAAAGTTTTTCTAAAATATTTAAATTTTTACATCAGACAAAATCTAATCCACTTTTAGGAAAATTGAAATGTTTATTTGTTTGTTTCAAATCTAAAAACTACAGCTGAAAAAATCCACTTCCAGCTGATTTCCGATTTCATCAACATGTTAAGAGACATATTTGTTCATATAAAAGAAAATTTATTTTTATTCCTTTCAAATCTGTACAAAATGTCACAAAGAATCTGTCGGTAATAGACAATATTCAATTCAAAATCAAATTTTCGACAATACATCGTATTTCCTTTAAGATTCTTTTCCAACATTTTTTCTGAAAAAATTTATTGATGAAATGAAGAAATAAATTTCAGTTTAATCTCCAGCTTTTAAATAACAATATAACTTTATTCCCAGCATTACACATTGGCAACAATTTTTTAAAAAAATGTAGTCCTTTATATTTGGAGTCCAGCATGCATTTGGGTTAAGCAAGGCTCTTAGCATTACCTTGCGCCACTCATTCAAAGAAAATTGCCACTGGGCGATTTCTGCTCACTGCTTCGTTAAACTCTTTCCCTTCTTGGAACATTTTTTCATTGCATTCTTTTATATGACCACTAAAAAAATACAGTCCTTTATTTGATTCGATCTTTTAAGAGCTGGTCTTTATAAGGAAGGAAGAAGTTTCCTCTCAATTTTTGGATTTGTCAAGAAGTCGGTGAGAATTAAAAATGAACTCACGTCAGTGAAAACATGTCTTGTTTCTGTCGCCAACCACAGTTTCGAAATGGATAATATTAAAGCGAAAATTCAGCTTAGTGCTCCTTTTTATTCCTTCATTCGCTTTCCTTATTATTGCTCGTGGCTTTATTTCAAGGAAGGTATAACATAATTCGCTTATTTTATGCTACTTATTGAACTGAATAAAAGACATTGCTTTTCCCTTTTCTCGAATTTTTGTTGAGAACATGTTTTACCAACTCCAAATCTTGCTTATTTCCTGAAAAAATAATAATTTTTGAAAATAAAGTTTCTTTATGCATGAATAATGAGAATAAAAAATTATCAAAAGCTTATAATTATTTTAATAGCCCTTCAAAGCATTCAAATTCAAACGGAAATCAGTTTATTTTTTAATAAATTATTATAAAAAACTTTTTCCCCCAACAAAATCTTTTATTCTTAAAAATTTTTTGTTCGCATTTATAAACATAACTTTTTTAACATATGTTGCCACTGAAATATTTGTAATTTCACAATTAAAATATCCAAATTTTTAAATGTGAATTTTGTAGAAATAATGTCATGTATATTTCACAATACTAAATAAATTTTTTAACTTTGTCTCAACTAATGATTCCATTAGAAAGAAGAGATTTCAACTTTCATTTAAAAATAACGGAGATAAAAAAAAATGCCAAAAGTAGGAAAGCCAAATCAAAGAACATTTATATAACTTAAATTTCCAGTTAAAAGCAAAATTATAGTGAAATTGCTACTGCAGATAAATGAGATGATGAGCCATGTCACATCATGTAAGAAATGTAATTTTGAAATGATTTTTATTCACTATACATTTTTCAAATACTCTTCACATAAATGCATTAGGAAAAATACAAAACTCTATAAATATTGCTCACGAAAATAATAAAATTTCTGAATTTCAGCTAATACAATTACTGCGATCTCATTTTTATTCGCTCTCTATTATCGTTTTTAATATTGAATACTAAAAATATGAATACAGGCATTTATAAATGATAATAATTTGTATTCTTTAAGGATAAAAGTTATTTCCTATTTATAATCGCAGAACAATATCATTGAGCTTAGTAGCAACATTTGTCAAAATAGTTGCATGAAATGGAAGATATTTCCACTAGGATTAAATAGGAATTATCTTAGCACGTATTCAAAATAAATGAATGTGATAAGAACAGAACATATAATGGCATAAAGCTCCACAACGAGAACGCCGTTAAAAGGTTTTAACAAGCATCTAACGAGTTTCGTCATTCTGTGAGAGGATTGAAAAATATATTGGAAGCAATTGCAGATTCATGCTCGAATATACATGAAATCAGTCGTTTTAACCAACTTGCTGAATGAATTATAAGATGCACTTTTAATTCTTTCGAGTGCTGCTCAGCGAGCTAATATGAATTAATTTCAAATTTGAATTGCGATTGAATGAATCTCAAATATCATTTCAAGAGGTGAGTTTTATCATAAATGGGAAAGATATTAACTAAAAGGGAAAATAATAAGCTGTATAGTAAATAGGAAAACAGAATTGATAATAGAATAAGAATAGTTAACAAGGAAAATGATTTATAATTTTTCTAAACATTTAATTTCCCTAATTTATAACTTATATAGTTCTACTAAATGCTCACTAAATAATAAGCAATGGAAATAATTTCACAAATGGTTATATTGTAAAATATAATATTCAAGGTTATGCAGCAGACATAGCTTTAGAAAAGAATAATAACACGATTGTTGATAATGCCTCAACGCGTAGAATATAATACTTATTAGTCCAACATTTATATAGGGTAGAAGGAGATGACATTTATAAAATTGCAGGATTGATAGCAAATACTATTATTAGCTAACCTGTCAAATAAATAAATTTCAAATATATAATTTTTATCGTTTATAAAATGTTTACGAAATAATAGTTTAACAAGTGCAATTTCTCAGGCTCTGTTTTATATTCTTTATTACATTCTCTCAATTGTTTACTTTATTACAAATATTCAGCTATCTACGCTATTAAATTCGCATTTATTTTATATCACTTGTTTATAAATGCACGAACACTAAGAATTTGTTTATAAATAAAATTTTCTACTGGTATAGAGAATATGCAGTCAGTAGTCTGAATAAACAAAAAAAACCCATGATTCAAAATGCTACCAAAATTTAAAAAATGAATCTAAATGAATAATTTATATTTTAATTAAGTCGTAAAAATGAACATGAGAAACTGAAGTCGAATAAATTATTATAACAGGAGTATAATAAAGGAGATTATGACTGCAAATTTGCTAAATCCATCACTGGTGCTAAATGTATCAGTAAATAAGGTTTTCTAAATTCTTAACCATTGATTCAAATGAAGTTTTTTTTGCATTTATTCTTTACTTTTGAATTTCTTTTCCAAATAGATTAATTAATAGAAAAAAATTAATTTTATTTTTATTTTTCATTTGAAACACGAATTTATTACAATTTTTCATGAAATATAAGGTAAATTGCTATCCCTTATGCCATTCAAACAAAAAGGCATACTTTCTTTCACGATAATTGTAAGTCACATATAGTAAAGTACTGTTTTGTTCATAGATTCTGGATATTTTTGAAAAATTTTAACAACCTTACTGAAAGCGGGATTTACCAAGTGCAATATTCAGCAACACCAAACAAATGCTGTATCAAAGCTCAGGAATTGCACTCTTACAAGAGTTTTCTTCCTTGTTGAATAAAACGCCATAACATCTGTACAGATCCATAACATTACGAAATGATTACCGATTTATCTTCTTTTATCAAATTTCCTTCTTTTTCTTCTATTTTTTTTGGGGGGGAGACCTTTCTTTGCTCTATAAGCAAAGCCTCTATATTGATAAGAAAGGCAAAAAAATCTGTTTATTTGTTGTTTGAAAATTCAGCTTTACAATGAATGATTTTTTTTCAAATGTTTTCTTATGGAGTAAAATTTCGACCACTTAGAATTCCTGAAAATCTGAGAGCCACTTCCTTTTATCTTTTTTACTTTTTTTTAATTGAATGCGCCTTTCGTTAGTATATAAAGAATTAATTTTGGTCTTGAATTTAAAAGCATTTTAATAAATACTGTTAAAGTAAATCTCTCAATTTATAAAACATTTGTTCTTTCCTTATATAATTTGGTTTTTTTTAAAAAGCAGATAAAAATGTTAATAGTAGGGAAAAAATTACATTAGTTAGCGGCAATCGTGTCTCATCTCAATACAAATTAGGAATAGTAGCATAGATAAACGTAACGAAATAAAATACTTCTTGGACTTTAAAAAATAATGTTCTTAGTCTTAAAGCAATATTTCTTAAATAAAAATAAATTTATATTTGTTTAAGACCTTCTGAACAAAATTTGAGCAAAGGAATAAAAAAAATATGAAGAATAGGAGCAAAAGTAATTTTTAGCAACTTTATAGATCCTATAAATAGAGCACATCTCTTCTTCCTGCTCTTATTAGTTCTAAGATATCGATAATTCAAATTCTTAAGCATCGGCTCCTAATGGTTCTTAATATTTAAATTTCGAATAAAATACAAATGCTATTTAAAATATGTGAGACCTTTCTCTATATCATCGCAAATGTAATTCAAATGATGCTTTCATGAAATATGTTTCACTAACAATCATCCAAATAAATACTATTTATCAGTTGATTAATATTAATATTCCATTCTATCAAATATCTACCATCAAATTGTAATTATTATTTTATGAAGTATACTTTCAAATATTATATCAATATAGGCAAACCTTCTGAAAATAAGAAATATTCATAACAAATTGTTTTTATTACAAAGAATTTAAATCGAAAATTATCATTTAATAATTTTAAATGAAAATGTTTACATTGAATTTTCACACATGTGAAATGAATTTCCATTTCAAAACTACAATGAAAAATCAACGTGCATTGATTCATGGCATAAAGCTACTAGAAAATACCTTTTTTTAGAAAATACATTAATGCCTTTACATTGCTCTTTATTCTTTCAAGTCACATGAATTTAAATTTAAAGAACTAAAAATGGATTGACGGCATAAATTACGCCGGAAACTATAAATATTTAGGATTAAAACGTTTTATGAACAAAAGTGTTATGAGTAGTATAAAAACTTATCCCTTTTACCAAAAGCTTATCTTATTTTCTTCTTTGCAGCACTATTGAGTGAAAGTGAAAACAAAATTATTCACCAAATCTTGGATCTAGTAATCTCTTTATAGCTAAGGAAAAATAAAAGGACAAAACACCAATGAGATTTTAAAATAAAAATAAAATTTTTATGCAAAATTTTATCCAAAAATTATGCATTCTTTCTTTAAATGGCTTAAAAGGAGAAAATAGCAAAAAAGTGAACCGATACATCTTTATTTTGAATTTACGTAGTGATAAGAGAATTAATATTTTTCCTTTTCATAGAAAGAAAAAGCTCTTTATGAAGATGAAGAAAAATATTTTTAAAATTTGAGAAGGGCTTTCTTTTTCCTTCAAATATCTATCACAGCAGTAATTATGATATCATAAGTACTTAAATAGGCAAAATATATTAAGGTAACATAATGAATCAATTTAATCGGATAGATATAAACAATAAAAACCAAAACTAATTTCTGTATATTAATATACTCATAAAATAAAATAGTTTCTAAAATCTATCAATATTGGAAATGGAGTTAACATTTCTCAATTTGTTTATCTTTGGTGGTAATATCTTGGTGGCCTGATGGTAAGGTCTCAACTGGTGGGTCGTAGGGTTTCAGTTTTGAGACCGGACTCCACCAAAGAACAATCGTGTTCAGGTTGCACGACTCAATCAATCGTTGCACGTTAAATCCGTCAGGGCCAAACATCCACCCGCTGGTTAGGCGCGGTATGCAGGGGGCGAGAAGGGAGGGTTTTCCACGTGAGAAAAGCTTCAAAATTACGAAAACAGTCAGAAAATAGTGTTAGTGTTGTTTTACAATGGAACGCTAATGTAACTAAAAATAAACTAAATTAATTTTTGCGTATAAAATACTTAGAAAATTAAGTACATTTATTAACTACATATGTATTGAAATTACATACATATTTTTGGGATTTCTAAGCCCCAAATTCAATTATCAAAATGTAAGATAAAATTCACTCTTACCTTGTCGTTCCGGGAACTTCTAAATCAGATAGAATCGAGGTATTCCAACGTGAATCAGAACACAACATCGAAAGCATTAGTCCAGGGTTTTCATTTTCATCTATTTTTTATTTGCTGGACGAGGACACAGGCACAGATAATTATTTACAAATATATACATATATCATTTTAGTTGTAGGAATCATTCACATCGCATACATCCATCTTTGGATCCGTTCTTACTCCGAATCCAACCAAAGCTACACTAAAACCGAAACTGAAACTCACAGCTGTTACTATGGAATCATAAGATTTTTCCCTGACGTCACCAATGCGCTTGCGCGAAAGTGTTACATCGTGTTATGGCGAGGCCAGGAATTGCAACACATATATTGCTTATGTATTGAAATATTGACTGATATTTATGTTTATAAGATCTTCATAATTATTTGTTCGAAAACATATGCTAGAATGCAAGTAAAAATAAACAGTTACAAGAATAGAAAAGTTACTTTGTTTGATTGTATGTGTGTGTGTGTTTAAAAATCCTTTTGAGAGGGGCAAAGGAAGGATTTTAATAGAAGCGTTAATCTTATGCATTGTAATATGGTACTTTAAATTAGGGCAACATTATCATGTGAGAAAACTTTATCAGCTTTTGAAAACAAAATATTTGATTCCCTTTTACGTTCCAAACAAAATAATAATAGTGCAAAATATTCCATCAGGAGAAAATGTTGTTAAAGATAACTTTTTAAAATATTTTAAACTATATATGTTCTTTGAAAATTTTTATCAGACTTTTGTTTTCAACTTCTTGAAAAAGTATTTTATTTAATTATGGGATTCGAGCAAAGTCAAAACTACTTACTTTGCTTAAATCATAAAATAACTCCAGTTCAAAATCGCCAAAAATAATCATGTAAACCGTTAGAAAACATTCATTTTGAAAAAGTGCGTGCTAAGATTTTAGTTGTAGAATTCATTTCAGGTATTTTAAACATTTTAAATCTTTTCACTGTTTTCTATTTATGTATGTTGTCACGTTTCGAGTTTATTTTTTCGTGATCATGTAAGCAAACTGGAAAAAAAATAGTTGGTATTCACTACTTGAATAATTAAAAAAATGAAATACAGGCTTGGTGAAAGAGAATACAGATTACAATCAATGTTTTATTTGCAGTGATCAGGTGTCTCATAAGTAACAAACAAACATATAAACAATACATTCTTTAAATTAAGCGTAATTAGTTATTATTTAGAGTACCGAAATCTCTCTCTTTTACATAAATCAGCTTGTTCCAATCTTTCCTATAATTTGCTGAAATGTTATTCATCAATTTTAATTTCCCTTCGTAAATCGGGTAATTGTATCTCTAATTGCAGCATTGTCATAAACAACTGCGATTTCGATGAAGATAATGATGTTGTTTCCAAATTGGATACAAGTGAAGTTCTTATAGTTGGAATAAATTATCTTCCAATAGTTGTGATTAACTGCATTTCTTCGATAAGGCTTTAAATAATTCTCTTTAATTAATTTCTTTTCTCCATTTAGTTTCGAATTATATTTCGGTTAAGTGCAGTCAAGAAAATAACTGTGTTTCATTCTGAAAAATTCTAATAATGGAGACCATTCCACTTTGTATAATTGTTCTATTTTGGATAATTTTTCGATTATCTGACTGAATTCTAATAATTGAGTTATTTATTTCATTTATAGATGTCTTATTTTATGTAACAATCATTTGATTTTAATTTTATTATAAGGGTGATAAAGAAATAACAGGAAGTGTTCGAAACCCTGTAGCTAGTTATATACTGGAAGAAAACTGGACATTAAAAAAAATAGCACCATACATTTTAATCCTTTGCAGTCTGAAAAAATAATTAGATGCAAAATTATTCACCTAATACAAAGATTTGTTTACTGCTATGAAAAATAAATATATATAATTCTTTTAAGTCGAATTTCTTTGAAAAACTAACTTGCGTCTCTTAACCATTATGTAGACGTTTTTAACAATTAAATTTGAAAAATAAATAAATAAAACGTCAAAATGATGTACAGTCTTGAATGTCGAATTACTCTCGACATTGGACCGCAAAGACTTAAAGCATGTGGCTTCTATTTATCAAGAAAAAAATTAGATGTTACTGTAATTAACACATGTGTGTCTCTACTTATAATGAAGGAATGTATGTGTGTATGAGAGAGTACATGTGATTCTTTTGTTTTTCTTGTAACTAATATTCCTTTATTTTCCTACATTTTGGTTATCTACGTACATATCTACGTTTTGTGTCAATTTTTTGTCGTAGTACTTAAATCTCATACTAAATATTTAAGGCTTTATGCTTTTGAATTATCACTCTTATATTTTTCTGAAAGAATAGATAGACATCTAGTTAACCTGTACTTGTATTTGGCTTAAAACAAGTGCCATCATTATAGATAGTAAACCTGTGAACCAAATTTTATTTTTCTAACTTTTTTCGTTTTTTAATTATCGTTTTAAACTACATTCAAACATCCAGATAGACAGACTTCCTCTGAATAGATTTTACTGAAAATTTTATAGAATTCTGCAAATTTGTTGTAAAGACCATATGAAAATTTCAACTGTCTAATTCAATCATTAACCTAACCATGTTTTTAATTATCTTCATCTCAGAGAGACGGGCAGTTTCCAAAAATGTGGACTTAGGGAAATCTAAGACGCGGAGAATCGTCAAAATCTCAATTTCGAATATTTTTACTATTACTATAGCTTCATTGAACAATATACTCAAGAAAGTAAAAACCGTATTTTTCAAAAAAATTTACATTTGTTTTTATGCTTAACTTAAGCATTCCACCAAATATAATTGAAATAAGCAACTATCACTCAGATTTGTATTTGAATATCAGCTGGAAACTGAACAGCAAGATAAATATGAATATAGATGTATTCCATCTAATATAAATTTTAAAAACATCGTGATATGAACATTTGGAAACTGAAAACCTCGCTCCCGTAGTTTAGGAATTAAATGCACTTTTCGAAAGAAAAAAAATTAATATGTTCCTTAACTTCCTGTATATTTGTCGAAACCAAACGATTTATATTGCGAACAGAACAAAGATATGACTCATGAACCTAATTTGAATACAGCTGTTCGGAACCAACGGTTGTTTGCTCATGACCTTCAATGACATATTTTTCATAACATCGTTTGCATTCAATAACCTTTGTGATATTAAATAATTGAGTACAATTGTTGACTTTCTTCAACAATATTTCCATGTACATATTTTCCTTTTTTTGTTTTTTTAAATTCACATTTGATTTTTTTGATTCTTTAAATCGCTTATTTACAATTATTGAGAATTATTGCTTGAAAATAAAAATATATGAATATAAATAAGCAGAAAACTACAGAAATGTTGAAATTTCTTCGAATTCTAATGTTGCATTTTTATTATTTTTAATAGCACAATAATGCGTAAAACAAACCTAACACGATATTTTTATTTATAAAAAATATCTTCCCTGCAATTAATTATTGGAATTTATTCCATTCTATTACTCCTCTGGCCACAGAGACAATTATTAGCTCAAGAAATATATATTTTTTGTTAAGATACTTTTTTTTCTTCAAAATGTCAACATCATGTATGTTTCTATATCATATTTGCCACTTGTTGTCAATTCTATATTTAACAATAAAAAGTGAAAACGAGTTTTCTATAAAATAAAAACATTTTTACATATACTTGCCAATTTTTAATATGCAAAATTTTCTTTGTTTTACGAATAAATAGCAATAAATGCATGTAATGACATCCCTTAATCTAATTTAAATCTTAAATTACTTTCATAATTGCTATGTTGATTTAGTCCATATGAACTTCACTCTAAATGTTCTTTTATCTCTTGTTTCGATTCCCACTTTTCGTTTAATGTATGTAAGACACATTCCATAAAATTGATAATCTCAGCCTTTTACTCACAAACCGAGTAAAGGAATAAAAATTCCTAATGTTTACAACCTTTATTAAATGGTACTTAAATTTCCCTATCCTAAATCTACACATGTAAAAAAATCCCCATCAAAATTCCCCAATAAAATGATGGAAGCTGAAAATTTTGTCCTATTCTGCTCTTGTGTCATGATATAGACTGGCGTATTTTTTATAACTTATTCTTTGTACATAAATTGTCTCCCAAGGCGAAATAAATAGCAGTTTTAAAATTTCAAAAAAAATTTACATCTCCGTCTCGTTTTTGTTAAAATATGCTTACATTCGTACTTGGCTAATTTATAGATGATAAAAGTTTTCAACTTTAAATACATTAGCTTAAATATCACTTCTGAAGAAATGCATGTAGTGTGTGAGGAAAATATTCCTTTATTTATTTGATGTAATTTTACGCATTGAATCAATTGCATCAGCAATTTTTGGTTCTGCATATCATAAGAAAAAATAAAGTCCCCGCAACTCAGAAGTTTAAATAAAATCTGATTTTTCATGCTATTAGTAAATAGATATTCTTTAGAATGCGAATAAATTGATATTACATATATTCAATGCTAAATTTCCGATAAGTTTCCCTTAACTTGCGTTAGAGTTACATTAATAAGTTTTTAGCTTAAAGAATCAACGAAATATTTTTGATAATCACAGCTGGTAAAAATTTTATATTTACTACATAAAGTCTTCGAAATGGCCTAAATCATATTTTAACTGCCTGAAATATCTCCATTCCAAATCCATTTGGAATATATATCTTCGTTTACTCATTTAATTTGCTACTCTGTAGATAGAATTTTTCAGATCTAATAAAATATGTTCCCTTCTTCTAATAAAATTATTGGTATATTCAACTACGCATGTTTTTAAAACTTAATGAAAATAACCCAGTACAAGCGCAATTTAGCAACTTAGACTTAATTGCGTTGTTTTGTTTTCCTTTTGAGATACCCCTTGCTGAGGAATTAATTTGGACGTGCAATTAAAAGCTCAGATGGCTTAACTACTACAATTGTTGAAAACTGCCCTCCTCCAAAGCTGGTGCCCCAGTGCGTGCGTTAAACAGTTGGAGCTAAGCCTTGCATAATCTGGAGAACAAAACGAATCCTCCCGCCATTAATAACGTGTGCACTGAGCGGGAAATAATGCGACATTTAAAGTAGCTTCCGCTCAGAGTTTATCATTTTCACTCTAGTAATGGGGCTCAAAGTACTGTCAGTGAATTAGAATTGTGTTGGGGTACTTTTTGAATAGAGTGTGGGAAAGTTTTATCACTCTGGATGATTAAACCTGTCATCGAAAAAAAAATTACTGAAGCAAGCGTTTTTTTTTTTTTTTTTTTTTTTTTTTTTTGCAAACGACAGAAATGAAAAATAATCTTAGATCTATAAAAATTAAAGAGATTCAAACAAATAACATTTAAATTCAAAGACATTTAACAGTTAAACTAGACATTTTTTAATTAGTTCGCTAATTTTCTGAAGATAAATAAATATATTTTTCTATTTAAGCTAAATGATGAAAGCATGTCAAATCGGTTTAATATACTAGTTTCCCCTTTCATTCGGAGTTATATAAAAATGTCTTTTTTAAAATTGTTTAGCTGTTATTTCAAATTTATGAAGAAAAATTAAGTGTGATACTCTATTTTAGTTTAATCATTAATTAAGGTTTCTTTAGCTATATTATAATGAACTTTCAGTGATTTTAAAAGTAAAGTTTTGAAGGTTACGATAGCAAGCAACCCTACCTGCAAAAATAATGTTTTTCTGGACATTAAAGGTTTGATTAAAAACAAAAGATTTGGTTGTGAAGAGGGATTTAATGGTAAGATTTCGGTAAGAGAAAGATTGCAGCATTAAAATATTTAATTGCAATAATTATGCTTTTAAATATTAATTGTTACTACAATATAATTCTAGCAATTACATACTTTAAAGAAATTTCAAGAAAATAATTTTCACGAAATAAGAAGCAACATGAGCGTTAGGACTTGCCAGTTTACATATAAACAAATATATTTCGAAAATATTTTAACTATGTTTGTTAATTTTTTATATAGAATTCTACTCAATACACACATTCAATAATATAGAATTCTATTCAATTTAAAAGAAAACGAAAATCAAGTAGATTTAATTAAACGAGAGATAAATATATTTTAAAGTAAGAGTTAATTAAGAGTTTAATAGTACAATGGACGTTGAAACCAAAGTTTCTCAATTTTTTAAATATTGTTTTGAAATTTTCATGGTTATTGTATTTTATCAATCTAATGCCTCAAAAAGAAATTTCATCAAAATTCATTGATAACTTTTTGACTTTGTTGGTTAAAAAAGTGAAAAAAAATGAAAATACTGTAGAATTCCAAATTGTTCCATGTGCAAAAAATATAACATAAATGAACTATTTCAATTCTTTCAGATACATTTTTTAAATCTTCAAAATATTTTGCATACCAAAATTAATTGAAAATATGGTTTTCCCTTTAAAACTTGATATTATAGACTTTTCTTTTGAAATTTTTTTAAAAATCAATGCATTAATATTACTTGAGGTCTTCAATAAAAAAAATAAGCCACATAATTCATCTATAAATGAAAAATTATAGTATTACATAAATGCAGAATTATAGTATCATGTTCATACAGCATTAGAGAAAAGTTTCAGAGTTGTAATTAAAAATAGAATGCGCATGGAGTATTCGAAAATTTGAACAGAGTCGTAAAATTTCATTTTGTGTAAAAGCTAAAAAATACATTTAAATGATTTCTACAGACCAGAAAAATAATTGAAACAACTTCACTTTGTTAATTATTCATGTTTATTAAAAAATTGTTCATTTTATGAAATATATACATCCATAGATTTATAATATATTTGCAAGAATTTATAAAGCATATAAAGAAAATACTTCTGGTGAAACAAAACCACTACCTTTTTTTCATCAAAAAAAGTTCAAATAAAAATTAGTCTTGCTTAATAACATTTCATTAGCTACAAAGATTAATTTATATTCATATAATATTTTTAAACTAAATATACAGCCATTAACAAATATAATACAAAATTTGAAGCAAATCAAATTACACCTGCTGCATGAATTATATCTTCATGCTTTACTTCTAATTTGATATGTGCTGATTTTTTGAATTTTTTTTTCATTTCATTGTTATTACATGATGACAATATGATGTATGCTTATAAGATACAATTTATTTTATATAATGAACAGCGTTTTTTTTTAGTTATAATATAGCAGCAATCAAATGTTGATATATTTTTTCATCAAGACAAGAGGGCCTCTACAACATTGTTGTTCACTTCAAAGATTTTTTTGTAAGTTCCCTTTCACCAGGAGATTTAGAACCAAATTCTTTGCAATATTTAGCACAGAATAGACACATTTTTGATGAAAAACCAAAAAAACTTCCTTGAAGGATTTGAAGAAATCTTTCCTGTCATTCATGAGAAAGAATATTCTTCAATAAAGAATACTTAAGTGATTAGACAGAACAATGTAACCATTCTACACAATTTTAAAATGGCGAATTCACTATTTCAGGTTCGTTGCATTTGGTAGAAGCTTTCAAAATGTAATTAGCATTACTTGGTTGTGAATCAAAGGATTTCTTTGTTCATCATAGCATTTTCAAACTTTGTCTGCTCTTATTTGGATAACCTTTAGGCTTTCAGTAGTGTAAACTGATTAAATTCTTTTTAAAACAAAATTTAGAAAAAGAAAAACAAAAAAGGTAATTAAAAATAGAGTAAATTTCAATTTTAACCCAGAATAGAACAGCTTTTGTATTTAATTTCAAAGAAACTGAAACGAGCACTTCAAATATGAAATGTATGAAGGGAGAAAGGAATGAAGGTTTGCTCTCCAGCTTATGCTCCAGAATCGACAGTTCTTAGCTTGTGCCGGATTAACAAAAATCAACATTTCACGAATGCCACAAAATATGAAATGTATGACGAACGAATAAACAAACAAAAAACAAAAGAAAAGAAAAAGTAGAAATTTTTAACATCTGCCAAAGCAAAAACAACAGCATAAAATCAGAATTACAAATTATGCTCACTAGCAGCGTTTTGAGGAAAACGAAATTGTTTTTACTGCAGCTGTCCAAATGAAAACAAGAGGGCGTAACATCCTAATAACAATTAAAAAACGCTGATATTGAACAATGAATTAAGATATCAAAATAATTATTTTCCAAACTATAGCTTACAATCTAAATATAGATAAAATATCAAAATAAAAATATCACAAATTTCATCAATTTTTTACATTTTTATCGTCCATTTTACCCTTAAGTTAAAAGTTAAACTCTTACTTGAATGCCAACTGTTTAGGCATATGAAAATGTGTGCTTCCTTTTTTAAGATACCCTGAATGTTAATTTTCGAATTCAGGACTTTTTAAAATTTCGATTCAAAAACTCTATCTATAAAGTCACATGACGTTTTTAATACAAAAACGGAAACTGAAATCGCCTTTTCTTCTAGAATTACCTCCAAAAAATATATTTGCAGAAAAGATTGGAAAATAGTGATCCAGAGAAGATTCGAATGAAATTTATGTTTTGGGGGAAAATAATTAACTGCATTTGTAGAAAAAGAACCAAAATGCATGAGAAATTGTGGATCTTGAGAAACTATATGTATGTTTAATCTGAAAGAAATTAATTCGAAAACAATATCTTACAGTTTGAATATTACACAATAGGAAATAGATGAGTTAAGTGCAATGCTAATTACATATATGAAACTGAAAAATTAACTAATGTAGGTTGTTTATTTTTCAGTGTGAAAGCAACTACCTAGTGCAGCGTTTCAGCTTAGGTGCCCTCCTCATTATCTGATCACAGTTCAAAATTACTTTGGACTGTCCCAAAATAGTCTTGGTGCTGCTAGTATGTAACTAAATAAACTAATATATATAACTAAATAAATTAAAGGTAGCCTATAATACTTATATCGACAAGAGTTCGTAATACGTTCTCAGGGTGCATACAGAAAGTTTATTCAGTGGTGGAAATTGTCATATATGCATGAAGTCATTAATAATTAGGGGATGTAAGGGTGAAGTAATTAGAGGTGTCCAATAATTTATTATTAAAAGAAGTTTGAGAAATGATATATCTAGCAATGTTGCAATAGCGAGAAAGTGAAAATGCCTCTTTTTCTAGAATTTACCTGTAGCTCTAAAAAGCGCATTTATAGGTAAGCTTTGAAAGATTTAATTCAATGGAAAGGATTCAAAAGATTTATATTCGTTGGAGAATGTTAATGACATAACATTCTAAAAAGGGAAATGGAAGGCGTATTAAAGTATATAGATCTCGAACAATGCTGGTTATCATCCATTTTTATATAAATACATATCCGGGAATGGTATGATTCCAAAACAGGTTTTCAGGGTTGAAAATCAAAAAATATTTTATATCTTTCTTTTATTCTTACGACGTCCTTATGACAATACACCGAATATTTTCTAGAATGGAGTAACTGCACTTCTAAAAGGGTGATATTTTGAGAATCATTCTCGATAAATCCTTAAATGTTATATGAAATCATGAATGTTACATTTATAAAACAGTTTAGATAACAGTATAATTTAAATAAAATAACAGTTTTATCTTCCCAAGGATATTTTGAAATCACGACAGCTATACATTCCTATAATATTTCTCTTGCAATTTCTTTTTTTATATTTTTCATTTTTATTATATCTTTGTTTTCTGACATTCTATAGCATTGAAAAAAATAGTTTTCGATAGAGAAAATCTTTGATTTTTTTTACTTTTATATTTCCGAAATATATAGAAAATAATTACTTGCATATTTTTTAACATGTTACGCTTTTAAAATGAACTATAAAGTGTAAAGTAACTTCTCCTATTCTAATGCAGATTAATAACAACTCATGGATCCCTAATCCCATACAATTTATCTAAAAATTTGTGATTCCCAAATTATTTAGACCAATAAATAGTTCTAGATTTAATAGATTTGATACAAAAAAAACTTCATACATATTAACCAGAACAATAGAATACGCATATTTTATTATTAACTAAATTATGCAATTAATTAGATAAATTTCTATATTAAATGTCAGCCTTTTTGTAGCATGTCCACATATATATACATATAAATGCAGAGATATTTCCTTTACAAATTACGACAGAATTTCATCCAAATTTTGATAGAAATCTGAAAAATTGGTATTAACATTGAAAACTTCCGGTTCATTTAGCGTAATTTGCTTCACAAGATGGCAGATATAATTTCAAATATCGGGAATGGTCAATTGAAACTTTCTCGCATACTCTGTAATAAACTTGCCATATCAAAGAATGCTTTTCATGCCAATAACTTACAATAGTTCCCAAATTTTAACTTTTGGCAGAAGTTTTGCATTTTTAATCAATTTATCATGTCACCTTTGGCAATTTATTTGGCGACTAATCTCTGGCATGCGATGATAGTATTCATAAAGGGAGGTCTAAAACGTGAACATTCGTCCAAACCTCGAGGTCGAATTTTTAGTTGATTAGTACACTGATTAGTGGAACACAAATAGTCTGAAATATGGAGATTCGTTAAAATCTCGAAATCGAATTGTTTTACTCTTGCTTATTGTTTTAGTATTATTCGTTTTAGTATCCTGAGATATAACGACTTTTTAACGATTCTATCTCAGTAAGAGGTGAGACAGAGCAAATGTGCGCATTTCTGGAATTAATTGCTAAATGCAAAGACCTTCTCTTATCTTTCCTATGTCCTTTTTATCTGAATCCTCTGAACGCATGCGCAAAAGTACGAAGAATTTAAAATCCGTGGGCAAACTATATATAAGGAAATAATTAAAAAGCAGAAAGAAAGTCTTAAACTTTGCCGAATACAAGAAGTTGTGATTCGCATATTAAAATCCTTCTACTGAAAAAAAGTCCACAAAACTATAATTTTACTTTTTGTTCATAGAAAAAGGAATAGTATTACATACATTATATAACAAATACATTAACAAATACAATTACAAAATACAGTTTACAAATTTTTACAATTTTATCCAAGTTGTTATTTTATTATTATATGTATGTTGTTATATGTTTATGCTTAAACAGTATATTTATGCTTAAACATTTAGTAAGGGTTAAATGAAAGTTTTTAAAATTTATAGTGTTAAATATTCTGGGCGTAGTTTGTTTCTTCTTAAAATAATGTTTTCCTCCGATTGTTCAATCAATGCTGCGGTTAATTTTTGTTTTTCCTAGGATTCTTGAGCGTCTATCACAAAATATTTTGAACCAAAATGTTATTCTGTTCTTGTGAATGTTCTAATTGTTTCGATCTCATTTATTGGGATAATTTATTTTTTAATCACTCAGTACTCATATAGATTAAGTCCAAAAATATTCGTAATTTTATCTAAATAGCGTAAAATTTTAAATTAAGTACTTATTCAAAAGATAAAATGTAACATCAAAGGTTGTTCCTTCTTGAAATGTTGCTTGTAAAAAATAGTTCATTTCTTAATTTTCAAAGTAATTAAATCTTTTTTATTGTAATATTCCTGCAACTAATCGCTGTTATTGATAAGCGCAATTTGTAAAGATATAATGGAAATTTATAGCATATATTCACACTTTTATGTTGTATTTAATAAATCGTAATTGACGTTAAGTTGAAATGTGTTATTAATTTCTAAATAACATGAAACTGTAATAAGAATCGGGAGATAGTTTTTCTAAGCCAACTGATAAAAAAAAGTACACATTCCACTTTCCTTAAATATACCCTTTTAAAAAAAATTGCACTTTCCGACAGTTTTTTTTATGTATATTTATTCTTCAATAAAAACATGAACAGTTTGTAATCTTTTTCAAATAAGCAAGAAGTTAAGTAGTAAAAAAGAACAAACAGAACATACGAAATAATTTTACTTAACAAAAATTTTGAAATAAGGGCTTACCCTTCTTAATCGGTTTTTCAGAGCGTAAAATAAAAATAGCATACAACATTTAGCAAATGAAAAGAAAAACTAAGGAATGAAATAAATAAGAAAGCGATGTGGAACGATTCAAAACATTACTTCTAACTTTTTCATATTAATTAAAGAATTACTCACATTGAAGGTATTTTTATTTGTAAAAAAGAAGTATTCTTAAATGAAAAAAGCCATCTTAGATTTTAAAAAATGACTTTTTTTGGCAGTAATAATAAGTCATTTGGAATAGTGCAAAAAAAGGCTTTAATTTATTCTGTTGTGTTTAATATCGCTGTTCTAAAATGTTTTTTTTTAAAAAAAGATTTGCATAAATGTTGCGATCCTAAAACGCTTTAGTCAAAATGATTTTAACACTCTTTTTACCCGTATAAAATACAGTAGTTCTAAAATAAGAACCCAATACAAAGATGTTTTAATATTTGGTAACTAAATTTATGTAACAATTCCAAAAGAGTAATAACCTCGGTCTCTTAAATTCCTTAATTTATTACTAGAATGCAATTGTTGCATGTTTCATTTCATTTAACTCACAAGCGCATCCAATATATATTTGTCTTTCTCTAAGCAAAACTTCAAAACCAAGAAAATAAATTTAAATATTTAAAGATCTATTATTTCAAATGAATTTTACACAAATTCTAACAAGGTAATTCATAAAATTCTAATCTAAATCTCAAATCTCAAATTCTCATTGAATTCGAAATAGAAACATTTTCATAATTACTCGTGTCTGTTTACGTACACATTAACTCTAAAAGATTTTGTTTTAGACGGATGGCATTTGGTACATGATGAAGGCTCAAAATTTCTGGATTTTCATCAAATTTTGAAGGATGCCTGTAACGCTGTTCATATATAGTACTATGGTCACAAAATGTAAATGGTTTAGTGAGAATTTATGTAAAATGTATTGCACAGTTTTAGACACTTCTGAGTTCACAGAACAAATTAATATCTATACTTATGTATAAACAGGATAACTTAAAATAAGTTGAATTAAAGAGGCAAAACATGGTATATGACTATTACCCATAATTTTTAGATTTCTGTCAAATTCTGAAAACGAAATCTATACATTGTGAACACAATACCTAAAAATATAAAAACTAGCTGGCTGAAATCATGTGCATTATTTTACCACCAAAAATCATAGGTGTTTAGGCCAAACCTCTCAAAAAGTTAGAAGGAAAAATTTTGTAAATAGTAAAAAAGAAAAAAAATCAGTTATGGCACAGTATATGTAAAAATAAAATAAAACATGATGTTAAATTAAAAGTTGTATTGAAATGGGAGGTTAAAATGACCAGTTTATTAAAAAGCCGATTCTGTTAAATTCACCATCAAGGATCACACAATGCCTAAATATATTTCATTGGTAGATGGTGCGTCTCATAAGTCTTACTTACTCAGTAATTTATAGTTTGTTATTAAAGTAGTCATCACATCAACCAATTACGCTTGAGTTTCTACGTGAGGGAGAACTGATAGCGCCAAGAAAACATTTCAGTTATTAAGAGCTATAAATAACAGTTTTTCTTACAAATTAAAGTCCTTATAAAAAATACGTTTTCTCGCGAGAAATAAAAGATTTCCCAAATGCCCTCATAAATAATTGAAAAGAACATTATTTCTCCCGCTTTGTGTGATGCTCTAAATGAATTTGATTCCTTTTTAGGCACTGATGTGATTAGTATAATTTTGTCAGGTCTTTAAAGGACTGGTGTAATGCCCTTTCTGTTGAATATATATATTAGCTGTAAGTATTCTTGGTTGTTCCATTATGCATCAAGTACAAAGATATTCGATTTTTCTTCAAGTTATATAGAGCAGGTTCTTTTTTTTTTTCTTTTTTTTAACCTCATATGCTATTTTCTTTATCTATTTTTATTTTTCAATGCGACTGAATGGTATTGTATGAACCTGATATTTTGTATCAGCTCACTCATTGGATACCAACTAAAAATTTCAGTTTTTCAATATCAGTTCGAGAACAGATTTGATACAGATAGGTTATATCCACGTCCACGTTCATTTTTGGTCTGATAATAGAATAACAACTTGATATAACGAGTCTATTAAGGTTACTAGGTAGGAGCATTTCCTGAAATTATTTTTAGTGTTTTATTTTGGATTTCTATCTAATTTATTATTTTCCCACTCTGAACTTATTTTATCGTTTCCAGCAATAAAAAAAAACAATGACAACATGAATGGATGAGAAACTGTGGTAGTTCACGAAACCCAAGAGCACGCAATTGACTATCTGATTTGAAGACAAAAAAACAGCTTTCCCACCATTTTATTTTAAACATAAAGTATGCTTAAAAAATAACGGTATATTTAACCCTTTGCACTCAAATTTATGACACATACGATTTCATGTCGCATACGCTGAGACATACGAGTACAAAGAGTTAAACCTAACAAAAATATAGGGTGAATTGCTTTAAAAATGTCTTTTATCAGCCTTTGAAGTTTTAGTAATCCTTTCTTTTCTAACTTCGAACAGCTGTGCCCTCTATGCTGATAAAAAAGATCAATCGTACTTCCTATATATGCTACAATAAAATATAAATTTTTAAGAGGTAAATTGTTGAAATAAAGCAACAATTGACTAAACTTAATGTACTTGAGTTTCTTTCTTGATGACACTTCATTCACATCTTCAAAACCTAGTTCTGCTTTTTCTTTTCTTGTCTTTTAATTTTAGCTCATTTTCCCATCTTTTAGAAAAAAGTAAAGTGTTCAACGTATTTTTCCGATGGTATTTTTCAACTTATCTCTCTCCAGCGTATTTACATATTTCTTTTTAAGCAGCGTTTCTGTATTTTTAGTTGTTGAATAAATAATGTAGTTTTTGGTTAAAGTTACATCATTTTTAAAAATGACTGTTTTTAAATATTATTGAAGAAAAGATGCAGCAAAAAAATTACATCAGCAGTCACATAGAAAGTAGATTCACAGAATTCTATTAGATCCTGAAAATCCAAATGTTGACTTATAGTTCATCGAAAAACTAAGTAGAACTAAAGTAGACAAAATCATGTTTTCGTAAATCCTGCAAAAATTGTGCCTAATAATTCTTCTTTAGGGTATATCTCGCTTAAGAGAGATATCTGAAATCTAAGAATCCTAAAACTAAAATTAAAATTAATGAACAAAACAAAATTAGTAATTGAGATGAAGAAAACAGTTTTTAATACTGATATCTATTAAAATAATGTCTAATATTTATTGAAGAAAAAGAACTTGTTACAAGTTGTGAGGTACAAAAGTACAAGATAAAAGCATGAAGTGCAATCGAGTATTAGTATCAACGTGTACCTGATATAGCAAAACCAGCAATAAAACCCAGCTTTACTTTCCACATAGAAGCGTACACATTACCGTCTCCTTATAGGTTATAGGTTACAAGGTTGTTACCAATTGTGAAGTACAAAAGTGTTAGATAAAAACATCATGTACGATCGAGTATTAGTATCAAACTGTACATAATTTTATAAAACCAGGTATGATCCCAGCCATACTTTACAAAACGAAGCGTACACATTACCATATTCCCATTGAATTAAAAGTTATGAGGTTGTTACAAAATGAGAGGTTCAAAATCATTAGGAAAAATTAGGCGTAATAGAATATCAGTATTGACTAATACCTGATTTAATAAAACTATGTATCAATCTAATCTTACTTTCCAAATAGAAGTATACACAATATCATATAACCTTTAAATTAAAAGTTATGATGTTGTTACCAGTTGTGCAGTACAAAAGTATTAGATAAAGGCATCTGGTTTAATCAGGTATCAGTATCAACCTGTACCTGATATAACACACTTAGGTATCAACCCAGCCTTACTTACCAAATATAATCGCACAAATTACCCTATCCTCTATAAACGAGTTACGAGGCTTTTACCGGTTGTGAGGTTCAAAAGTAATAGATAAAAGCATTAGATGCAATCGACTATCAGCATGAACCTGCACCTGATGTAGAAAATTCGGTTATCATCTGAGCCTTATTTTCGAAATAGAAGTGTATACATTGCCATAACCCCTATTAATTAAAAGTTACGTTTAATGGTATTAGTTTCAAAAATCGTTTGTTTCTCATTTTGAATAAAGCCTTCAAATTAAGTTCATATCTTCAAGGCATTTTGTTTGTAGAAAAGTTACCATTAAAAGATTTATGAATCAGTTACTATTTCCAGAAATCTTTTAAAGGATAGTATTTTTCTAAAATTTTGAAAATGGTTCGAATTCAGCGTCTTACAAAGCCCTAATGCAATGCTCTAAATCTGATCTTTTTGAAAGGATTTTTAAGATTTAATGCTCTTAGAGCTTTTAGAAGTCTCTTCACAAAAGAGTAAAGGCCAATACAATTCTTTTTCTAGTAAATAGATTTTGAGAGAAACTAAAGAGGAATTTGGAAAATAACGAAAAGGCACAAAAATGCTCTTTTACTGATATTCTTAAATATTAAGCGGAAAAGATATACAATTCTTAAAAATTCATTTTTCTCCTGTACCATGAATAATATATTATTTAATATATCAAACAACAAACGAATTATGTTTCAGAAATTTCAAATAGGTATTCCTATTCACAATTAACAATTTTTTAATTATTATTCTTTACTAATAATTAAATGATTTGATTTATAAGGGAATGATTCGTATACTTATGCTTGATACTGCCGACGTCTTGGCAGCGGTTTAGAGCGTCTTCCCCGTGATCTGAACGTCCCGGGTTCGGGCAGGGTTGTTCACCATCTGTTTTATCTGTGAGATGCGTGAATAAGCTCCCCTTTAAAAAGGGGTTTGAGCAAGCAAATGTGATTACCTATACTCTTGATCCTAACTGTCGCTACTTAAAAAAACGCACTACCGACTATGTCAACGTGCTTGTCCATGGGAAGTCCATAAGAAACTGAAATAATGTTTGAGTCTTTTAAAAAATATTTTAATTCGACTATTTTTCCTGATGTATATATTAACAACTAAAAATAAAACATTACTGTAAAATATAGCAAAATATAATGATGCTCTGAAATATAGAAAATGTTTATTATGCTTACAAATAAATGTAAATGTTTATATCCATAAGACAATCATTAACTATAACTTCGCTTCAATTTTTAGGTAATATTTCCTTTCTTCATTTTCCCTCTGATATACAAAATAAAATTAGAGTAAGTTGTCTCCCCAAAACTTTCTCGCATACTCTCTAATAAAGATGTTAATCCAAAGGATAAATTTCAAGGCATTGGTGTAAAATAATTACGAATTGTCAATCCTTGGCGTGAATTTAACAATTTTATTGCATCTATCGCGTCGTCTTAAATGAGTTCACTGACGATTAATTCTTGGAAAACGATTTAATAGTATCCAAAAATTGAATTTGACTTTAGATTACACGAAATCACTAAAGGCCATACCAATTTCATGATTTTTAATTCCTTGAGCTTTTTTAGCTCTCATTTTTATATGATTCTGAAAACACAGAACGACAGAGGATTGAACCCTTATTACCATGTCAGAACATGATGTTGTTTTTGAGATGAAGTTCTTGGCGTGAACAAAATTCCGCAGGCGAAAAATAAAAATTTTCTAATCTGCACAAGAGTCTCAAAAATTCAGCTTTTAATAACGCGTTGTCATTGCATTTACAAAAGCTCTGATTTAAAAAAATAAGTTAATGACTACATCAAATAAAACTTAGAAAAATGTCATTTTGAGCAGTGATTATAAGAAACGAAATAAATAGGAAATGTGACATTTTTTAAACGATAAAAGTGAGAGTTTTTTTATCCCTTGCAATACTAAAGTGATTAATTCAATGAAGCAATTAAAATGAATAAAAATATAATTTAACTTGCAGGAACATGTGGTGATTGGCCATTCAAGAAATTATGTTCTGACATGAGGCATTGAAATATGCATAACGGATTTCATTTTAATCCTTTTGGATTTAGTTTAAACACCATTCTCAAACAACTAATACGTGCTTTTCATTTTTCAGATATCGTGTTAAATTATATTCGAAAATGTGGATATACAGGCTTCCTCGGAATGGATATTGCGCAAAGTTTAATAGACACCAACAAATTTGATGTAAGAACTATATAAAAAATTTCATTCTTTCAACTCAAAGTGTTTTTGAGTTCTTTTTGTCGCAAAGAGATGGAGAGAGATTTTCCCAAAAGGTATTTTTCGGACTCAGAACAGTCTAAAAAGCAGAGATTCTTTAAAATCCTAAGTTCGAATATTTTTGTTGATTACAATACTTTCTTCATACTTTGTGTGTAAAAAGGAAAAATGAAGAAAAAACAGGTTACTTTTAAAAAAGTCACTAAAATAAACAAAAACAAAGTTTAAAATAGAATAAATCTTAAAAATTCTGCTAATTAGTCAAAAATATGAATCATTAAATGAAAGACTTCTTTAAGTTCTTACTGGCTTATTGCATGCTAATTCTGTAGAAGATCAGACGCATTTATTTTTGGTGTGGAGAGGCAGTTTGAAAAAGGACTGCCGGGGATTTCTGATCTTTGGGGTTTGTAAGCTTGGAGAAAAAGGGAGAAATCAAAGCACATTAAAAAATATATGCTTGGTAAGGTAAGGGAGTGTGGCGTGTCTCATACACATATTTAGTTATATCTTCGGTTGATTTGTGCTTCGCTTATCACGAGAAAATAAAAGAAATTGGAACTCAAGCTGTTAGACGCTAGATTTGCCAGAGAATTCATCTACAACAGAAGGTAAATATGTTGACAGATCGTTGCAGATTGCTGCTGAAAAATGGATGCAAATTCTCCAAAAGAATGAGAAACGAAACTAAGGATCACTTTAGAAGTGGAGTGCATAAACCACATTAGAATATTTCGACAAGTTCTTTGCAGGGAAGTATGCGGATGTTAAACTTGAAGACAGTTTGATAAAGGTAAGATAATTTATTATTAAGGTCATTTTTAAATTGGTCCATAATGAGAGAGGATAAATTCTGTTGTTTAAATTGATAATCTATTATTTTATCACTTTATTAGGATATTCAGAATATCTATTTACTTTAAGTGTAACGATTTCAAGGTAATTAGATTTATAAGTTAGTAAATCAGAAGTAAATGTCTGTTCCGGTATGCCATCAAAAAATTTATGTATCGAACATCAAATGAACAAATAAAATAAATACAAAATCAAATAAAAAGTATCATCAAAATATCATCATGTTAACTATTAATTTCATTTGATTTCATCGACGAAATTTTATTTTCAGTTATAAATACTTAAATCCTTTGATTAATTGCAAACTCTTGTATTTAAACAGTCGTTTAAAATAAAATTTATAATTGAGGGAATTTCATGAAAAAAAATTATTTTTACGTAAAAATTAAATCTAATTCATTCCATTTTTCTGTCTAACCTTTTCTAACCCAATTTTTAACCGAAATTTTTCCTGTAACAGCTCCTTTTTTTAATCACTAATTAGATTCATCTAGAGATGTGAAATATCCGAGTAGTATTTTTAACATTAAATATCCTGTTATGGATATTCATTTCAGTAATTATTCGTAAATTAACTCTATTTATATAAAAAATTTAAACATTAATGTTTAACATGATGTTGCTCTTCTGTTAAATTGAGGGTAAGCAGCATTAAGAAAAAACTGAATATATGAATTGGGCAATTTTCCAATTTTATAAAAAATTTAAAAAAATAGTCATAAAACATACATTGAGTATATAGTAGCGTAACATTTATTGAATATGTGTATTTAAAAAATGTATATTATTTTTAATATATATATAATATTTACTTATTCTCTAAATTGCTAAATCTTTTTCTCTCTAAATGGACTTCTGGATCAAGGCATAGGCATTTATTGTAGCTTTCAAAATGCAACCCAGTTTTTCAACGTAATGTAAGCAGTGTTAAAAATTAATATTCCATTATAAATGTTTTTTATTCAAATTGGAAAAAGCAATTTATTCATTCTTTCTATTTTAATTCAAAATTTTATTCGGAATCCGGGTAGTTAACATAACAGCAAATTTTAAATTAATTTAAATCTTTTATTTAATAATACTGAAGTGTGAATCTCAGTTTGAAATACGATTCCACCACCAACTGATGCTTCATAAATACTTTATATTGTAAACTACCCAGTTTGAGGATATTACTCAGTCCTCTGTTAAGAAATTATTGTGTATTATTTTTTTTTGAAATTGGAAAGAAATTTTATGGGACACCCTAATACATCTGACTGCCATCTAGATGTCTATCTACTTCACATTACTAAGTGGGCTAAGAAACATTTTTAAACACACTAATAGTTTTATGATGAAACATTATTTACGCACTACCGTATAATAGTATAAAATATGATTCAAGTGCATAATAGTAAGAAGTAACGACATTAACTCAAGAAAATGGTACATTAAACTCATGGAAATCGTCTAATAAGTATATTTAAAATATTAATACAGATGTTCAATATCTAAAAACACATTTTGTATAAAATCATGAAATAAGAATAAAATAATTAGTTTATAAAATTTAATTAATTTCAAAAAATTAAAAAAGTAAAATTTTAATTTTTTACATAATTTTAAAAAGTATACGCTGTGATATAAAGACGTTTTTTTTAGTCAAACCCTGTGCAAAAACTATTGGCTGTGACAAAGCAAAAACTGAAAAACTTGTGTACATACTTTCTTGAATCTTTTAATTACAAATAGAGATAGGACCTTCTTTTCCCCAATAGTGAAAAAATAATGCTGTGGCATTAGTGATGTTTTGGAAATTTTTCTTGAGATTTAACGAAGGCAAGATCTGATTTTTTGTTAAATTGCAGAGATTGTGACATTAAATTTATCAGATCGCGCATTTCTTATCAATCTGATTCAATAGATAAATAACATTACTTTTGCTGTAAATTTCAGCAGGTAAAGAACTCTAGCGGAGGTTGATTTTTTTATTTAATGTTTTGGAGTATGGTTTTATATTTTAAATAAACCAGAACTTGCCAACAATTTCAGATTGCTGGTTTTTAGTTGAGAAACATTTTTTTTTTCATTATTTGAAGCAACTATTATCTGAAACTGTTGTCTCTTTCATTTGAAAGAATTTAAGTGGATTGCGTCATTCTAAATAAGTAATTCCATAATCAGAAGTTAAACGCCACACGGCTTTTATTCACCGCTCACTTCGTTCCATCTATTGCCAGTTGAAACTCTCATACAAATGATTGCTCACTCAAGCTGAAATGGGCAGAATCTGCATCTAAGAAACCCCATTTTAATTGCAATCGACTCCTTTAGGAATGTTCATGCATACAGTTTATAAAATAGGTGAAAGGCTATTAAGTTCACGCGGCTTTAAATGATATCACCATTAGGTGTTTAAAATAATTTTCTTGGGGAATTATGAATATTATGATAAAGAGATTTATCTGTTTCATCAACATTAAATATTATTAAATTCCATTAACATTTCCGGCGTATCAACTGTTTGCCCATGGTAGATAGTCTACATTAAATTCAAACTTCCAAATTTAACTTAAATTCGGATCAAAGATATCAAAAATTGCTGATTTAAGAGTTAAAAACCTCTTTTGTGAAGAACGTAAGTTTACTTAGAAGATCATGTCGAATCATTTATCTCACACGGACTAGATATACAGAAGAAATCGATGAAAAGTTCATTTTTCATTCAATGGCTACGAGATTTTTTTTGGTATCATTTTTCATTTCGCTGTTTCTTTTTATTTATTATCTTTCTCTTTAAGAATGGGGAAGTTTTTTGGTAAGGAAAAGCATAAAAGCTTTTTCTTCGAGTTATACCTGATGCTATAATAACATACTTTCATCAAAAGACAAGTACTAGACGTGTCGTAGTTTTAGAAAGATACACAGAAGTTTGGAAAATAGCGCTAAAGAGATTAGATGAGAACTAAATTTGGACTCAAATTTTTTTTTTTTTTAGATTTTGAGAAATGTATTTGATAAGCGGATTTCTAAGGATTTCTATTAATATTTCTGAAGAGCATTAATACTTTTATAATTTTTTTTTACAAGAACGGGGAAATATTTGTTTTCAGTCGCCTTGTTTTGAGAATAAAAACGGATAGAAAACTATCTGAATGAGACCTCTCAAGTTGCGAAATATGCCAGGTTGCTTGAGCATTTGATGTACAACTCAGCAAGGCATTAAATTAGTCTGTCAGCAATAAGTTTGCAAGGAAAAGTATTTCGTTTCCTTGTTAGGGTTACCAAATTAGAGACAAAATCACAAGACCTATTAAAATAGGTTTCATACCAATAATTTATTTAAATTATTAATACAAAAGAATTAGAAATCAAATCAAACCTGTCATTGTTTCATTTTTATTATTTAGTTACCCAGAAAGTCTTCAATCATTCAGATATACATAGAAAATGTTGGAAGAAAAAAGGAATAATTAGTACTTAAATATTAAAAGATAAATTAAGATTTTTAGTTGTAAGATTAACAAGAGATATTACTTAATGCCTTTCAAAGAGGGAAATTTAAAATTTAATGTGGAAAATTTTATTTTACTCTTAGTTATTTTATATTATTGTTCTTACACATTTTCTCATTATTCTTTAAAATCTAACTTGGTAGAATCAAGGATCTTCAAGAATTAAAACTAAATTTTCAACATTTGGTGGCTATCGTTTAAAAGATTTTTTAGAAAAAGAGAATATGGAATTCAAACATTTTTCCCTTATCGAAGACTAGAATAAACAAACTATATTAACTTTTGTTGTTTACTCCAAAATTCAATTGTTTTTTTTTATTTTTATCTACGGCAAAAAATGTACTAAAAAGTGTTCCCTCTGATTCCATTCTCATTTGACTTAAAATAGAACATCCTGGCCAATCCTGGTTTGACAAAAAAAAAGTTCCAATAATGACGAAATTATTGTCTCACGATTTGAATTCGAATAACATAATTTCATTGTATAATATATATTTTTATAAAAGTTTTCACGCCGCCTTTCTGTCACAGAGGTAGCGCGTCTTCCTCGTGTTCTGTGAGTCCCGGGTTCGAGTCCCGGTTCGAGCATGGTTGTTTTTCTGTGTTGTATCTGTGAGGTGTGTGAAAGTGTGAGGTGTGTGTTGCCTTGTAAAAAGGGGCTGTGCAAGAGTGTGTGTGATTCATCCTCATATGAGATAGAAGTCAGACTACTGCATCTGGGTGCTCAGGTGTCCATACCCTTAGAAGCTACTGCACCCCTCTTTCCGTGGTAAAAAGCGCACACGACATCATCATAAGAGTTTTCACAATTTGTTTGTTGTGACATCCATCATTTGCCTGGAAGGCCATGAGGTTGCTGATATTTTATAATAAATTGAAACATTTACTGTGCTGGATCTCAATCTTATATCAGTGTTAGATACGTTCTATATCATTTATCGATAACTGTAAAAAAGTCGTGTGGGACGTACCCATTGTTCACTTTTATAACAAATGACGCTTTTGTCAAAATATGCAAAGAAATTTCTTCTCGCAATAATAAATTATCCAACATTGATCTAAATTACTTAATATATGAATGTTGAATTTGATATCATATCAAGTTTTTTGCAAGCATATATTTTGAGCCTAAATGCATTATTCCGCTAGGCTTGAAAATAAACCGGCTTCAACCACTAATCTCAAAGTTTACTATAATGTACAGAACCCCAATTTAATTATTAATAATTATTCTCAAGGGAATTAAGTAAGATATACTTTCATTCTAATTTTGAATTTATTCACTTCTTTAATGTTTTTTTTTTACTTCTTACTTGAATTAATATTTCTCTTTTAAGTTCAGGGCTCTCCAGAAAAGAATCGAGGTACAGTTCAAAATTGAATTCTATAATCATGGAGCAAATTTCATGCAGGAGAATGATGCATTTTTGAATCATGATATTTATTACTTTAACAAAAAAAACTATATTATGCTCAATTTTCAAATAATAATAATTATTATAGCTGATTTTTTTTACATAAGTATTATTTTGGTAAAAAGAACTCTATAACGGCAATGGTTCCCCCAAAACCTTCTAACATGCTCTCTGATAAACTTGTCATGCCAAAGAACGCCTTACTTAGCATTGGCGTATAATAGTTACAAATATTAGCTTTTGGCATGAATTGAGCATTTTTACAAAATCGATCGTGTAATCCTTGGCCAGTAATTTGGCGACTAATGATTGGCATGCTTTAATAGTAACCAAAATTCGAAGTTATTCTTTTTAAATTACTGCGTTTTTTTTTAAAAAATTATCGTGCGTACATATTTTTAATCGCACACACTGGTAAACAGTTAACTTAGTTGGATTTTACTTAAAATTTAACTGGTGTCTGCCCTACAAATGTTAAATTTGTGTACTGAATTTCAGCAATATTTCTCTTTTCGTTTTATAAATGTCTGTTAACTTATTTCCATACAGACGGACAGATTTATTTCCTCTGAAAAGATTTTAATTAAAATACACACAGAAATCTGGTGTAAAGGCCTATCGCATTTTTAATTTCATCTATGTCGCTTCAAGTATTTCAGAGTAATTTTTGTCAGACTTAAATTTTCCAAAAATGTGTTTTTCGAAATCAGAGAAGTTTAAAACGTGGAGATGTGTCATAAATCTCGAGTTAAAAGTTTTTTAAAAAATTTCTATGCTTTCTCTGTATTGTGTGTACGATTAAGTGAAAAAGAAACTTCGTTAAAAAAATCCTGAACCAAAAGTCTTCGGATAAAATTTACTAAAATCTTTTTTTTCATGTTTAATTATTTGTTATAATTACAAAGCTGATCAGAACTATCCTTTTACTTCCAAACGATTTAGAAGCTGCTTAGTTTGAACATCTGCTTTGAATGAGTTTGTTATTTATGTTTGGACTAGGTCCTGATTTTTTAAACATTACTATATACGTCTGACATTTGGAAAGCAGATGTTTTTTCTTTCAGTATTATATAAAGTTTTTACATAAATATTTTTTTGATTTCCACACCTTATAGTTTACAATAAGAGTTGCCATTTCCTTTTCGTTGTATAGGATTGTTTATTCCTGCTCATCTACATTTATAGCAGCGAGACAAAACACAAAATTACTTAACTGTAACACGATTAGATTACTTTTGGCGCCGAAATGATTACTTGGAGTCGAAAGATCGTTTACACTGCCGGTGTCGAAATTTTAAACAAGGATTTTTTTTCTTTCACGCAGTTACGGTTTGTTAATGTTCTTGTTAATATCAGCAAATTTTGTTTCTGCGTTGTTGACATAAACATTGGTGGTACATTATTTTTTCCTTTTCAAAATATATCGATTATTTTTAATTAACGACAGCGTTCGGTTTACTAACAACTTAATATTTAATAATAGTTTCATAATATTACTTTGTAAACGCATAAATATCGTTTCCGACTAAACCTGTAAATGATATTGTAAGACATTTCAAAATAAATGGATTCTAATGAAGATACATATTTCAATCCAATTTCCATTGAAGGTACATTGCATAGTGATAACTTAGGAGGTTCAATTTTAATATAATTTATCATTGCTAAATTTAAACCAATATATAATAAAATGCTTATTTACATCCTTTAAATGTATACAGATTCTTTTATTGGTTGTTATTGTTATGACTTTATGGACTTCACAAGCCCGTTGACAAATTTTATTAATACAATTATTGATACTAATAGCATAAGTTTAATAGCTTTTGTTTGTTCCAAAATGTATAGTCACCTTTTGATTCAGTATAGTTAAATGTTTAAGATCACCATTCTTGTTAAAACATTCTGAGCACTTGTGTCTAGGTCTGGCTTGTTTATTAAGTAATGGCTGTTTTCTTTTATTTCTAAATTTAAGATGTTTTGGTAGTACTTTCAGACAGTGTTGATTTTTGAGCTACCTACTATATATTTACAAAAGTCATGAATTCGAGCTTCTTAAAAGTATAGTCAAGTGTAACTTAAATTTTAGAGCATTATTTTAAGGTATTCGACTCGAATGAATTTGGTTCAAAATTCAAATATTAAGGTTTTTCAGTTTCAAAAATAGGTACGCTTCGGTTTCCAGTAATATCTTTATTATGTCTCTGTGTCAATTAGAAGCCAAGCTATTGCAAACTATTGGCATGTAAGCATGCTTTTCTGTATGCGTTTAAAAAATTTAAATGCATTTTCTAAAGAAGGGGAGGTCATAATTCTACTGTACTATCATTTTCAACGTTCAAAAAATAATCAAGATAGTGAAATTTATTATTCATTATCGTTTTATTAAGTAGAATGTAATGTTCTGTGTATCCGATATTGAATGCAGTAGAAGTGGATTTATGATTGTTTAATGTAAATATTGAAAAAAATCCCACAATTTCATAGATAAGAATTTTAATTTTTGAATATAAGTCTTATATAATAGTAAGCTACACTCTTAAATCTGTCACAATTGTATTGTTATAAAGAAAAAAGAAAAACTGAAACATTTTTTATCAAGCATAATCCTAGTTTATAAACGTGCAAAAATTTACAGGAAAATAAGCTTTTCCTTCAAACGTTACATATACATATTTAAATCGCTTCCCTTTTTTTCATTATTTTATCCTTATATTAATAAAAAAATCATATAAACATTAAAATATTTTAAAACCAACACCGAAACCAGTCGCTAACTGTAAGAGTTTCTCTTATCCACTATTCTAATTTACTTATAGAATAATATAAACATGCATATGACTGACTCTTCAACATTCTTTGTCAAATTTCGTGTTGAAAATTTAGATTCTCTAATTTATAATTCGAAATGAGTGCTCTTTTATTCATAAAATTTTTGTAAATGTGTGAACTGCTTTGGGACACAGGGAATGACGATTTTTTTCTCCAGAATTATTTTTTTACGGATGTAACAAATGAAAAAGAACTGAATACTATACTATAGGGAAAAAACACTAAAAAAAGATAATTTTTTTCCTCTCCTTATACCTTTTTTTTTCAACTCAAATTCTCCATATTCTCTTATTTTCTTTCACTCGGTTTTATAACTAACTTATGCATCCAGTACACGAAGTGCAGAAAAATCATTTGAATCGTGTGTTTTTTTAAAATTCCTGAGTTGTGTAAATTTTCACTTTTTATACTTCCCCGAGTTAAAAAAGACCCTTTCTGGCATTATATTTGCTATCTGTGACAAAAATAATTATATAACGCTTTAGACAAAATGGATGAAATTTTCATACGCATTTTACGTGCAGTTCTGATCAAAATACGTTCAGAGAGAATTTGTATGCCTGGTTTTTTTGTATATAAGTATTTAACTACTAAACAAACAGAGGTAGATGGATAAAATTTTGTACACAACATAATAACAACATCTATAATATGAATACATATCGAATTTCGAGTATAGGAGTTAACTGGATATCAATCTGCATTTTCTGAAGCATGCAAATTCAGAAACAGAAAAAAAATTACATAAATATATCAAATTATTAATTGATTTTTGTGACTATAATTCTAGTTCTGTGCCAAAGGATTACAGGTCTAAATCACAAATCATATTTTCAGATATTATTAAACATATGCTAGTGATTAATATTTCGTAATTATTGTACACCAGAACCATGCAAGATGTTTCTCAGCTTTACTGAAGACTGACAAATTTTTGCAGTTGATGATACCTTCATCACAGAATGCGGGAGAAAAATTTTGGGAGACCATTATCGCTGCTTTTTGCCGCACTTTCAGAAGTATTTGCAAATCATGGTACACTATCAATTTCTTGCATTAAAAAAGATTTTTGGAATAATTTTGAATTTAAATTTTTATTTATTCGCGAAATGCTGAAATTATTTCCCTTGACTGCAGAATGAATTATTATTTGATAATTATTGAGTCATTATTTGAGTCAGTAAAAAAATTATATAAAAGCAGCTGATTTAGAGAAGAATAAAAGTATCTCGTTTTGGAAATTGAAAATGAAAACGAAGGTTATATTAGCAAAGGATATACATACAAAAAATTATCTGATCTCACTTATACCACCAACAAATATAACTGAAAATGAATTCTTAAAGGATTTTCATTTTCACCACTATAATTATATTCATATATTGATAAGAAACCATTTGATAGTAAAAGATCCATCGGTATATTTTTTTCTTGATCGTTATCAAATTGTTTCTCATTAATATATCTATACAATTTTGGTTAGTTTCACTTTTGTGATTGCATCTCATAGTTATGTAACAATGCAATATTTTTCTATGGTTTTTATTTTAGGTAAGTCGTGTGCAAAATAATCATATACATCAATACCATCCGTTTCCATTTATCCCAGTCCAAATGCTCAGTCGGTTCTGCCAGTTTTGAAAGAAAAAAAGGATGAAAAAGGATGAATTTGTGCCCGAAATCGAAATTTTATTGTGCATTATTGCAATACTGATGGGCACCGCTTTTCGCATTGCCATTTTCTAAAATCCAGAAATAATATTCAAATCTCAACTTAATTTTCATTTTGTGAGTAAACTAAACTTTTAACTAAAATGACTTTTTAATTAAAATTTAATGACGGTTTGTGGCGAGCCATTGAGGAGAGGAGGCTGTAATTTTAAATTCGGGGTGAAGGATAGTTAATATATTACAAATGAATCCTTTTTAATAAATTTCGAATTGCTGAATAATTTGTTAATACGCAATTACTATTATTTTTTTTCAATATACATATGAATATATTTAAAGAAATCTGGATTAAAAATTAGTAATAATAATGAAAAAGAAACGTTTGATGAAATTTTATTAATTATTTTATTCCTTAATCTCATTTACATGGATTTAGACAATTTTTACAAATTGAAAAATTAAAAGAAAAGCATCCATTGAAAGTTATCCATTGAAGTTTACATATATTTAAGAATAAATTTTTATTAGTATCAGTAAAAATATTTAAATCTGCAAATAAACTGTTACGGCGAATGATTTTTTGCTTAATATTTTTATGTTCAATCACAGATGTACTAATAGCCAGAATTCCATTTGATGTATTTCACCCAGAAAATCTCATACTTCATTTCATTCTTCGGGCTGGCTCAATTGTCATTTCATCATGTTTATTTGCATGTGGAAGAATTCACATCCAATTACAATTGACAATACCTATGCTTTTAATTCAAGAGAAGGACTTTTTTTGCTGTGCTTTCATTCTTCATCATTTCAATTGTTAAAATGCAAAGCAGTAAAAAAAACTTATAAAAAAGAAATAAGTAAAATTCACACTCAATTTGTTTTTAGCAAATGTGGAATAGGATAAAGCTAGTCTTATTACTCTAAACCAAACTTTGAATATAAATTTGAAATGGCCATATATTTTGAAAGAATATCAAGAAAAGACTTATGCAGAACGGACTATGAAATAAATTGTAATATCAAATATGAATTCACTGTAAATAAGATAGCATAGCGTGAATAAGTTTTATGGGCAGAATTTTAAATTTCATGGAAGGCTTGATTCTAGATTCTATTCTATCAAAGATTTTCAGTACTTGCCGCACATTAAACTTCCATGAGAGATACACTAAAGAATAATTTCATTATGCTTATTTTTTCATCTCAGAACACTAAGTGTAATTTTGGTTATTCTTAAAGCACCCTCTGACAAACTGTTAGTCAACATTTGGAATTCGGATCTTTTATAGAAACTGCTATTTGTATTTCGGAGATACCTTACGAATTTTGTCAAAAGTTTTTTCTTCGTTTTTTTCTTTCTTTATTATTAAAAAAGTTTACTAACAAAATGCTGTTGCAAAATTATTAACAATTACTTTATCCATTTTATAAACAAAAAAAAGCTGCTTAAAAGAAGGTATATCTGAATGTTGGCAGCACTGCAAGGAAAAAAAATGCATTGAATGAATTGAACTTTAATTTTCCGCAAAGAGAGCTAATTCTAAAAGTGTTGTTTTCTTTGTTCTACAATTTTGGTAACTTTTTTGATTTTCATCCCTCTACATATCTCTCAAATAAACAAACTAAACTAAAAATGTTTTAAAAAATAAAACAGAATTTGATTTTGAATAAGTGAACGCCGTTTAATGAAGTGAAGAGATTCAGTTATTTCAAGTTATAGTTATACCCAATTAGCACCTAATTTTAGTGAGGAATCTACTAAAATTTATATACGTAAAAATAGGAAATGTTCCCATTCTTTTATGTTAGTGAGTGTTTCCATTGAAAAGTTAATTTGTTTAATGTATGGATCTACTGCATTTTAGATCTATTGGGATGAAATGCTTTAAAGTGTGTGGGCTCAAATTTCGGAACCAGAATCCAAGAAAGAACCACCGGATAAGTGGTAAATCTGTCGGAGTAAAATGTCCCACACAGGTGTGAAGCCGATATGTATCAAATGCGTTGATCACTTTTCAAAATTAAGAGATTCTCACCAAAATAATCATCGTGCCGTTTAAAAACTGGACACAAATATCAAGTAATGAAAGTGGTCTTTCAATCCGTCCTTTCGAAAAGCTTCGGACATTGTATTCATTCTAAAATAGTTAATTCGTCGTTTCAATTCGGAGCTTCAATTGAATGCTGTTTTTCAATTAATGTAAAATATATTCTTATATCATTTGTAAACTGAATATGAGAATTCATTTCATTAGGAAACAATTTTTAACTGAAGTTAAATCATTTGTTAATAAATTGAACAGGAGAAATGAGAAGGAGAAGCTCTTATTTCACAACGTAAAATCAAGAAATGAAGAATTTAATAATAAAATCTTTTTTATTGCAAAAGAAACTTGTTTAAAGATGATGCTAGACCCCGAAGGAATTTTACACACATGATTTCTGAAAATACTTTCCAAACTTCTTAAACAATGTAATTTTAATGGGTTTGATTTCCACTTAATAAACACCATAAAAAATTGTATATTTAGAAAATATTAAATAATTTAAAACAGGAATCTCTTTTATCTTTATTAGTTACCTTAAAAATTAAAAATCGGTGTTAATTCTTTGTGAAAAACGAATTCTTCCTTCTTTAGTAAAGAAAATCAAAGTACTACGCCAAAGCAACAGTAGATGGCGCCACAAAATTATCGTTATTTTGATTCAGCTGATGGAAATTGTTGCCTGCAAGTAAATAAGATAGACATTTTATTTTTATTTTTAGTTGAAACAAAGGAAGCTAAGACAAATGTCTTTATACACAAGTTTAAAGTTTGTTTTTTTGCTGAAATTATTATTAGTGACAAGAAATTTTTTTTCTCAAAATAATTGTGATTTAACTTAATCTAACGAATATTGTTTAACAGCTTGTTTTCATTCTATCACAATCATTTATATAATTTGAATCATGACTAAAATATATTTTTTATCATTTTGTGATCATATTTTTTATTCTTAAGTGACAATATTGTCTCATCTGTTTTATTTAGAAACGTTTTTAATTTTAAAAAAAACAATATTTCTTAAAAGATTTATGAATGAAGATTTGAATAATTTCTAAAATATTAGAGACAATTCTTATTTATTTTTCATTTAGATTAAGAGGATTATTTATGCAATATTTCTTTTTATAGGAGTATTTAAAACATTTAAAACCAATCTTTCAGAATGCAAACATCAATTTTTATGTACAAAATATATGCATATACTTTATTTGCTTCTCGACTTTTTATTACTTTTAAGTTATGCTTTTGTATCAATTTTATAATTTTTTTTGTAAACTAAAATGCCAATCTTTTATAAAGAAAAATGGATTAATACTATTTTAATTGTTGCGTTATATGTATGCATTTATTAATTTTTAATTAGAAATTGATTTAAGTAAGCACTAGGCTTTATAGCTTTTTATCAAAAATCTATTAAAATGTCAGAAACTAAATTTTAATAAAAAATATTAAGCGGAAAATTTAGCATTTTTACTAAGAATTCAACCTAACCAATAAATATGAGTAGTAATTTAGATTTGTATAACCATTCATTTGTGAGATGTTTCTCAGAAGACATGAACTTAAAAACTATTCATTACACTTGTCCGTTCTGCAATGCTATGTGTGTCTATCATGTGTATGTAATTTCAATTATTTGATTATTGCCATTTATCTTCTAAATGTGTGATTCATTGTAATTTTATGAGATTATATATCATAGAATTTTTTCTCTCATATTTCAAATAGTATATGTTCTATTGGAATAAAAAGTTATTAAGTTGAAGAAAATATGATTTTAAAACATACAAAATAGTTTTAAAAATGAAGTAAAGCAAATGCTTTTTATTGTGTGTGCGTGCGTGCGTGTGTCATTGTTGTAAGCTTTCTCCCTCCCACCCCCTAAAAGAAATGCCATATAATCCTTCTTGTTACATATGTTTGGTGTCGCCATCTATCAATTTAAATCAAGAATAGAAACTGAATAGATATTTGGAGTTTTTAATTGTTTGTTAATGTCTTCTAATAATTCTCTAAATTTTCTGATTCACCAATTAATTAATTTATTTCCAGTTTTAATTACTTAAAAAGTTAAAAAATTCACTTTTAAATATTATTATTAATTAATTAATTATTTATTTATTTTTGAGAAAACATTTTTAAAATGCACATATTTATTTTTTTATTTAGAAGTTCAGCTGAAACAAGCATTTGATAAAAGGTATTTCAGCTCAGTTCTTAATTATGTATTATGATTAATATGCCTCTTGTTAAGTATATCGTAGAGTTTTACAAGTATGAAATTATTAAGTTTTAGAATTCTAAAATATATTTGGTTTTAAAAAATTAATTAAAAACCAAAAAAGAATACTAACATTGAAATTTAGTTGATTTTATTTAAAAATAAATTTAATTTTAAACTATAAGTTAAAAATACCTTTCCTATAAACTAAAAGTACAATACCTTATTTTAATCTTATTTCAAAAAAGTAATTGAAGAATTGCAATATTGTCGATGTCTACATAGTCCGAATGCGTTTCTGAGTAATTTATTTGTTCAGTTTGACTCTTACGCCTTTCCATTTTGCGTTTACATCAATTTTCGACTCTTTTTATCTGAATATTGAACTTTTATTCACGATTTCTTAATTTTTTTTCCACTCAGAAACCTTTCTCAGATAATTTACACTTCCGTTACAATTATAAAAATTCATGTGAAGAAAAAAATGTTAAAATTCATTTGCAATGTGACGCATGCACACTTTTCAAAATTCTCAATAATTTTTTATTGACCTACTTACCATTAATTCCGCTGCGCCATAAATTCTCTTCAATTGCAAACTCTTTTCAGGTGACTCGTAATTGAATTTCTCTCTCATTAGGCTTAGTAAAATATCAGTAGATAGTAAAATAAATTGAAATTAAATTAGCAGTTTAATAATTTTTCTATATATAGGAGACTCAAATGATTTTCTAAAGACCTTTTATTTACAATTTGGAGAAAGAGAAAATGATAAAAAATTGTGATTTTATATTTTTTAAATTGTAAAATATTTCTGATAGAAATAATAAAGAATTTGAAGCACTGATTTAGAGTATTTAAAATAAATCCAGATAAAATTAATAATTTAGTAATATTTCCGAATATAGAAAAAGTCGGTATGTTTTCGTAACTTTTTTGTGTACAAATATTCAAAAGATAAAAATTATCAAGAACCGTGACTATAACATTCTTTCCATCTCATATTACATCGTGATTCATGATTTGAAAATATTACTAGATTATTTTTTAAAATTTATTACGAATGAAAACTATATATAGTTAGGAAAAGGAATGTCAGGAATAAAATAATATTTTGAAACAATATGATAATTATGTGTCTATTGTTTAGCTAATAGAAAAGTAAGGCCTTTTTTTTTAAATCCAAATTGACAACATTTTGGATTGATAATCAGTAATAGCAATAGGAATGCATTAGCAATAAAGTATGAATTATAATCCTTTGTAAACAATTTCATTTCATACAGATATTTGTGATAGGTAGCTATTAAAATTATAAGATATAATTTTCCTTACCAATTCTTTAAAATTATTAATTAATTTAATTATTAGATTTACACGCTCCAACGACATTTTTTTCTCAACCAAACGGAAATTGTTGTCTTTTTCGCGACATCATCGAAACGGAATTCTTTCTTATTATATGGTTTTGTTACGGTTGGCGTGATTAATCGACTATCATCAATAATTAGTGGTAAAAGGGATTAATCATTTTATCGCTTTGACCGAACATTATTAATAATGATCAATTAATCATTTATGGTTATGCAAACATGAATATAATTAAACTTGTGATGAACACGTAGAAGAGAAGTTAATTTCAAGTGATTGATCTTTCTCATTTTAATGTTCCGCTTTTAGAAGCTTTTAACAACTCTATGTTACATCCATGAACATGGCGTGACGATTTTATCATAGCAAGAGGGAAGTTGGAAAAAAAGAAAAGGTATGGAAATTAATTCCGAAATAATATTACTGAAAATTAGCTAAGTAAAATTTTTTATTAATCGCATTTTTTCACTTGTTGTTGCACCTTAGCATTAAATACTTAAGGTTACAAAAGGTAGACTTTAGAAGCTTGGCAGAGAGTATGATGTGACAGTACTAAGGTTTCGGTTTCAAGGTCATGAAATTCCAGGTTTGAAACCAGATTCTACGAAAATTCCGCCGTGAATCTCGCTTAATGTACATTAAATCCGACATGAACTGCGCGCTCTTTCCCAGTCGTGGTGTGGAAGTTTAATACGTTTATTAGCTCGGATGTCATCCTCTGACCAATGAGGATTCAAAATATGAAGTCCATCCTGTAATAATCACAGTGCTGCTTTGAAACAGGTAGTTAAAATAATTAAACCAAACTAAGAAACATGGGAAAGATTGACCCCATGGAAGTACTGATATTATACTCGACATGGTGGACTTTAGCGACAGATTTAGCAACACACACATTCGTAAAGAAATTAAGCCAACGAGGCTCGAACTCGCAACTTAAGGAATATAAGTCCAACGCTCTACCAACCAGTATATCCCGGCCCAAGGCACATCTTAAATATTGGTTTTAATTATTTTAGAATAATTAACTTTAAAAGCATGTATAATTGCTTTGTTGTATTTATTGCTTTGTTATGATGTTAATAACACATAAAGTTTTGCAAGATATGTCAGGTCATCTCAGCAATTCAATCGTATTAAAAAATTGACCTGGTCTTAGCATTTATCTTTAGAAAAGTTTGGGCTGACGTCTGACTTGCAGATTAGCGAAGCAAATTGTAATAATGGGTGACCTTCTGATTGTCTAACATTATTAAATTTTTTAACGTTTTTAAGAAAATCGGGTGACAATCCGTATATCCTCCGTCTGAATCTAATTCTAATTCCAGGAATAGTTTGCTGTATTCATGGCTCTAAGAAAAATTGAAAATAAAATGCAATTTCAGAAAATAAAATTTAAGATAATAGTCATCATGTTTATTTTAAAAAGGGAAAGAAGGAACGCTGACGATACTGCTTCGAAGTCAAGGATAAAATACTCCAATTAAATAATCGAAGCAGCTTCTTGAGTTTTATTTTATCAATTGTAACATGACGTTGCTCTTAAGCGTTTTTGTGCTTTTGTTTTCATTTATTTGACTATTCCTTTTCAAGATATTAAATTTCCTAATCACAATATCCTAATCATTTTGAAAATAAGAAGTTCTATTCATTATTTCGTTGGAGTCTTCATTTTTCTTTTATTTCAACTTCTCTTTTTCTTCTTCAAGCTGTTTATCTTTTTAAAGTTAATTTTCTTTATGAATCAATAAGTGTCAATAAACGTATTTATAATTAAAAAAATAATTCACATTCCTCAGAGAAGGATGACATGCCTGCTAATAATAAAGATAAATGTGTGGTGTGTTCTTAAAGTTTTGAAGTTTTTTTCACCTAATTATCAAAACTCCTAAAGGAAAATGTTTTTAAGCTTAATTTAATCAATTACAATTTTTTAATATTTTAAATGATAATTTTTTACCTTACTTTTTTCTGCTTTTAATTAAATTTTATATAATATTGTAATCATACGTTACAACAATAAGGTGAAGTGAAATTCAAATCGTTTCTGTTCCTGCCTCTACTGTCATCTGGCATTTTCCCAATCACTGATGATGAAGATTTGAAGATTCGTCCTATTTTTTCATAACGGAAAAAAAGTATTAATAAAAGGTATGTTTTTAGTAGAATTTATGAAGTTTTGTTACACCTACAATAAGGTTAAGCTCAAAATCAAGCAATGCCGAAATTTTTTTTTAGTAAACCCATTTTTAAACTTTGCTGCTCTTTTCTGTAACAAAATTTGATGTATAAAAACATAGACCATAAATTCTAGAAATACATAACATAATGAATAAACGACGTAAAACTTTTAAATAATGTACCTCTTAAAATACTATAAATTATGTGTCTACTGAAATGTGAAGATAAAAAAAAATTGCTGAGGACGCCATTAAGACACAATTATACGAATTATTTCATAGAAATTTTATAGCAACCATTAATTTGAATTATTAAATTGGTTTCCAAAGTGTTTTAATACGACAATAAATGTTATCGCTGCAAGAAATAACTTTTTCTATTAAGCTTTTATACCTTAACTTTTTATATTGAAACTTTACACATATATATAAAGATGTATGCTAAATTCATTATTTTCAGTTTTCCCTAGATGAAAACCTTTTCACAACTTTAAAATATCAATGATCGATTAAAAAAGATTTCCGACAACATTTATTTTTTTTTATTCAAAACACTTATACCCCTACATATTACTACATTATAAGTGATGACACATCTCAGCTTTCACTGTCATATTCTTCTATATTGCTTCTCAGTTCAAATGCAGTCGAGTCGCAGTCGATTCTCCCTGCCAGTCTGGGAAGAAAGCCGGACCATTTGTTTTCATTAGGCAAAGCTTGTTAAGTTAGATTGAGCCCATCTGGAAATCATTCTGGAAACGAGCGCCCCGTACGGCGGGAACGGTGAAACGAATGAATGTTTTAGCGCCCAATGAAGGCGTTTCATTAGCCGCTTCTTAATTGGAGCCGACAGGCCAATTTTTCAAATGAAACTCCAACCATGCAGATGGAGAATTCATGGAAGTGGTTTAAAAGTTGTCAGACTTCGAAGAAATCATCTGTTGAAAGTTTTTGTTTCTGTAAGATAAATAAATTCTTGAACTGTCAATTGGGTCATTAATTACCACAAATTTATTTTAGGAATAACATGACAGTGATGAGAAAAAAAAGATTTTAATTTTTCTCCTATAAATATTCCCCCATTTTATGCAAGACTTTATATTCGTGAAGAATGATGTTTGATGTAAATGTCAATATTTTTTATTCCCTCATTAAGGAAATATACATAGAATGAGTAATCATTTATAAGTTCTAAGTTGTGATTCTTTGTTGTAAACTTCAATCTTCTCAAGGCACATTTTTAAAATTATATCTGTTTGACTGTAAAAATGAGATAATCCAAAAACGTTTGGAGTTAGATGGATTAAATCTGCTGAAAAGTTTTTACTCTAAAATATCAAATTTCTATCAAAAATTTCCGTTTTGAGGTCTAGTTTAATAGCAGAAGGGCCAAGACGATAGCTACAAATGGATAAAATTTAGAACATTAATTTTTCATATAAAATGTAGATCGGAAGGATTTTATGATTCAAAGCCGTTAAGGGATTGTACTGGTTCGGGTAGCCCGCATTCTATTCAATATCATGCAAATCAGCCCAATTACTCAAAAATATATCAACTTCCATAAAGGGAATTTAGTGTGTGACCTTGTTACAAAAGTTGTACTTCTGTGCGAAATTATTGATTCAAAAAAACTATTTCCCAAAATGCTTGATCAGTTTTCTTCATTATACTACAATGCACTAAACACTCATATGCAGGATTCTAAAATAATAATCTGAGTATTAGTGCCATTCAAAACCTTGCTTTATATCCATAGTTTTATGCTATAGGTAGATTAAATAACACATTTATTAGTGAATATAAGTAGACCACTCAGCTAATTATTCTATCGCCAAAATATTGATATATAGATTGTATCTCGAAAAAAAAAACGAAAAAAAAAGTTAATACAAGTCATTGTAATGAAATCGTAGTATTCCGTATTTTTCGAGATTTAACATTTATAAATTATATTGTATTCGCTTAAGTGTTTAAAATATTCCAAATATTAGCAGACAAAAAAGCCATCGAAGTGTCGACATCGGTACTTACGTATTAGACCGTCTACGTCAACGGTCACCAACGGTTTAATAACTCATTGGCGCCAGATTCAAATTTGGCGGTAAACTATGGACGCCAACGAAACCAACAAAAGGGGGGACGACAGTTAAGATTTCTACATTTTTTTTAAATAATGGCGGGTTTTTTGCCATTATTGGCGGTTTAGCAACTTATCGCTGACTCCTTAAAATTTGGCGATAAAGATCGATGGTTTAAGACGTAAGTACTTCGACATTTTATAAATGGCGAATTAAGCGCCAAGAAGCAGAAGTTCATCTGAAAAATTCATGCATTCTTTATTTCCTCTTTATATTCTTTAGAAAATTTTGTTTCCCAATATTAGATTCTTTTATGACATTCTTCGATATTAATATATTTTTTGTTGTTTTTAACATCATTAATTAATCGACGTTTCTCTAATTGAGATAATTTCACTGTCAACGGTTATGGAAATCATTCAGGAAAACTGATGGAATTTATTAATACGTGGCACACAAAATACATTTTTGCATTCTAGAATAATTAATGTAAAATGCATTAATTATTCTAGAATGCAATAATTTAAGATAATTAAACATAAAAATATAACTTTATCTGAGTCAATTAATGTTGATAATTTAAGGAATAAGAAATATATTGATAATAACTTCATATGTTGAGCACTTATAGTTGTTACAGGATGTCCTTTTTTTTTAACACGAATCAATGTTAATGTAATCCATTAGTTAATACGAATTTAGTGCATGCAGAAATTAAATTTTACTTCATTCTTTATTAAAATTTTGTTTTATATTGTGGTTGAACTCACATTTACTTCAAACATTAAAATGTTTCTATTAACATTCCACATTAGGACAAATTTTATTATGACAGTATCACAAGGAGACTGTTTTTAGAAATCAATTTCTTCAATTCAACATTAATTTTGGAGAGGAAAAAAATATTTAATCGGTTTTTAATAAAGAAATTAAAATATTGTCTTCAAATTAATTTGCTATTTTTCTTGAGTTATTTTAATTACTGAAATAAAACTCGATTATTTTAAGAGATAAAAAGCGTTCAACTCAGAGTGAAATATAATGAATGATATACAAATATATTTCTCAAATAGAATTCATTATTATGTAAAAAAAATTAATATTCCATTTTTAATATTCTGTTTAACATTATAAATATTTCATAAATAATTCTAAGTATATTGTTATTATTTTTTTTCCGAAAATTCCTCAAATACCTCATGTTTTATTTATCGAACGGTAAAACTACTAAACTGAGAATTCAAAAAAATGAGCAATGTTTTTTATTTCTTTATTTATTGTTATGTAAAACAGTCTTCTCACGTGAATTTTAAATAAGATGATTTTTTTTCATTCGGTGCATACCATTTGAAATGAATTGTGGTACTGAAATCAAAAGGAAATTCAATTTTTTCCAGCTTAATTCATTTGTCTTTGAAATTTCATCATTTTCACAACAGATGTCGCCACAAATTCTTAACTGCGTAAAATATTTCCTTTCACTCTGCGTATTTTATTTCACACAATTTGCCTATTTTTCTAATATTTTTATTTTATTTCATTAATTCCTTTTGTTATTTTTTTTAATTAATTATTCTTTTTCTAATTCAGAAAATAACTGCTTAAATTTAAGCTAAAAATTTCAAGAATGTAAAAAGTTTTCATAGAGTTTTTCATTTTTCTAATTATTTAAATTTTTACGAAAATTATTGAGCAAATCAAAATAAATTACGTTAAAATGAACGAAATAATTACTTTTAAACATGTCCTTTTCAGTTAAATTTATATTATTATTTTCTTATTTATAGTTGAATCTTGGAGTTGAAGTTTTTCTATAAAAAATGGGAGCGAATTTCCTCTTTCTGAGAAAATAGGGACGAGTAGAAAAATTTCAGGAAAACCTGAATTATATTCATTCTCGCAGCAAGAAGTAATAGTTTACATCGTATATAAATCAGATACGTAAATGAAGTTAGTTTTTGCAATTTATTGTTAACCAAAGGTTATTATTTATTGTTAACTAATACCCTTTTAAACGATAGATAACGAATTGGTAAACAATGAAAAAAAAATCGGCTGCTTTATTAAAAGTACATTCAAGTATCGATTTCATTAAAAAATCTTATAACGGCGCGGTTATATGCAATATAATTTTTCCAAAATCAGTTAAGTGTTTAAAAACAGTGAACCTTATTTTATAGCTGAATTTGAATTAAAGATGTTATTTAATAAATGCACTTTCCTAGAAATTTTGGGAGACTGTGAGGGTACAAAAATGTTTATTTGAGACAGATCTAATAATTTTGAACATTGTAAGATGAGGATGAATCCTGGTGTATCAGTTTTCTCTCTAAATTAGGGAACTACGCTTGATCTTATATATCTATATATATATCTATATATCTATATC
>JAOUZG010051511.1:1730005-1743167 GCA_026289955.1 Argiope argentata | reverse complement strand
TTTTAATAAGAAGCATTTGTGAAAAAGAATTCATGTTAATATACTTCTAAAAATTTCGAAAATCTTTATTATTCCAACCAAAGTTCTCAATATTTTTATGATGACTAGTGTCAGAATCTTCCAGTAAATTTCGAAACAGATCCATTAAACATAAAAATAAAGACCCTAAATAAAAAAAAGAAATCATTTCTCTTTATAACTAATTTACGTCGAAGAGAAAATGTACATCAAAATACATCTTTTTCATCATAAATAAATTACCCAATCCTACTCGTCATTTCTTCAAAAAGCACAACACACACCCTCCCTTCTCCAGACATCCCTGCAAGAGGGACACATATTTATCTTCCTTCGAGTCCCACCCACTCTTCCGCGGAACCCTCCCACTAAAAGGGGTATTTAAATTTTTAAACTCGGTTTCCGCCACAATTGTGACAGATCATATGTTACTCGCATCATCATATTTTCAAGACAAGGGTTGTGCGGTTCGCAGCTAGCAGGGGTAACGCGATACCGCCGAGGGTTCCCTCCGGTCCGCTGTAGAGCCACTCAAGCCAGCGGCAAGAGCTTCACTCATAACCCAAAGCCCTGGCATTGCGTCAATATTTAGCCAGCAGCCAAGCACACTGCTTCTCCTAATGTTTGTTCTTGATATGTGTGGAGCGTCCGTCTGCGTTAAGAGTGGAATCCTGGATTCTCTTGGGTGTAGAATATCTCTGCAATGTGATTCTTTTTTTCTCTCAGACCCTTCTTGGCTTCAGCCCTGCTGCACTTCTTTCTATTTTCAGTGGAGTTTCGTACATACATTTTTGCATCGAGGCACAGCCAGATGTTCTCTGACAACCGAATTGCACCTTGTTTTCTGCTTTGTAATTCGGTCTTTGGCGAGATTCGCTGTTTCAAATATTTCGTGGTTGCTTCATGAAAAATGCACATTGGAATTTTGGCACTGCTTGGGTTTTTCGCTAGAAGTTTTCTTCTAGATTCATTAAATGACGCAGCTGAATTCAAGTCTGTTTCAGCGTAAAGCTTCTGTTTCAAAAATCCGATTTTTATTTCCTCGTATTCAAAGTATACAAAGTATTATAATTGTCTAAATAGATTCGTCTTAGAGTTATTGACAAATTATCACTTTTAAGAAATCAATGGGACATAAAAAACCCCGCTATATTTTAGGGACTCTTTTTATCTCTCAGTCTGCCTATCTGTTTGTTTGGATATGTTAACTCGAAAATGCTTCGGGTGAGAAAAACAAAATTTGATATGTAGTCGCTTCATCTTAATATGTAGTACACAGTACACAGGTTACTATAAAAATTTAAAGGAAATCATTTCACAAGAAGATTTTTTAATATAGAGAATGCAATAGTTATGAGACATGATGAGCTAAATTGATAAAATTTAATGTTGCAATTTTAGCATTTGCTATATAAATTGCGTTAATCCATCATGGTGTCAAATTTTGAGCCAAATCCATCTCGGCTGAACCCTTTATGAATATGCTCATTTGCGTGCAATTAAATGCAAAATTCTGGAAGCCAATGACTGAAATAAATAAATTTGGTGAGAGATTTTTTTAAAAACTGAAATCGTAATTTTTTTTGTCACATTTTGATTTCAATTTGTCAAAAAAAAACATTATTGATCGAAAATTATCTATTCAGTTTTCAACAAGGCTTCAACAGATAGACGTCCGGGCCTTCCCGGACGTCGATGATCTGGGGCGTCCCAGCCTCGAGTCCTAATACAGGCATGGGTATTTTTTACTCCGTGTTTTATCTGTGAGGTGTGTGAAAGCCCCCCCCCCTTCAGTAAAAAAGGATGTGTGAGTGTCATCTTCATATGAGCTAGAAATCAGACTTTTGCCCATGGGTGCTCAGAGGTCCTTACCCTCAGATTCCTGCATTCCCTCTTTCCCTGATTTCTTGGACTTAGTTTGAATTGGAGTTCAATATTAGGAGATAAGAACATAACAATTTTAACGATTTTTGCGATATGTCCATATGCAGGGATTTGAATTAAACATTGGAACATGCGTGGTGCTTATTTTCTTGCCCTGAATTTATCATTTTTACCCGGTGGACAGTGGGATGACGTCATTTTAAAAAGTATGTCAGGAAACTACGATAGGGGAGAGAGAAGACCACTATCGCTGGTTTAATAAATGTAATTCATATTAATAAAACATCAATAAATCATAAAGGCAACAAAAAATCGTATGCATCTTTAAACTGAAAATAAACTTGTACTTGAGAATTTTATAAATTATGAAAAAAATTAACAAATAATATAATGCAAAAATAATTTTTGTGATGTGATATTTTCGGTAGTATGGTCATCAGTTTCCAGAAATCCTATCGATTTTCTATTTGACAATGGTTAAAGCGTCTATTTGACAATGGTTTTGTATCCCTTTTTCTCTCATTAAATAGAATTTTTGATAAATCCCAAACAAAACCTTTCAAATAATAATTAGAGATCTAATTTGTTAAAAAAGAATTCAACTAAACACAGGTATAAATAATTTTAATGAAGATGATTTAAAACTTTGTACAGTGAATTCTTTACGCTTGACTGTTGCCTTTCGACAATAAATAATAAGAGCTAATTCTGTGCCATGTACGTTGCTGCTTTATGTATAGAGGCTTGTTTAACAAAATTTTAGGTATATAAAAATGAATATTTTTTTTTAAAAAAAACATTGCCCAAAAAGTCGATTATTCAAGATACACGAGAATAAATAAATTATTCTTTGTTTCTATACCGTATGTCAAAGGTCTATAATTTAGAGCAATGAATTTTGCCTGTGCGAGTGGCATCAGGTGATTTGTAGCAAATATTGTGCATCAGTGGAGCAGATCATAGGCAGCTCTATGACGTGAGAAATTGCTCCGAGAGCAGTAATCCCAGGTTAGAGTTTCGGGGTTATAAATACTGAAGGCAGTAGCTAAGCATGGAATATCATAGTATAGAATATAGCATGTGTTTTAATGGTTTATAAAGCTTTCTCTAGTATTAAAAGGAAGTTAAGAAATTACTTGATGTTTCTTAAGATATCATATTAGCTTTTTTTTAAAAAAGTGAAGTATTCGAGTGTTATTGTGTACTTTAATATGACATAACATCTTACTTCCTAGCGCATGCGTAGTGTACAAAAACGATAGTAATCGTCAAAAATTCCAACTCAAGATTTTGAAGAATCTCTACACTTTAGACCGCCCTGAGTTTGAAAAACGCAATTTTGGAAAATGTCCTTCTGTCTGTCGGTGACAAAAATTACTCAAAAAATGCCCAGACATACACGAATGAAATTTGTTAAGCAGCTTGAAACCAAATTTGTATGTTTCTGTCACATTTTGAACAAAATTCAATTAGAAAAAGATTATCTGTTTAATTGTTCAAATATAAGTTAGCACCATAAAGAAAGAAAGAAGAGAGCAAGACAAATAAAATTCAGTACACAGTTTTAACATCTTTAGTATTGGTGATAAATACCAAATTTTGAAATTGTGAAATCAGACAAGACGTTTGTCAGTATATATTCTAAGAAATATGTAAACCCGAAAACTCTAAAAGATAAATATTTAAACACATCAAATATAATACTAAATTTTGTAACTTTAACTGTAGTTTGCATCATTGCTTGAAACCAAATTTGATTTGTTGATTCTTTGATCGTTTTCTTGAGTTAATCACCAAAGCTTTTGCTAAGTATCCTACGGCAAGTGAATTAAAAATGCTAAATTCTAGTCAAGTCTTATATTTCGTAACTTGCGCGCCAATTCCATGGAAGACGTTTTCTAGCTGGCCCATTTGTTTGAGTGTTTGAGAGAAAGTTTGGGACAGACCACTCAAATTGGATAAATTCTAAAATAATTTTCATTTCCAGTCTTCGCAAGTTTAACGGATACAGTGATTATGATAACATACAATAACATTAAATAAAAAATATGAAGATAATAATACTTTAAAATGAAAATTAATGATGCGTCCTAATTTTTTTGTAAAATTCTCATAAAATATACTTTTAATTATTTATAATAAATCTTCTACCAATTTTAGTTTGCTTATTTTAGGTAATTATTTTTTAAAATATAGAAAACAGGTTGGGTTTTTTTCCCACTTATGTGCAATGTTAAATATCTAAAACATTAATGATATCTGAAAAACAAGTCAGTAAAATGCAATAAAGCTTTATTATAAACCCTTTGAAAGTATAATTAAAAACTGCTTTCAAAGTATATTAATTATATTTATACGTGTGAAATTAAAATAACCTATGATCATTATTTTTTAATGACGGTTTTATCTTAACGTTGAAAAAATTTCAAAAACTGATGGTAGCGTGTAAGTATTTTCTACTGATTATGATATTTAATTCTATAGTAGGCTTTATAAAGATTTTTTTCATGCAACATTATTTTAAACTTCGCTACGAGCTTAAGTGAATAATTTAAGGAAATAATGATTTATGCTTAAATGACTCATTCCACGAAACTATTGAAAATAAATAAAAATAGAATTTAAAATGCATGATCACGTGATGCTTCAATGAAGGTTCATTAGGATGAGGTTTTTGGCGTTAACAAAAATGCATGGGGAAAGAATTTAAATTTTAAATTTCAACTTTATCAAAAATAGGCCTTAGAAGACTGAAAAATATCGGTAAATGGCTGCAATGTCGAAATAAAAACCTTTTTAATCTCCAATTTGCCACTTTTTGTTGAGATGATTTTCAAAAAAATTTTAGCTTTATGAAAGCTTTCATAATTGGAAAAGTTTCAAATTTCAATAAAAATATTTCTTTAAACAATTTAAATTATTTAATTAATGCAAATGTTTGCAAAATCTGCTACTTTTTGTTGAGATGTAATGTTTTTAAAAGCAAATTAGATTGTTTAATTAAGTAAAACGTCTTCAATGATTAGCCTTTCAAGACATTATGCTCCGACATGATAAATTGAAATATGCGTAGCAGATTCATTTTTTTTATTATTTTTTTATTTCATTAAATTTATTTTTGTTTTATAAAAAAATCAGTTACATAGTTTTTCTAGTGAAACTCCTAAAATGAAGGCTTAAAATTTGAATTTTTTTTATCGATATCACTGCCTAGTAAGTTTTACCCTAATTTCATCATCCTAATCCACTGTCTGGTGATCTCTTTCAGGGGCAGAGGGAACATAATCGTTCGGAAAGCCCCCTGATGCAGAGGTTTTTCAAACGTTTCCCGAGCCCACTTTTAATGCCGACCATTAGTGGGATTATATTTTAGGCTTAGCGTGGGCCTTAGAGCATTTAATGAATAAATTAGCATGGATGGGGGTGAACTGGGGTTCGCAAAAATACCCAGATATTCTCTTTATCCCCCCTACTTACCCCACTCCTTTTCACCCATTTCATTCCGCCGAATTCGTGTTTTTCCGCAAGCATTCATCTCGACTGATCTGTTTATGGATCGGATTAGAACGTAACAAAAGCTGCTTGACAGTCAAGGTTTGCTTTCAGTGTTTGAGCAGCCAGAAGAGTTTGTCAAGGAAGGTAAATAATTCTGAAATTATGGGGCTCTGGAAGTTATCGGGACCTTAAAATCCTTTATGTCTAGCATTCAAAAATGGAACTACCCCTTCTACATGGTTTGCACTTCAATGTAGTGATCGGTAAATCTACATGGGGTTGAAATTTTATGGCTGGAAGAGTTGCTCATACATATTCGTGAGGTTTGAATTACAACAATAATCTGTTTTTATAGTTGCGGTTTAAAACCGCTGCTTCAGAAGCCCTTTGGTTCAGAAAATAGCTAAATATGATATGGCAGAGAATTAAAAGTTTGTTTAACTTTCGGAAATGTTAAAAGGGATTTTTCTTATAAAACTGCTACTAGTAGGATATTTGCTAATGTAAATAATTAATAGGAAATCGATTTGTTTGTAATGCCTTCTGTAAAAATACTTCTTTAAGAAAGGTATAAAGACAAAACCGATAAGTTTCAAAATTAAGCACAATAACATCATTTTTTGTTTTGTGAACAACCTGTACTCGATAAAAGGTAAAAAAGATGTAAGGTTAAGGGTAAAAACGGGGTTTTCTTTTACTTAAAAAATATCTGTTTTTAAAACCACTCTTATATATCTTTTTAAAAATTACAAATACTTAATAGAAAAGAATGTGCTTTTAACTTAAGGGTTTCTAAATGTTCAGACCTTTCATTTTAAATTCACTAACGTGTTTCTCTGCAAATTAAAAACTCATGAATTATTGAGTATGTTTTAAAATCCACACAGTGGTTTAAGAAATCTGTCCAATGTTTTAGTATTGGTATCAACAATATTCTTCGAAAATGTAGTGGGGTTCTTTATTGTTGCAATTCGTGACTTTATTCAAAAATTCCATCGGTTTTCTCAAAACCTGTGCTCTAATTAGTTATCTTTCACGGAATAAAACAATTTTAATAACAGTTGGAAGTCGAAAATAAATGCGATTTAGGGTAAATACTTTTTTGATTTCGTTTATTTTGTTTCAAGGGAGCTTACTATTTTCATTAGACATGAATTCTTTTTCTTAAAAATAATGCACCAAATAAAAGAAGAAATAACTGGAAACTTATTCTGTTTGTAGTTTTAAGAATTTATTTACAGAGAAGATGTCTCGTTGATGAATTCTGATAAAAGTCATTGTATTCTTAAATTATTTTTTGTCGAAAAATCAGAAAATGTTGTAACTCAATATTTTTCTAAAACCTAGTGTTGCGAATGTGTGATATAGTCACAGAGTAAGAAAGTTTCTCAGAAAGTTTAGAAAATTTTGAATTTTCGTTGGTCAGTGATTTTTCGGGGGGGGGGGTAACCATTTGAGGGTGGAAACGGATCTTTTCGAAAATACAAGAAATTTGGCTATATCTGTAATGGAAGCGAGGATACGATATCTTTTCAGTGGCTTCCATATTTCGGAGCGTGTGTAAGCGTAGGCATGCACACTCATGAATCGAACATTTTATCCCCCTCCCTTTTTTTTCCCCTTGAAGAGCGAAAACTTTTTCTAACAAAAAACTTAGTTATGTTGTGCTGTAATGTTATTCAATTAAAAAATTGTGGTTTTCCTGTGAGTTGCTAATTTATTAAAATGCTGTCTTTACTTTTCGGCTGTATTGTATGACTCATTTCTCTTGCTTTGTTGTGGAAAAAAATGTCGTTAGCCTCAGTAAAGCTTGTCGGACTTTTCACTGAGCACTCATGTGACGAATTTTCCGTGAATATAGTGCTTAACATATTCTTATCTTGAAAGGCATTATACAAAAGAATTCACATGTTTAATAGGAAATTGAATGCCCATTTTATCGTTCTGAATTCTTTTTCAAATTAAATATTTTCTAAAAATTGGTTTGATTTCTTTATTACAATTTTTTTTAATAAAGAAGTTTTCATACGTATGCGATCATCTTTCTTTGTCATTTTTGTTTTTATATCTGATTCCTTTGAAATTTTATGTATATTATGTTATTTAAATTCCGTAAAATTGTGTTCTAAAAATAGGATTTGACTTTTTATTCATTATAATACTAATTACCTTTGTCTATCAAGTAGATATCTGAAATTAATAGTTGCTGTAGATTTCAATGAAATATTTTTTTCTACATACATTTTGATCTTGATTCCTTTCTTCGAAAAAATATTTTTAAACTCCCAGTTTTGACCGTCATTCATCTTAAACTCATTCTATTTTTGAAACTCTGCAACATTCTCTTTATCTGTTACCATTAACTACAACTTTTCTGTTTATATCTCCATACAACTAACTATACTGGGAAAGGAAAATAGAATTTAAAATAGGAAAAAAATTCAAAATTTTTTATTTCATCCTTGCGGTAAACTTTAACTATAAATAACCAAAAAACCCAAAATTTTATTAAATATTATACAGTTTTCAACTCAAGAAAACATGTTTGATCTCATTCAATTAAATAAGTCATTGCTTTTATATGCATGTGGAAATACAGATCGACAGACGATCGATCGTTTGAGAATTTATTCAAAATTTGATAAGTATTTCAATTTTAAAATGTTAAGTTTATGTGTTAGATTTTACTTACTTATCTCGTTGAGTTTTGCAGTCATTGAATTCACTTTTATTCTAAGAGGAAGAACGATAGACATCCTGTGAATGCCTATAGATCGATAGCTGATTCGTTTCGTTCAGTATTTGGAAATCTTCAAATTTGATCGTAATTTCATGCAATAAATTTCAGCTATTTTGTTATGGTTTTTTGGATTATAGTTTCCACAGACTAACAGACATACTGAAAATGTGATATTCTAACTCAGAACCGTCTGAAAAGTGGAGATAAACAAAATCCGATTCCGAATTTTTGGATGATTACAATGCGTTAAAAAATTTCTCGCATTTCTTCGCATGCGTGAAGGGGGGAGGGAGAGAAAAGTAGCATTTAGATTTTCTTTATTCGAAATATCCGCCTGCTGAGAACTTTGCCATTCACGACAAAAAACAATTCAAAACGGCCGAAATTATGGCGAAATATTTAAGATTGATCCATAGCATTTCTAAGGTCGGACATCCGCTATCCTGGAGAATTGTGGGTCCCTGCTTTATGGTGCATTAAACAGGTATCGGAAACTATTTTAAAAATTTTAAAACCTCCTGAAATTTTGATATGTTGAAAGAATATTTGAAAAGAAATTATAGCTAGCAAATAGTTTAACTAATAATATTTTTGTGATGTGCCTACCATATTATACATGAAGCTATTCTGGAAATGAAATCTTACTCTCTCATTAAACAAATTATATCGAATTGCTTCTTTCTTGTACTTGGAAATAATTAAAACTGTTTGTTTCGAATTAGCTAGAATTGTTTCTTAAATATACTGGTTTACCAAATTTAAGTATTCTTTCCTTTTTATATAAATCAGATCTCAAACTTTTTTTTCAGGCATGCAACAGAAATGACGGTAAGAAATAACGATCTGTTAACTATTTTTATACTTCTGAATATAGTTCTTCAATTTCAACGGTATTTTCATAACATTGAAATATCCTGTTAAGTTAACATACACTGTTTTTCACGAATGAAAAACATAGCGCCTTGAATTTTTTAAAAGACTCTCGGAGTTTTATTATCATTTTTTTCGTAGGAACTTCGAGATAGATTTCCTTCTCTTGCCGATTATTATTCCCACGTCCGGCCCCAAAAACCAAATCTACATCCTCCGGAAAGGCGGAAGTATCCTCTGTGGATAAAATCCTGCAGAAATTAACATGCAGTCGCCTTCCTCTACGGTAGCAGAAGCCAACTGTAGCCATATGCGCATTTGCATGCGTATTTACACACTGTATAGAAGCGGCACAATGCGCGAAGTGCTCGCTCATAAATTTTGATGAAAGACCGATATGGCAGTGGCGCTTGCAGAGGAAGATTGGGAGGTGGAGGGTGGGGGAGGGGGCGGTTCTTAATGGCTGAGCCGCGCAGCCAATGCTAATGCATCCCCTTTAATCAGTCTGAAAGCTTGGGGTTGTAAAGTCTCGTGCAACACATACTTGCGGATCCTGAGAAGGGTGTGTGTCGGTGGGTGGTGGAGGGGATTAGGTTCACGGATATTTTTCGCGCCCGAGTTTCAAATTGTCATGCTCATCCAATGGGAGGGTTTTTTCCCCTGCTTTTTTGTTCTCTTTTTCTATCTGCACTTGCTCTTTTACAGGTCTGAAATGCTTTTGAAAGAGTGACTTCATTTTTTTTCTGGGGCTTGATGCAGGATGGCCAAAAATTACACCGAACGGTGGTGTTAAGTTTGAAAGTTAAAGATAGGATTTTAATTAATTGGGAGAACGGATAGATTTATTGGAGTTCAAATGTTATTTAAAGTTAATATTGGAAATAATTCATATTTCTCCTCTTCAAATAACTGGAGCCAAAAGAAAAAAAAATTAGAAAAAAATGGTAGTTGGATGCTTTGTCTCATATCTGTAACTTAAAGGTATTCTATTTTGAATGAACCTTTGTTATTGGAATGCGAGGGAGAGTTATTTATAATGAAATGTTGCTGAAAACAATATTTATTCTTGGAGGTTGTTTTAATTTTTAAAATTAATTGCATTGAAAAGGTGCATTTCATTAATATGCAGAATATTTTTATATCTGTATTAAACATATGGTTTCTAAATAAAAATAAAGAAAGAAGAAAATTCATTCTCCATATAAATGAAATTTAATGTCTGTGAATTATTTAAAACATTTAAAGGAAAAGCGATTTAAGTTGTTCAAATTGAAAGAAAAAAAAACTGAAAACGAAAAGGAAAATTACATCATTCATAAGAATTTCAAAATATTAATATTTAAATCATCTGATAATTTAATATCCCCTTCGAAAATCAGTTTTCTGTTTATTTAAGAGATACATTTTCTCTAAGTTTCCATAAATACATTATTAATCAATCGATTAGAGCCTTGATCTAATATATACTTAATTAAAAACATTAAGTATAATTATAGTTATTTACAAATTGTAGAAAATGTCTGAAAATGATTTTTCATTCACTATTCTAAATTAGAGTATATTGCACGAATATTATATTTCTATTAAACGATTTTCAATACTCAAGTTTTTAGGTTTATTGCTATTTAAAACCCTATTTCGATCCTCCCCATCCCATTTTCAGTATCTTTCTTCAAAAAGCTTCTTTTTTTATTAGAAACATGAAGAAATTATTAAAAAGTTAATAAATTAACTGAAAATTTAAACAACGTGGATGATCAATTACAGTTCCACATATCAGTAAAATAAATGTCACAGTGGTTATATGTCTTCTGCGCAATATGTTGCTGCAATCAAGGAAAAAAATTAAATAAAATTATATTGATAATTTAGGAAAATATAATTATATTCATTCCTTTCTTCCAGAGTCTACTGACTTGTTTATTCTCTACTGTGTAGCAGCGGACAGAATTTTTTCAAAATTCCAATATTGCGATGCATTTTCGCAATTGATTGATAAAATTATTTCCTTGCTTAATTTTCTAATTTAACAAGACATGTCCATTAAAAATGGAAATCACTATTATTTTCCACTGCATTCCTTGCGATTTACAGAACTTTCGTTGAAATTAAGACTAAAGCAGAGTAGCATTATGTGCGTACTCTGATAATAACTTATAACTATATGCAGTTAAACCTCACTTAAAGAGCCTATCTCATAAGAATGATGATTATAATAAAAACTGAATGAAATGAAAGTAACTCGATTAATGAGCGATGTTTCGCAGAACGAGTGGCAAGGAGGCACTGTAAAGTTATATGTTGTATAATTCAGGTTGTTTGACGCCTTTATGAAAGAAGACATGAAAGAAGATTTGATCGATAGTTTTGTCGAGTTTGAATCGTAGAGGTTTCGGTAAGAGCTCATTTAAACTTTAATCGACGAGATTGTCTGTCCTTCCAAAATGCAAAGTTAATGGTGATTAATTAAAAGATCGATCAATTAGTTGAATGACATGGTCTGAAGAACCGAAGAATTTTGAAGCTGCATTCTGGGCCGCAACAAAAGAGATTTGGGCAGAAGAAACAATAGACTCAATAGAGCGATAATCTTTCAGTAAAATAAGGGGCATACTGAAAGTATTAAAAAAAATGCAGTGTACGTTGAGAAATATCATCCTAATAAGGAAGTAGTTATGCACGCTACAAATACATTTAACGATAATGTTTTGCCTCATTTTAAAGTGTTATCTAAAGACAAATGTCGTTAGAAATTTAAAAATAAAACATGCATTTTGAATAATAAATTATATTATTATAAATTTGTTTGAGTACTTTGTTTCGGGATGCCATAATTTCCATGAATTTATATGAAAAGAAAAAAAAAGTTTCATTTATTGAGTGTTTCGCATTACGGGCAAGATTTTGGAAAGAATTATGATACTTAAGGGAAGTTCCACTGTATTTATACTTATAAAATGCATCTTCCATTAAATTATCTGGATAGGAATTTTTTAATCATCCGTTTTATTTTTAAATTAAATACAAATTTAAGTATTTAATAGAATTTATTGAAAAATTATTAATTCTATGTATGAATTATTACATATAGTCAGTAAGAAAATTGCGGTACACAGAGGTAACTGTTAATGAATGTTTAATTTTTGACGCACAATGCTTGGTAATGAACTTGAAAATTGGTTTAAAACAATTTCATTTATTATTTATGAATTATATAAAATAAAAAATATATAGCAAATTAAATGCGTAAGTTGGAAAAAACAAAATTTATCATTAAGAAAAGGTTTCCGTACGATATCAACATAGTACATGAAAGATTTTTTTCATGCTGACCAACACATATTTAATGATCGATATGCTCTCCTTTGTCTTTTGTTACCTCTCTCAAGCGTTGTGGCATAACCTTCACTTTTTTTACTGTTTTTAAGGAAATATTGCTCCAAATGTCCTAAATGGCTCTTTTGAGTCCAACCTTGTTCTTTATGTCATTTTTATAAGTTCTCGACTGTTTTCTTACTATACATGTTCTGTAGGTTATTGTTTAGGAAGCTGTTGTTCAACATGAGAGTGTTACCACTTTGGAAATGTGATTAGGATCGTTGTTCATCTAAAAAGTAAAGTCATATATGTGACTGTAAAGCGGAACAAGAGAACAACAACAACAATTGTAATTGTTTAATAAAAAGTAACTGAAATAAAATTTCTACTAATAACCCAAGTAGGAAATGATTTTCAAAAATTATTTTTTATATTACTTGTTTTAATGACATTTTTCACCATTTGAGGTGTTACTTTAATGTTGTAATCAACTATTAAATCAGTTGGACTAATCAGTCGAGGTTTAACCCATCTTATTACCGTACACTTTACACATGATGTTTCTTTCATGTAAGCATTCACATCCGAAGCCTTCCAGACCGATTCCTATTCTCAAAGGTTTGCAGCTCACAGTATTTTTCAATAATGTAATGCACTGTAGACTTCAGTTTGCCAATGATTTCATTAATTCTTTCCATAGATAATCCATCTTTCCGCAACCCAAAACCTTATTCTCGAATGGCTTTTGGAACATCCGTTTTAAGACGATCAGCTACTAACTGGAACTAAAAAACTGTTTGTTATGTTGCGTTCTTCACTCTGACAATATATATATAT
>JAOUZG010051511.1:1704691-1717761 GCA_026289955.1 Argiope argentata | reverse complement strand
TATATATATATATATATATATATATATATATATATATATATATATTCAAAGTTCCGCACGTGACAATTCTATTCTATTCTAACTATATGAATACTATTTGTGCTTCGCAACACAAGTAAAGAAAATCGGAAATGCACTTCGGATGCTATTCAGTTAAAATTTCACGCAGAACTAGAATATTAGAAACAAGATCACACATCAAATTTTATCAATTTAAAACTTAGCATCTTTGAGTTGTCGCCTTTAAATGAGTCCGAAAGCTCTAATTAACAGATGGTGACCCTTTTGACAGTTTGATTCAAAAGTTGGCCCGGATTTATACTTTAGCTATTAAATCCGTGTATGAAATTTTATCCCAGCAGTTCTTTTTATATATATAGCTATTCTGTTCACTCATATAGAGACGGAAAAACTTTCTTCTGAATGCTTATGGGCTAAACTTTGGTGAGAAAATACAAATTTGGTTAACGGAACACATACTATATTTCACTTTTTAGCTCCAAGTTTTCTCAAACAGATAATTATAATTTTCAAGGATTTAAAATTAGTTTATTATTATACTTCCTTCCCTTTGCAATTTTGTATCCGAAAAAAAGGCAAAAAATGGGAAATTGACATCAAATGTAAAATTAAGCCCTATCAGATCTAATTTTTTCAAAATATTTAAGAATGCAATTAATTCCCTACAAATCTTACTCTTTTTTTATAAAGTTAATTCTATATACATGATTGATGTAGAAAACTTTTTTTCTTTTTTAGATTTTTCCCAATTGCTGTGGACAGAAACAAATAGACTTCTAAATTTCATTAAACAGTTATGCATACTTAACAAAGTTTTAAAATTACTTTAATTTAACTTTATCAAACATGATATTATCAAAGCAAATACACAATGAAAGATACATTTTCCATTTTTTCGCTCTAAAAGTAGATTTTTCTGATAACCTTTCTGAAAGTTTTTCTGGGTTTTGTTTCAAAAATCTTATACATATTTACTTGTGGAGTAAGAATTTAATGTATAACTATTTCTAAATACACAAACTGAAATATCCCTTTCTTCTAGAGATAGTTGGAGAATTGTTTATTATTTTCCACTTCCTCGTCATCAATCCATTAATCGATCGGCTCACTAAAACGTAATTTGTTAAAACATCAAGCAGTGTTTTCCCGTAAAGATGAACGAAATAAAATTTTAATGGCAAAACCAAACACAATTAGAGAAACTTACCGTGTTGTATTGACGCATCAAACCAAGAAATGTTTTGTGCAAATGAACCATCGCGCATATGCTCCGAAAAAGAAAAGAAATACTTTTAGGAAAAGAAAAAAAAGCGCACTTTATGTATGGAAGAATATTTATATTTCGTTAATGCACGGTGGTACTTCCAGTTTGTTTTAAATGTCATTTCATAACTCTAGAAATACTTTTTAAAAGATTTCCATTAATATTCATCATGCATATGTAATATCGTCTTTAATGCAACGTTAATTTCTAGTTCTCGAAATGAAACAGAACGATACTTATGAGGAAAGAAAAATAAGAAGCAAAGGGAAAAAAGAAAAAAAAAGAAAAACTTCTGAAACTAAAAGTGTATAAGAAACAAAATAAGAAAAAGGAGAAGGTAAAAGATTGAAACAGAAAATTTAAATACAAAATACGCGAAAAAATAATCAATTACGTTTTCCATTAAGATTTTACGCGTTACTGTGTGCTTCAACTCGCCGTTATCACGTGACATTAGCCTCGTCCCCGATTTTAAGCAAGCGCAGCGTAAGTGAATCATAAGTACTAATGACAAATCCAGGAGAAAATGTTTGACGATCGAAATCAGACTCGGAAAGGGAGAACTAAAACTTTTCTCGGAAAATGGATAATAACTAAGTTTACGATTGCTGAGCGTTGGATGTGAGGAACAGACAGACAGACGGATGATATTTAAAGCACTAAAAGTTTTAAAAGATTCGGAGGAGAAACGACGGGAGAGTAAAATCATTCTCGTCTGTAAGAAAACACAACGAACCAGAGCTTTCTGTATGCGCTATTGCACATATGGTAGGAATTAAAAATAGGAAAAGATGTAATCTGAAATCTGTGCGCTGCGCTTTGTATTTCTACAATTAATTTCTGTTCTGAAAGACGGTCGAGAGAACGTCTCTTGGGGAAAGTTAATGAACTAGAAAGGAGAGGAATTTCAGCAGATTCTTAGTATTTTAGTTTTAAAAATTCCCTCACTTTTACTCGCACCACTGAACAAAACCATCAGCAACCTACTGAAATTTGAATAAGAATTTTCAAAATGACAAATTGTTTAAATTATTTTGAAAAATAGCAATAAGCTATGAATTATTTAGCCTTAAAAATGCCTTTCGAATGTTTTTATTACTTTTGTCTCGCATTTTCCCGTTGCATCCCGAATAAATGAAACTCCTTTGCCTTTTGTTTTAATGAAAATTTAAAGAAATTAGATGCACTGTATTTTTTTATTTGTCGATTAGTTGGAAATTAAATAAAATATAAACTGTAAACAACACGCTCTTAAAATAGTAGTTACTTGAAATAAAATGAATGAATTGCATTGAAATTTTTTTTCTAATCATTAAAAGATTCTGTTGAATTGATGCTTGTCTTTAATAGAGGAAAGCTATTTAATTTAAATTAGTAATGAATGTTGAAACTGCCTAAATGCTTGTAAATACTGTAACCTTATTACTAAAACTTAATTTTTAGAATTTTCATCACTAAATTAAGAGGATTTATTTGAAATAAACAATAATGACTTTAGTCATTTAATAGAATAAACCATTATGAATTACTTTCGGCGTATCACTTAATTAATTGTTTACTATAATTTGTAAGTAATAATTACAAATTATTTTTGAAAAGTAATAATTAAGCACTTCTCCTTAAACTACTTGAGAGTTAATCCATTATTTTAGCTAGACATTTAATAAAAATGAAAAAAAAATGAAAAAAATATTCAATTTCAAAATTTTTATACTTAATTGTGCTTATTTATATATCATAACACAATAAAAAGGCATTATATGCTTTTAATTTATATAATTTAGTAAAGTTCTGATGAATTTACAATCACGACTAAATAAAATTTTCCTTTTTATTTGTTTATTTAAGGAATGGAAACCCCCATTTTGCAAAATATACTTTAAAATAGTACTTTTATTTGATATAAAAATTGTTATACATTAGAATTTATTGATATTATGAAGTTAATAGAGTAGGTTAACAGTTGGTTGCCTAAAAGGCTAGTTATTATTCAATACTTGGAAAAAAATGTGCCGAAATTAATTTAAGAAATGTATTCAATCTTATTCTGCCTATTTTAAAAATCTAGCATGCAGTTAGTTATCTTTTTTATATTAATTGTTGGCTCATGTGTTCAATAGATGAAAAACAAATAGATTAATTGACTACCTCTTCTGTCTGCATTTCAACAATGCCTTTTATTTTTTTCTCTGTCTCCCGATTACTTCTTTCTTGTTCTAAATATTCTATTTGTGGTGGCAACTGCAAATGTTTTTTCAACTAGTACAAGAAATGATTCCTTTCTCTACCAATTGAATTGGTAGAGAAAATAACTGAGTAAAACTAAAAACTTTCAAGTTAAAAACCTTAAAATCTTTTTAAAAACAATCAAACCAAAAAGAATGATATATTAAGATTTTGTAATCTTTTTTTTTACTTATTGTTTCAAAATCATTTCTATTTTCTATTGCTCAAAGAATTCTGGGTACATCTTTGGTTCAAATCTCCAATTTTCAAAAAAGAAAAAGTTTCAGAATTCCTTCTGATCTCTCGGCAATGTAGAAAAAAATGATGTAGGAGGAAAAAGGGGGAGAAAGTTAACTAAGCCTGGTTTGATGGACTGCAAAATAAACAATCAGGTGATTGCAGGATGATGAGCTGTAGCAGATGGGGGTGGACTCCGGCAGCTGACAATGCAGTTCAACAGGACGCAGGTGTTGAACTGGGGATTGCTCCGCAATTGCTCATCCGCTACCTCATTCACTCATTCATAGCACCACCCCACGCTTATCAGCTAAACCCCCGTATAATCACCACACCCATTGTGAACAAACTGCCGCAATTAAATGGCCACATCCCTCATGAGATATGAATATTCGAAGAACTCGTAGGTGGCACATAGGGTCGATCATACCGAGTACTTAATTAAGAGATTCGTTGTTTCTTCTAAGCGTGTAAATATCGTTGGATGAAGTACTTTTTATGCAATATTTTTACTTGAATTTTCTTGGCAGGGGGGACGTCATAAGCCAAATCAATTTACTTCTTTTATAGTAAAACCCCTATGGGATAATATTGATATTTATTCTTTTTTCCTACATACTAATGCTTTTTCTATTTGTCCCATTTGATGATTAAACATAGCATGTTTCTCTTAGTTTACAAAATTTCCTCAAATTATTGAATAGATCTATCATTGCATCTTAAGTTTTTATTATCATATCCTTATTTTTAATAAAGATCCATATCCTCCTTCTACATTTGACTGAGAAAGAAAAAGCCAAGAGAAATTGTGGAACAATTGATTTTTTTTCTGTCTACTAATGCTGTTTCGATTTGTCCCAATTCATGATTAAACATTTACCACATGGTCCTCCTAATTCAAAAAATTTCCTCAAAATATTTACATGATATTTAAATGAGTATCTTTGTATCTGAAACTCATTTTAATCCACAATTCTTAGTTTTTAATAAAGATCCATCTTCCTTTTCTACTTTTTGACTGAGAAAGAAAAAGCTAAGATAAATTGTCAAACACTTAATATCTTTCTCCTATATGCTGATTCGATTTTGGTTTTCCCGAATCACGATAAAACTTTACCAACTTTATCTCTTCTGGTTCACAAAATTTCCTCAAAATACTTATAAGATGTTTAAATAGATATATCTTCGTATTTTAAACTAATTATTCATCCGAATATCCTGATTTTTAATAAAGATTCATTTTTCCTTTCTGCATTTGACTGAGAAAGAAATTCTAAAAGAAATCCTCTAAAACAATTGATATTTTTCCCCTAAATGCGTATGGAATTTCGATTTGTCCCCATTGATGATTAAACCGTGCCAACATAGTTCACCTTGCTCACAAAATTTCCTTAAAATATTTATAAGGCATTAAAATACGACTTTTTTTGTATCTGAAACTCATTTTTCATCCGCATATCCTGGTTTTTAATAAAGATCCATCTTTCCTTTCTATACTTAACCGAGAAAGATAAAGCCGAAAGAAGTCCCCAAACATTTTACCCTGTTTCCTTATATGCTAATGCAATTTCAATTGTCCCAAACGAATGTATAACATCTTCATTCCAAGTTCTCCCTCAACTAAACTTCCTCAAAATAATCACAAAATATTTAAATAAGTCCCTCTTAGCATTCGAAACTAATGGCCATCCGCAGCTCCTGATTTCTGATTTGTCTCATGCATAAATATGACTCTGTCAGATGATTGTCACCTCCAAGAAACTGCCGATCCCGGCCCCAGAGTGCTCGCTGACAGGACGTTTTAGTTAGGTGATGGATGGGCGACTCTCTTAGAGGAAGCGACGCATCAATCCCCGAATCTCGGATGGTCCGGTGGCACGGAATCTTTTCCTTCTGGGCGAGTTTTAAAAGCGCCCTGGAAAGGTTTTTTCTCCTGGGGCGCTACTTTCGGACTTCGCTGCCGTGTTTGGCCCCTGGAGACGTTTGATGAAACTTCACCTTCAGACGACGAAGGTGCTAGTGATTGAAGTGGAGACGAAAACGGAAAAAATCCCAAGGCACTGTTTTTAACCTTTAGGATCATTGTGTTATTTACAGTCCAGGAAAGCGATAAGATTTTATTTCGGTTTTGCGTTACAAACTACAAAAAATCAAATGTTATTGCAACAATCGATAAAGATTTGGAACAAATAGAAATATTTTAACGATAATTTAAAGTGTGATTAATATATTCAATTATAAGCGAATTTTTCGTGTCCATGTTGCGTTATACAATTAGTTAATTTTACAAGGTATAAAATCATCAATCATACATTGTAGGCAAAACAAAATAAGGATTATTAACTACCGCATTTTTTATCACTTACATATATCAAATAATTTGAAAAAAAATGTTAAATTTTTAAGTAATATCAAATGTTTGAAAACTTTTTACTAATTTTTAAATACTTTCTTTGATAAATATTCTCTAGTGATATTTACTAACAGTTGACTGTGAAAAATACAATTTTCTTCACCGAGATGTGTAATTTTGCGCCGAAATAAATTACCCTTAATCCCACATAATGAATTTGAAAGTAACAACTTATTTGAAATAATAAAACATTTTAAAATATTTTTATAAATACTTGAAAGGATTAAGAAAACTGAGTTTCCTAGTCATGTGCACAAGCAGCTGACTGTAACAAATACAATTTTGTGCACCCATACTTGTAATATTGCACCAAAATAAATGGCTTTAAATAGCACCACAATGAATTTAAAGTCAACACATTTTTCTTTGATAAATACTTGAAAATACAGAAATAATTGAGTTCCTTTGACATTTAACATTATTACATTAATAGTTTACTGTAATAAAGGAAATTTTCTATAGCGTGATTTGTAATATTGCAGCATGATAAATAGTTCCAAATATAACTAATATTGATTTACAAATAACAATGTTTTGCAGCGTTATTTAAAAAAATCAATGCTTTCTTTGATAAATACATGAAGGTGCTAAAGTGATTGATTTTCTAAGTCCTGTAGAGTAACAGCTGACTGTCAAGAAAAAAACCTGATCCAAGAGTTGTAATTATGCCCCAAAATAAATGGCTCTCAATGGCCAATATTGATTTTAAAATAACAAATATTTCGAAAAAGATTTACAAATTTTTAAATACTTTCTTTAATATATACTTAAAGGGATTAAAGTAATCACATTCTATAGTTATATACACTAACAGGCTAAAGTAATTTTCCTTTGACTTTATTAAAGAAAATTTTTTGTCACGTAAGTTGCGCTGTCAATATTGTGCTGAAGTAAAGGAATCTGCATATGAACAAATTGAATTTAAAAATAAAAAATGTTTCAAAAAATTGTTAAATATTTTAAGGCCTTTTTTTATACATACTTGAAGATACTTAAATAATCGAAGTCTTATAGTTATTTGTGATAACCGCTCTCTGTAATAAAGAAAATTTTCTATACAGTTTATTATAATTTTGCCCTAAATTAAATAGCCCTGAATATGACCATAAAGGATTTAAAATTAACAAATGTTTTGAGAAATTAAGAATTTTTAAATGCTTCTTTTGAAAAATTCTTGTAAGTAAAAAAAAAACTGAATTCCTGGGTGAAGTACACTAAAAGTTAACTGTAACAAATAAAATTTTCTGTACCGAGAATTGTAATATTGCATCGAAATAGATGGTCTTGAATAGTACCAAAATGGATTTAAAAATCTTAAATGCTCCGAAAAATTAAAAAAATAATGATTTTTTTGATAAATACTTGTAAATGCTTAAGAAATTGATACACCAACAGCTGTCTGTAATAAAGGAAGTTTTCTGCAAGTAAGACTTGTAACATTACACCGAAATAAATAACGAAATGGATTGAAAATTAATAGATATTTTGAAAAATTAAGAATTTTTTAAAGTTTTCTTCGATAAATACTTGGAAATACTTAAATAATTGAGTCTGTTAGTCATGTACAATAACGGTTAACTGTAACAATAATATTTTCTATTCGAGAGTTTTAATATTTCATGAAAATACATCTCCCGGAATATACCATAATAGATCTGCATTCTTTGATAAATACTGGAAAGTACCAAAACGACTGAATTTCTTAGTTATATACACAACAGCTGATTGTAACAAATAAAATTTTGAATACCGAGAGTTGTAATATTGCACTAAAATAAATAGTGAATATGACCAAAATGAATTTAAAAGTGGCAAGTTTAATACTTTCTTAGATAGATTCTAGAAAAAGCTGGAGTAATTGAGTTTCTTTGTTTTGTACATTAACAGCTGACTATAAAAAATGAAATTTCCTGTAGCGTAAGTTGTAATATCGCACCCAAACAAATGGCCCTTTAAATGAACGCCATTAATTTTAAAGTAACCTGCATCTTCGCACAGATTTTAGTTTTTAGAAAATACGATCAAATTTTATGCCAGTAGTCAGTCATGTATTTAAAAGGAAAACTGCTTTATTCCTTGGAGGGATTTTCAAAAATTAAGAGACGCACTTAACACATTTTAAAGTATATAAATAGTGAGATTCACAACTTTACCAACAGAGTTGACAATGCCGACACTGAATAAATATTATCGCAATCTCAGCAATCGTTGTTGAAGTCTGTTATTTCAAAAAATCAGTTTCCAAGAATATATTTCAATACCGAATATGTTGAAATTTTACTGCTATGTTATCTTTAATCTTTAATATCATTTCAATGTTTGTAGTTTCAGAGGAAACGATTTGATTTTTCTTTGATTTCTGTTAATTGAAGTTTTAGGAACTATTTTTATTTAAACAGACATTGGAAATTCGCAAAATATTTCAGCAGTCTTTGAAAACATAAACGTGGCGATATTTTTACACGTACAAGTAGTGTTTTTTTTTATGTTTACTTTCAATGATGCATTATCTACACTTAATTTTTATTATATTTGGTGAAATTAAAAGTATTTATGCGAATAATTACAATTATTAAAATGAAACATAATTAATAATTTTATTTATAAGAAAAGATAAATAGTAGCTCTAGTTGTATGTATCTCAGGATAGAAACTTGATTCTCTCAAGTATAACCACATTGGGCTATTCAAATCAAGGAAAAATTTATGAATGAAAAAAAATTCATTAATATTTCTCCACAACCACTGCAATATGATGCTATGCAGGTATTTAGAAGGTTATTTAACCAAAATAATTAGAAAAATCCATATTCTCCCAACAAATTTCATTTTTGTATCATCGACGCATCCGGCTGAATAATTCTATTCTATTACTCTGTTACACATAATTTTGAAATCTGTGTAAGTGATTGCAATTGAAACAGTGACGATTTTTAAAAATTTAATGTTGTTATTTAAAAAAAATTTCATTCTGATTTTGTGTAATCATGTTCAATTTGGCCTCTCTGGAAAAGATAAAAGTAGCGGTATGCTATCGCTAGTATTCGATGCATCTTCGTTCTCTGATTTTTGCAAGAATTGCAACATAACCTTGCATGCACAATTAAATAAATCATAATTCTACCGTAAAATTTTAATCTCTACAAATGTGATTCAATCATTTCACTTTGATTATACTGAAAATTGTAGAATTCAAAATGTACTTAATGATACAATTATCCAGGATTTCGTAAACTAATTTCGGATGAGAAACTGAATACTCTCACTGCCAAGGAGGAAAGGTGCAAAAAATTAAGAAATTATAATATTATCGTGACAAATGACGGGGCATGCAATTTCCATCGAAGGTTGATGGCTGGACTAGCCCCAGCAGATGTAAGAACCCTTTTAGGAGAGGGGGCGGGTTGAAAAATTCAGCGTGAGATGAGTTTTATGAAAACAGTAATATGCCTTTAGGATGTTCCTACCTTCAAATTTTAAAGCGCTGTGGCGTGATGGGCCCTCAAACTTTCACTATAGCTCATGTCTAATAATGTGTCGTCGTTCCCGAACTCCAGAATAGCGCATTGAATAAGGCGCAGACTTAGAATTCAGAGGACCCCGAGTTCGGTCCCGGGCTAATTTTTTTTGTGTGTTTTTTTTATTTCTATACGTTTATAACTATTTCAACCTAATTTAACAACTTTCTAAGCAAAAATAAATGTTTATTTCCCGACTTCTTGGTTTATAATTTAATTTTAGAAGAAAATAATAAACATTATAAATGCGTTTTTATTAAATATTCAAAAATAAATTAACCATTTAAAAATGATTTCAATTTATACGTTACTTATTTTTGTATTGGAAAAACAAATGTATTTTCTTTGAATATTTCCATTATAATGTAATTTTTGAAAGAAAAATAGCGTATTTCTTTAAAAACTTACATAAATGATTTAAATAAAATTAACAAGTTATAAACAGTAGTGCTAAGCCCAAGCTAATTGACAGTGGTGCTCCTTTCCCGCATATTTTTCTCAGAAAACTTAAAAATAGAATGTCTCTACCAATTCAGACTATTTTTAGTCTCTTCCTTTATTCATTTTTATTATAAAACTATCCCTATTAGAAATATATAATAATATTTTAGAGAGTGGAATGCCGATTCATCGGATTCCCTCTTGTTTAAGTAATGTTCAGTTACTGGATTCGTTATGGTGAAACTAAAAATCAATCTCATTAAATAAATTAAATCTTTTTTTTTGCTTCGAAGTTTATGTTTCTTGTTTTAAATTATCACGAGCTGGCTTTCTGGCTCAGAGGTAGTGCGCCTTCCTCGTGTTTTTGGGGTCCCGGTTCAGGCATGGTTGTTCTTCTGTGAGATGTGCGACTGTGCCTCTCTGTGAAAAGGGACTGCGCAAGCGACTGTGATGAGTGTGTAACTAAAGTCGTACTCTTGGCCCTAGTTGGTGCTACTTGAAACAAGAGACGCATATCTTCGGCTTAAAATCTGCCGATGTATCAGCGGGCTTTGTTCATGGCAAGACCCGCTGATACATGATTGTACCAGCAATAACAATGTTTGCAGCAATTGTAATAACAAAAGCAATTTTTACGAAATAAAAGTCACTTCGTTTATTAATGCTTCGTCTTATTCTTGTTTTTTAACTGTTTGCATGCACCCTTCCAACAACGGTCTACGATATTATATTGCTATTAAAAACGTAAATGATCGTGCGTATATATTCTAACTATCAAAATATTGTAAATTCTTATTCCTCATTTAAACAGGTATTAAAATCATCTTTTTTCTCTAAGTTTTAACAATGGGAGAAAATTATTCTATAGTTAAAGAAGCAGTGAAAATAGTTTGCATTAAAACATAGAAAATAATACAAAAAAATGAATGAAATGAGTTAGCAGCAAATTGCACGACAATGAAATTTGTGTAATTAAATTCATGTTTTTTAAAAAAAAATATTTTGAAATCTTTTGTTTTATAAGATTTTCGGCAGTCCGCACTTAAAACAACAAAATATCTCTATATTTTTGACCAATTAAAATTTCAGAAAATCCCTCTGATTGCTTGCTTTCGTCTTTCAAAGTAGATCCATGACATTTTGAAAGTTCTAGGTGTAACAGTGTGCTGTGTAGAGTGGTAAAGTATAAAATCTTAATAGCATTTCACTTTTTTGTTTTTGCATACAATTAAAACGCCAAATCTCCCCAATCCGCCGCCAAAATTTCACTTAAACTTTTAAAAACATATATATCACTAAATGCATGTTTTTGAGCTTCAAAATTTATCCGTGCGAATTAGATTGTTCAGATGAAACGGTTTCATCCACAGAGCACTAACGCATATACGCGGACTTATTAATAAAAGAAATTTGGATTTAATATGGAAACACTTGATTAAAATCACATTTGATCAGAAACCAGAGTTCTGTGAAGTGACACATAGCAAAGCCGGTGCTCTGCATTCCCAACTAGGCGAAGTGCATTGCACCGTAAAAGTAATTAACGCTTTCTATTCGGTTACGGCCATCCGTCTATCGTTATAAACATCTGGTAGAGTGAAAAATTTAGCAGCGCCACGTTCATTGCAAATGCCACAAAGTGGGAACACAAGTTTTATTGTTTTTGGTATCAAATTTTGTCTTTTTTAAGATCGATTCATTTTTCTTTTGGACAATGATTATGCAATATTGTGATTATCTCAAGTACTTTTTGAATAAATTCATTTATTTTATTGTTATGCTTATCGCGCTTATTTCACTCCTTGATGTAAATGACTCAATTGTTTTGGCATAATTAATTAGCTTTCTAAGTTCAGTAATTTTTATTGTAAAGCTGAGTCATGTTATAATAATATTGTATATATAATATAAAAATATTGTAAGTAGTTGAACATTTTCAATTTATTTCGGAAAGATAAATTGTTTTCTTATAATTAATGAGTATTTTTTGAAGAGGTTTGAAAATCCAGCAATAATAGTTTATCTGCATTCAGCTGCCACAGCAAAGAATCATACTCATTTTGTATATCGTTTAACCCTTTATATACCGACGGTATTTAAAAGTTCTGTTTAAACCTGCCTTATACTTTCATAATATGACTATTTTTGCCGATGGTATTCTAATGAAAACAGAGAATGTAACCCAAACTGCAAGGAGTTCAGATATACTAACAATAGTAATTAAAAATATTTAATTAATAATTATATTAATTAAGATATTTATGTTAATTATAATTTTTTTCTTTGGTTCCCTGGGATTATTTTGAAAGGAAACTTAACTACTGGTGCAAAAATGGAATTGAAAAATTGATGGAAACATAATTCGGTGAATAAAGGGTTAAGGCTCCGTCGAACCGATGAGATATATAGAATTCGTAAGAAATATTTTTAAAATTCTGTTTAAGTGTAATTCCTCGTTTTCGCTTCCTAAAGTATTTTTTTTTAATATTTTGATAGATAATGGCAAAAAGGTATTGTATGAGCATACCTTGAATTTGAAAGTGACAAAGGCGAATTTGATTTTTATTTGAACATTGACTCTGATTCAGAAAATAATAACGATAGTTTCGGAAATATTATATTTGTGATTCCGGCTGTGACTTAATTTCAAGGAAGCAACGACTGACGCAATTATCAATTTTTTGTGGTAGTGTGGGGGCAGAAAATGATAATTGTGGAAATCTGTAAATTCGACTTGCATGACACCTACATATAAACTTAATACGATCGCAAAAGGTTTGTAATGATTCCATTCAGTTTCTGCCGTAATTCCATTTGTCCATCTTCCACCTTAAAATGAATATTCTGGCACATCATTTCATAACCTTAATACCTTAATTCCTCCTCAAAAGTTTTATATATATATATATATATATATATATATATATATATATATATATATATATATATA
>JAOUZG010051511.1:1689002-1704681 GCA_026289955.1 Argiope argentata | reverse complement strand
ATATATATATATATATATATATATATATATATATATATATATATATAAACACACTATGAGCAGCCGTATGTTGATTTACTTCGTGATGGGAGTTGTAATTTGTACAGAGAAAAAACTTTTGGTCAGTCTACAGCGAGGTACAACAGCAAACGAACGAGAAGGTGTTCCCTTCAATGATTTTGCTATGAAATTTTAATAGAGATTTTTTATTCACTCGTTTAGACTCAGGAAGAATGTTGTGAGGAGAATTTTATTACGTATTTTTATCCCTTTACGCGAAACATGCACTCTGAAAGCTGAAGTTCAGTCTTTCAGAGTGCATGTTGAAATAATTAAATGAAAAAATGGGATTTAGATTTTAAATGAAGCTATTCTGAACTAGGTTAAGAAAAAAATTTGAAAATTAATTCAATATCTAAATATATATCACATAATTTTTGTTGGTAGCAAATGCAGAATCCTGGCCGAAATCAGGGAAAAGACAGGTTGAATTTTTATGTTAGTTTTATTCTCTCTCTTGGAGGCACGATCTATTTACAAGAGGCGCACCGACAAGGATCGTCTGTTCACAGCACGGCACAAGAGCAGAAAAAGGTAAAAGAGGGGAAAATCATTTATCCTTGGTCTCATACACTATTATATTTTTATAAGGACTTCTGTAATCACGCCGAATCAGGCACAGAAAATACAGAGATATTTTAAAATAATTTGTTTAATTCAGTAATTACTATCCCTTCGCTTGGAGCGCGGGAATCGTGGACGAAAGCATTTTCACAAAGTTTTTGTTGAATTAATTAAATAGAAAAAGTAGAATAGGATCAGGAAATAAGAGAATATTTTAGAATTAAGTTATTATGTACTAAATTAAAATAAGCCTTTGGAAATTAACTAGGGTTTAATTTAGATTTTATATTCATTTGATTTTTCCTGTTATTTAGAAAAGGGGAAACGCTTCAGAATTGGTCATCTAAGTTGTTTCTGAAACTTTGTTGTAACATTTGCTTTCCGTCCAAACAGTTGTTTTGAGATAAAATTGATATTAAATCGTTAAAAAAATATAAATGAAAAAATGGAGATGGATACTTTTGAAACAGTATGCTTCATAGTTCATCTGGGAAATAGGCAAGTCAGAAGTTCTCTTTAAGTGACAGTTCTATTCTTCATCTTTATAATTAAATTAATAGTTTAATTGTGAGCACCAATTTAACACTTTCAACAAAACAAGATAGAAAGCAGGAAGAGAGAGTATAAGAATACTTTCATGCCTTACTTAGCCAAAAAAGGGAGTAACTTTCTAAATCAAGCTGTGAAAGTATTAATTTTAGCTATATATTGGCAGTTGATGTAAGACGGTTGCAATTATAGCAAATAAACCTTGAGGAACAAGGAGAAATCAAACTCCCATATTCAGACGTTAAAATGATGACTAAATTCAAATAGTAAAAATATAATTAATATTAGGAAAGATAACTTTAATTTATTTAATAAGGAATTAATTATATATATTTTTATAATAGAGGAGTAATAAAGATGTGCTGTAGCCCTTTCAACGTTTAACGGTTTGATCAAGAAATACGAAACTCAAACCAGGTTTGAATTGTAGAATTTGGAATTAGAAATTTGCTACACATAGCAATTAATTTGAATTAAATAAAAAATATGCAATATTTTGAAATATATAAGAAACTCCTGAGAATATCAAACAAAAATACATTTTGAATCATCGTAAAACTCAATATATTATATTTTCAATAACAGAATTTGTTTTATTATTTTTAACTCTTTTTAAAGCATAGTGGTATATTTCTTGAACTTCTTGTATTAAATTGTTTAGTGCATGGTGCCTCAGATTTTAAACGAATTATTAAAAATACTTATTTTCAGCTTTGAATTTTATTAATAAAGGGTTTAAATTCTAAGCCACTATGCATTAAATACTTTCATATAAAATTTTCTAAATATATACTACCATATTTTAAAGAGAAAATCATTTTTTTAAGTTTAAGAGCAATTTTTACAGCAATATATTGAAACAAAAGTTAAGTCATTTTAATTGATATTTAATTCTGGTCTTCTATGCTGGTGATCATGTCATGAAGATTTATTAGTTTTTCCATGTCGAAAAATTTCTGTACAAAAAATATCTAAATAAAATATTTGAAATTTTATTGCACTTACAAATAAGGCTTAGCTTTAGAACTAAACAGTGGTGGAATTTTTTGGAGTCCATTTCAAAATATTTCTGCTCTTTACTGTGTTTAATTGGATGCTTAGCGTAATGATCAGATAGGTGAAAAAAATTTCTGTAGTAGGAGTTTCTAAAGTAAAAAAGTTATATGCTTATCAAAATTTGAAATGTAGAGAAAGTCATTATATATCTATATATATCTATATATATCTATATCTATCTTTGTTGCATCGTGTTTGTTATAACTTAGATAAGAAAAGCTTAATAAAAAAATAAAATCTTGATAATTCAATTGAAATTATGAAGAATAAAAAGTGTAGTGTCAAATTCAAACTATGTTGAATATTTTTATATATAAACATAATATATACATATACAGAAAAAACTCAATGATAAGTTGAAGTTTTTTCCATCTCCTTCGTGATCGCAACATTACGTGCTCGATGTCCCTCAATCTGTGCTCGAAAATCCATGTTTGACATCCGAAATCGAAACTTTGATAAAACAATAACCTCGAGAACAAAGTAAACCCAGAGAGAGAAATCGTTATCTTTTTTTTCGTGTCTCTCCGCCCTAACGGAGGATTTTCCCACCCCTTATATCAGAGAACATAATCAACACAAGGTGCAAAAAGTAAAGAGCTCACCGATAGATAACTTATCAAACAGTAAATGATATAATAAATTTGCTTGCATTCGGGATGTAAGACAGCATGTTTAAAATGATCGATTTAAAAAAAATTAGAAAATTTTATTAAAACAATATGTTTTTTATTAGTATAGCGATGGTTGTAAGTTTGATAAAATATTGGCTCTAATGAAATATAAATCTCAATTTTTTCTATCAGTTAAACCGGTTTAAATCAGCAGTTTTTATGAGAACGTATTTGTCGACAAAGTCTCGATAAAAAATTAAGAATATATTCAAGTTTCTAACATATTAATTTCAATAAGTCATTTAAAATTTTCAAAATCATTTCTTTAATTAACTTTTGAAACCTTTAATGTTTTTTTTTAGTTTTTGGGCTACGTGCAGTAATGTGCTATACGATTAATATAGGTATATAGTCTTTATCTTATATTTGCAGATATCTGTTCCGAGGATGTCCACTTGTCCAGCTGTTTGAATGTAAGTTTTAACACGATAATTACAATATGAAGAGAACTTGATTGATAAAATGCAGTACACGTATTTAATACCTATAATCTAAATACCTAAAACTTTTGAGCCAAATCCAACAAAGGATCGACAATCTGTTGGTCTGCGCTTATGAAGGAGCTTATCTTTTATAATATTTCTACTTTATAGCTTTTATTTCTTGGATACTTGTTGTCCATTTTTTAACTTACTGTATAGCTTATTTCCTGCTCCATGCATTTTCTTTTATTAAATAACTGAACTGACAAACTATCTCTAAATCGAGTACATGTAAAAAATCCTTTAAAAATCCGCACAGAACAGTTATGAACTTAAAGTTATAGCATTTAACCGGTAGTTATTTCTTTCGTTTTAAGTGCGGGGTATATAAGAACATTTTATTGTTTTAATTTCCCATAACTTAATTTTCACTTCAGCTTTTATTTTGTTATAGGGGTTATTCTAAAGGAGGGGAAAATATTTAAAATATTTATTTCTCATGAATAACAATTTATACGATATGCCATCGATAAAAAAAATATCAAAGTTCTATTCTGTAATCGGATTACTTTGGATCATTCAGATAATCTTGGGGAAAGGATGCTGTTATTTGTTACGAAAAAATGTCAGTGCCTCAGAAAAGTTTCGTGCACTGTGCATACAAAGAGAGAATCCATTGTAGCATTTCAGCATGCTCTTATTTCAAGTTCAGCAGAGAGATAGCCGGGTCTTCATAAACAGATTCACAAATGTGCTGGAAATCGTGGAAGATTGAATATCCAAAGGCGAAAGCAGTGAACATCTCCTCACGTCAGACGAAAATGTTAAGCAAATTCGAACAATTTTCAAATGTTGTCTTATCTGCGGGGATACATAAAAGTACCACTCATGTACTACTGTGTGCATCGCCTGTGCTACAACTCTCCAAGATTTGCAAGATTGAATTGTTTCATAAGCAACCAGCGAAAAGTTTCTTCATGAGGGGCAAGAAATGAACTTCCAATTCGAGGTTTGCCACGTAACAAATGGTGCTTTGTTGAATGCATACAACAAAACTTTGAACCATTCTTTAACCAGCTATGCATCATAGGTGTCTATCTATTGTCATTCATTAGAAATAGATGTTTTAAATCTGCTCTTTTTTTTAAATTTCTTAACTCCTTATTTTTGTACATTTTTTAAAAATAATTTTGCGACATTAACTTGTAATTGATTGATTCCATGAAATTCATCTACTAGAATAATTGTTTTAAATTCATCGATAATTATTCAATTAAATTCATCTATAGTAGACTGTTTCTATTAAATATATCTGTGGTAGATTAATTGTATTAAATTCATCTGTAGTCGATTGGTTTTATTAAATTCATCTAACAACAGAATAGCTCTGTTAAATTCATCTGTAACAGACTAATTCCATTAAATTCGTCTGTAGTAGACTATTGTATTAAATTTATCTGTAATGGACTGTTTCCAATAAACTCATATGTAGTAGATTGATTTCTTTACATTCAACTGTAGTAGATTAATTCCCTTATCAAATAACGATGTGGAATTTTAAATAAATACATTCCAAATTAACTGTATATTGCCCAAGATACACAATATTTCAGAACACACAAACTAGCTGCCATTTCTCTAGCTAAAATTAAAGCTCTTAAAATACTAATTCAAATATTGAGTAAAAAGGTTGGAAGCTGAAATACTAATTAGACATATTTATGTAGGCAGAATACAGAACATTCTTATAATATAAATTCTTTTATAATTGCTATATATGCGTTATGTAAATATACATTCTATTAAAAAATAATATTGTATTTATTATTTTTAAATAAATAAGCATGAATTTTTAAATAAAAAATAACTCTCAAAATTTTATAGGAAATTTTTTTAGCGTAGTCTATAGAATAGCCAAGAAACTTGTTAAATCTTATACATTTCTTGAAACAATTCTTCCCATCCATCGTGAGTTAATATGCATCTACATTTATATTTATTTTATCTATTCCTTTTTTTTTCTTTAACAGGAAATGAGCACCACAGAGCAGTTCCAGTTTTTGTTTTGCATAACACAAATTAAACATGAAATAAGGACATATAATGAAAAAAGAAATAAATATCCCATTGAAAGAGGAAATAGTTAAATGAAAAATTAATTAACGTTTACATTATATAAATAATGAATCTTAAAATAATTTGTTTAAATTTGTGTTTTTAAGAAATTATTCATTAAGGAATGTACAAAAAACTACCAGGATCTCCAAAAGCATTAAGAATATGAAATTTATATTAAGATAAATAATTTATATAATTAAATTGGACAAATTACTTCTAAAAAAAGTGGTTGTTTTTAAAAATTCTGTTTGGCATAATAAAGTTTATGAGTATGATTGATAATTTATAAAAATACCACATAAAAATTCTCTAATTGTAAGTTCAAGCTACTAATGTCAAAAATATTACATACATAGATGGAATGAATACATAGTCTTAGAACAAAGTTGATTTTCTAAAAAAAAGATTACTACGTGAATCTAGTTATTAATTGTTATAAATTTTTTCTTCTATAATAAAGACCTCAACCGAGATTACAATATTCAGGTTTTGAACGAGCCTTACTACAGTATGTAACTATTACTTTGTAAGATATTATTAGCAAAATCTTTCACTTTAGACTAGGGAAAGCTAATTTTATTAAACACTTTTTGATATAATAATTTGAGTATGCCTTTGAGAATACAGTTTTTTTTAAAAAAAAATCTGCTAACCTCAGAGAATATGAAAAAAATTAAATAAGATAATTAATTAAAATTTGAATTTTTGAGTAAAAAAAAGTATAATAAAAATTGAGATTTTTGAGTAGAATTAAGGAGTTTACCATTCTCATTATTCAAAAGTAATGTGTATTTGTGCAATATTGAAAATAAGGGTTGTGATTTTTTAAATAAGATTAAGTAAAATCTTTAAAAGCAGTTTGAAATGGTTTGCTATTTACAGTCAGTTAGAATATTTATATCAGAAATTGTTAATAATATCATGATAATTAATCTGCAATAGTTCTAATTCAAAAAATATTGGAAACTAAGGAAAAACCACTTGTTCTGGTTACTTTTGTTTTTGTTCACATCTATTTTCTGTGTTTGACCTTTTACGAATATTAAGTCTTATTCTAATAAAATACCTAACTAAACTTTAATAATACTTAACTTTCAAAATGATGAATCTTTAAAATAATTTTTTTTTGAATTCTATGTTTTACATTCTATTGTAATTAACTCAAATGTATTTGTTTAATTTAAATGAGATTCAATTCCTTATGAATTCTTTTAAAAGAAATATTAGATCATTTTAAAATAGATACGACCACAGTAATAAATTATCGGATTCAGTTTAGCCAAACTCAGGCTATCCAAAAATTTTTCAAAACTAATTAGATTATTCTACTGTGAACTTTCTCACATATTCTATAATAAAAGTAAATATAAATTTTTTTATTCCCTGCGAATTCTTGAATGCAATAAATATTCAGATATTTACTTTCAGAGACTCACACTTAAGTTCTTTTGTAATAAAAACCCCACTTCCGTAAAGAAAAAAAAACTGAGTATGCATTTCAAAAGCTTTTTTTTCCTAATGAAACAAAATTTGACAGTGAACAACAATCTTAACAAAAAAAATAATTAAGTTTCGTCTGTTAATCGAAATCTCTGGCCTTTTGAGTTATCGTGTTTATATAAGTGAGAATTGACAAACAAGTAATCAACTTTTTGAGTGATTTAGTTAGCTGGGAAATGTGATTAGAAACTGTACTTTAGAAATTACAGCTGTGTTACTAATTTAATTTATCAAAGTTGCTGAATTTCATTTTCCATGTTTACATGCATGTGGAATAAAGACAGATGGACCAACTCCTTATTGGATTTAATTTAAAATATGATACGAATCTACACCTTAGATTCTGTGCATGAAATTTTATCTATTCTGTCTTTTATATTGTATAATCATCAGATTCCTTTGCAAGACAAATTTAATTTCTGTGATAAGAATATACAAATTTAGTGATAAGGATATACAAATTTTTAAAACACCCAACATCAAATTCTTCTATCTGTCTCAAAACGTTTCTCAGTTATCCTGTACACAGACGAAGATAATAGATACAATTCCAAAAATGTATTTTTTGGACTGGAAGGGTGATAAAACTTGAAGATTTGTCCATTCGAATTTTTGGATGATTACAATACTTTTTTCCCTATCTTTGCGTACGAAAGAGTATAAACGCTCATGGGATATTATACTGGAATAATGTATGTGTTAGATTGTTCTAAGATATGTTGAATAATAGCCAGGGCCTGCTGATACCCTATTAAGATGGGAGATTGTAATTCGAGACTTTCGGGAAAAAAGCAAGAACGAAACAAAAATCACTAAATCTTTTGAATCGTTAATTTGTATGGTTTAAAATCTAACTAAATATATATTGATGTATCGCTGAATTATTCTTACCGAAGGAAGTGATCCCCCCAAAACTTTCAAGCAAGAGATACTTTAGTTTCTCTTAGATGCACTCTCCTTTATTTCTCTCCCCACTTTCACTTAAAATTGCGGAGGTTTAGCGAGACTGTGAACGCAATGATTTCTTAGACATTTATCTCGTAAATTCTACTCGTGATATTTCAATGCTTCTTAGAGCTAAAAAGAAGACCGGTTCTTCTGTATTATTATTCACAATAATTAAGCATAGTTGGTATGATTAGCCACAATACTGACGAGTATTGGAGAATACTTGGCGATTAATCGCCGTGACATAGTTAACATACAGATATCAGAAGATCAAACACATATTTGAGATATTTTCTTTCAAACCAAATGAAACCAATATTTTAGATATAACTGCAATTTTAATTTTAAAATAGATTATTTTGATTTTGATTTACAATTGCAGAAAGGATTTATTTGTTCGTTTACAGAGAGAGTTCAATTCCTTGATGGCTGTGTTTCCAAATTTTCTATATATGCATACTTCAGATGCTAAATAGGTATATAAAATTTTTCCTACCTGATTTTTTTCATTTGCCGTAGTACCTGCATATGCTAAATCAGTGTGCAAAATTTTCTCTGTTTGGTTCATTTCGTTTGCTGTAGATCCTTCAGATGTAAAACTGGCATACAAAATTTTATTTCTGCAGATTTTATTTCTTTACTTTAGATATTATAAACTATAATAGGCCTACAAAATTTTATCTCTCTAGTACTTTTAGTTCTGAAGTTATCATATTTACTTATACTCGGCTTGTCGATCAAACAGTTTTCTTCTGAAGTAATTTCGTTCAAAGTTTAATAGAAATCTATAAATTTGGTGTAATGGCCAATCCATATTTTGTCCATTTAGGCTAAATCATCATCTAATTGATATAGATATTTAAAACTAAAAGCTCGTTTTTCTTATTCAGAGGTAAAACACGTAGAAATTTTACAAAATAGTGAGTACTACTTATTTACTTATTTATTATGATTACAGCCTTAGCATACTTCATTCACGAGAAACTAAAAATGTAATTTAGAATGAATCAAAGAACATTCTTGTATCATAACGAGAACTTTTAAATCCCTTTTTACACACAAAATATTCCTAAATTGCATATAGTAATAAGAAATAAAAATGACAATCAATGTTCACTGAAAAGGGTTCTCCACCGACCCCTTTAAATTGGATCAAACAGAATTCTACTATCTTTTATGAAAGAAATACAAGAAATATGTTTCATAAATCGGATATCAAAAAGAAAAAAAACCCCTCTCTTTTATTCTTTTCGTACCACATCCGTATAGATCTCCCTCCAGAGATAAGCCCGCGTTGGTTAAAACCCCGGAAGTTGGCTTTGCTTTCTGTTTGCCGTGCGCTTATAGGAAACATGACAGCAGGGGCAGCTCTCACGAGCAGCTATAAAGAACCAATCACGTCACCACAGGTGTTATATTTTGGTAAATTTGGAGGACAGTGGGGTCTTTTTGGAGTTTGTCTGATAACTGAACACTGAGACACGGATTTAAAAATGAAAAGAATTAAGGATAAAAGAACATCTGAAGTTATACTTTAACGGGTATAATAGTATTATCAAGCAATTATTGCAACTTCAGATATGCAACACAAAATATATGAATATTTTTTTTTAATTTACACATTTTTTGAATAATTTAATGTTTTTTATACTATTTTAAAGTGCTTCATAATTTGATGTTAATTTCTTAGTTATCATTTTTTAAAATAATTTTATAAAATATATATGTATAAATATATTTTTAAAAGAAAATTTTCACATGGACATTACTTCGAACAAAATTAAAAATTAACCTTCAATGAGAAACCTGCTGCTTTTGTTGAATATAATAATTCTCCATTCACATTTTTCTCTTAAAAAACGTTCGAAACTATTATATTTCTTTAAATAGTCGTAAGATCTATTAATAGCAAGGAAACATTCGATTTAAAGTAATTACTTTTCTGTAAAAGTTTAAAAACATCACATTTGAATACGTTTTTATTTTTAATTTATCATTTTATTTTTCATTCGTATTAACACTGAAAACAAGTTTTTGGCTCAAATCCGAATTTTTCGTCTCTGTCCCCTTTTGGAATGAAATATTTTTTTAAAAAAACATTCCCTCTTAAGAAATTAAAAATGTAATGAACTAAACAAACAAATTAAATTCAATCATCAGTTGCTAGAAAAGGAGTTAATTTCAGGTTAGCTCTTCCTCTGAAAAAAATACATTCATTATTTTTTTCTATTGTTAAGTTATGAAAAATGTGAATTTTTATTAAAAATTATCATTGTTAAAAACACCTATTCAAAAGTACTGCTTATTTATTTTAAAAAATGTTTCAGAATATTTTTTTAGTATTCAGCCATTATTTAAGCCAACATACTTTTTATAAGGCCGGTTTAAGACTAAAATATTTCAATATTGCTATTTAAATTAACAATTTAGCCAACTTTTATAAAATACGGAAAATGTCATTTATTTATCAATTAATCGAAGTGATTAACAATTTTAAACAGAAGCAAAAATTTTTGTAAAAAAAATGAACTTGCAGTTTCTTTAATAATAATGTTCATTTGAAAGGAAAATGCATACATTTATTTTTTCTCTTAGATTGATTCACCGATGTTCATTTCATGTCTTCATTCTTGTAGCATTTGCATAATTCATAGCTCTGATTTCTTATTTTGAACAATATTTTGTGAACTCATCATTGTCTCCTATTCTGTGGCTTGTTTTAGTTTAGTTTAATTACATTAACATCCCGTTTTTAAAGCAACACTAGGGCTATTTTGGAACGAGCCTCATAAGTGTAAACCGCTGTCAAATAGCAAGGACGAAACCTGATCCCATCTCCAGACTTTCGCACCACGCCAGCGGAAGTCAGTTTGCCCCCGTTGGATTTAGCGTGCATCATACACCCTTACTGGTCGGTTCTTTGATAGAATCGAGTTTTGACCCTGAAACTTTTGATGCTTGGTAAAAGTAAAGTTCATTATTTTTCTTGTTGCTGCAACGTAAATCTTACATAATGCTCGGTAGTATCTTATCTTAACAGAAGCCTCATTTCTGAGATCATAAACCAAACATTTGAAGGTAGGACACAAAGTCTTAAGTACTATATAAAGTGATTAAATTTAGGATTAAAAGATGCTTATTAATATTAGAATGGGGTATGAATTTAAAATTTCGACTAATTTCTCCTGTAAGTTTTATTTATTCTGGAAAATTCAAGGATCTTTTTTAAAGATTTTATATTAAATTTAGATTTGAAACGATAGATTCTCAAGATTAGTATGTTTAAATTTTGTACAAATAGTATACATTTATAGCATCAACAATTGTACACACTCTTCAGGTTTCCTCTATCTACATTACTTGAGAGAGTTATCGTATGATTCTTCATTTTTTAATTCTAAATGTCTTGTTTTATAAAGGTTGCTTACATTTGAGGATGAAAGACAGTACTTTAAAACAGTAATTCTTTGATTAACTTTTTCCTGCTACCGTAATACCAATATGTATTTTTGTGCAAATTAATATTAATATTAATATTTGACTTTAAATTGAATAAATTACATAAATATCCTGTTGTATCGAAGCTACTTATATTTAAGAATGAAAGAGTTAGAATAAGTTTTCTTATCATTCATCATTGAATCATTGCTACTTCTGACTCTTGCCTTTCACCCTGCCTTATTTTTCTCTCCCTAATTCGCAAAGGTTATACTCTTACACAATATATCCCGCCCCCTTAATATCAGTCTATATATTTTTGAGAATTAATATAATTTGACTGTAAGTTAAATAATTTTTTTAAGTATTTCATGATACATAGGTTGCTTATATTTAAGGATGAAATAGAATACATTTTTTAAAAAATGGCTTCTTATCATTAATTGAATCATTACTTCCTGTGACTATTTAGATCACCCTGCTTTGTTTTACTTCCTCCTTTTTTTCAATTCACGGATATTATATCATTATACAAAACATCCCGCAAGAGCTATCTATATTTTTGGGTGAATCAATATCATATGACTCTAAATTGAACAGTTAGAATAAAATTTAAAAGTAATAGCTTCTCATCATCTTCTCGCCATTAATTGAGTCATTGCTTCGACTGACTATCTAAATCAGTCGACTCTTTTTTTTCTCAATTCGAGAAGGATTTTCTCTTAAATAAAACATCTCACTACTTTAATACCAAACGATATATCTGTAAAAAATTTTACCACTTGACTCTATGATTAATTTATTATAAATGTCTAGAGATATGCGGTTGTTTATAGATGAAAGAGTCAAAATAGAATTTAAAAATAAAGGCTTCTCGTCGTTAATTGAGTTCATCGCTTCCTCTGACTATTTAAATCACACTGCCTTTTTTTCCCGATTCGCGAAGGAAATTCGGCCGGCTCTATAGGATCGGATTTGCTTGTCTTCTTCGCATAAACCGCTCACAAATCATTCAGATATTCTTGGGTTAAATTTGTTTCCTCACGATGAGCTTTTAATCACGCTTATAGTTTCAGCTCCCTTATCGCGAATGAGATGTGCAGCGCAGAATAAATTATCGCCTCCGAATTCCTGTGATTACTTCAGCTTTTAAGTCTTAGGATGCTGGGAGATAAGGATGCTGTTTCGATTGCAGTTTTGTCTTCTTATAGGAAACACACAGAGGCGATTAGTTGAGAGCTATATAGATGAGGATCCCCACCCACTGAAGAAAAAAATAGCCTCTAAAAAATTCGACTTTTTTTCTTCATTCGGTTGATTGAAAAACATGGCTATAGCTTTAAAAAATTGAAACATCTGCAAGAAAATCTTGCTTTCTTTGATTTGATTAAACTTTTTTTCAGACATTTTTTTTTTTACTTTGACCCTTTTTTTTTAATCTCTTTCCACATACTGCATCTTTTTTTCTTTTTCTTTATAATGACCTTGTCAGATAATGAAGGCCTAAAGTATTAACTTTCTAACTCGCATATTTCAATGTTATTTGTGAATCATCCAGAAGAATGTTTAGGTTGATAATTTTTGCTCAGATTTTACAAAAGTTTTTTTATGATTATTATTTGATGAAACTTTTTCTTTCTGACTTCTTTTTAATCTTTTCCTACATACTGCATCTTTTTTCCCTTTATATTGAAGTTGCCAAAAAAATAAATGTCTAAAATGCAACTTTTCAACATTCTAACTTAAATATTACGGGGGAATCATCTAGAAGATTGTTCTCGAGAAGAGTTCTGCTCAAGCGCTACAAAGGGTTTTTTTTTAATTTATTTTTCATGACCTTGCCTTTTTTTAACTGTAACTTTTTATTTGCCATATTTTAACAAAACAAGATTTCTCTTATTGGAATTTTTCACTAGAAAGACTATATAATACATTTATAGAACTACTCTTTAAAGAGAAATAAAAAGCATTACTTTTAATTAAAAGTGTATCAACTTCATGGTAAATCTTATCATTAATTTTCATTTGATGCTTAGAATTGTTAAGCAGCGATGTGTAAGTCGTACGCAAAATATGTTTAACTATCATTGTATTAAGTTTTCTTCAGGAATTATAAATTTTTAAAAAATTAGTTTTTTGTGAAGGTATATACACAGATAATACATTTATATAAGCAGTATTTTTAATAATAAAAAAGACCTTCTTTATTGGAATTCTATCTTAGAAAGATCATATATTATATTTTTAGAACTACTCTTTGTGTAAAAAACAACTCTTTTAACTAAAAATATGTCAAATCAATAACAAAACATTGTTAATTTTTGATTTAGGCATAGAATTTTTAAGAAATAGTATTTAAATAATATCCAAAATATATCTAATTATCATTAGATAATACGATTATAAGAAACTTGATTCTGGGAACCTCGATCTTTTCACATTTGAACTAATTTTCCACGAACTAATATTTCTCTTACTAATAATTAAATCGCTCATTATTTGAACAATTCATTCTAGTATTGGATGTAATTTAAAAAATAGTTTACAATGCAACATTTATATTCTTGTTAAAAGTTGACATAACATGATGACAAAATATAAGATTGTGCTACACTCACTTTCTGTTAATTATTCAGCTGAGCTTTGGTATCATGGTCCAATTGGATACGACTTACAATCAGAAATTCACCAGTTCGATGCGCCATTTTGAAAATCTGATGTATTTGTTGGGCTGAAGCAAATTAAAGCAGTCTTAGAGAATTAAGTAGTTTGTTCACGTACGTTGAAAGAGTGTTGATCCTGATACTTATTTATGATTTCCATATGAGCTTTTATCCTTTCATATGCTTCAGATTTTATTATTAGGGAAGATATTAAATTTATAGATCTACTGGATTTGTTGGGGTTGCGCATATTAAATTTTTCTTAGCAAATTAAATAGTTCGTTCGTGTTCAATGGTTCTATGAAAGGGTGTAGGCCCAATTGTTCACTTTTGATTTCTCCTGGGGGAGAGTGTTTCCCGAAATGAGGATGGGATGCTTCCGGCATGGTGGTTGGATCTCACTGCCCTGGAGGATACACCAATTACAGAGCTTCAACTTTACTAATTCGTACTTCAGGCTCTTCAACACTGAATCATGCATTGAATACAAACATTGAATCAGGCTCTTCAACATTGAATACAAACAAAACTAATACATGCAAAATTAAATGCTAGATGTTTTCTAAAAAAGGCTTATTGTTCAAGTTTGGAAATTCTCTCGTGTTAAAAGGTGATCAGTTAAATATATTTGATAAATTTTAATTCTTAAAAATGTACACTTCATCTTTGATAAAAACCGCATCGCTACTCAGTCAATATCTAATTCCTTAAATCTTCATTTTTTATGTGCATCTGTAAAATCTTGTGAAGTATATGAAAATCATTAAAAACTTTAGAAAAGAGAAAAACAACGAACTCCGTTCCTCATAATATAGTCCATATGAGCATATCGGGTTCCTCTAAAAACCCTAATTCACTCAGCTGCAGGTACTTTCGCATACAAAACTAGCCTCACTCGCGCTAGCAAGCCAGTTAATCCTGAAAGCGCTGCTCATGAGGATGTTGTTGGGGGAGGAGACGCATAAATGAATCAGCTTCCCCCAGTCTTTTTCGGTGTGTGTCACTCCAAACTGACTTCCGTGAGGATGCCTCGAGAAAAGCCGCGAAGGCCAACAGCCACGTGCCTCTAATGGCCTCGGAAGCAATAGTCCCTCTAATTACCCGACCGCATGGGAGAGCCTGCTATTCATTAGAGGTCGGTTGTTAAGAGATCTCGCGTCTCCTCGGAATCCATTTTTTGGAGCTCGCATGTGCATTCGGATATGATGGCTGGTGAAGAGAGCTGGGAACATTTCGATGTGTGGGGAAAAAATTTTGGGTATAAATTTATTGAACATGTAGGAGTTCGTATGGGCTAGAGGATGTAATGGTTGATAAAGAGAGTCGGAAAATTTTTGGAGTGTAGATGTAAGTGGAAGACTTTATTTGTAAGCATATAATACTTATATTGGATATCAAGTGTATGTCAGAGTATTTTGTTGAAAAATAAAATCCAGAAAATTTCGATGTGTAGATATATGAGGAAAATTTTCGGCTGTAAACACATAGTATCTATTTATCTGTGTGTACGCTTGCACGCAACTATGAGGATTGATAAAAAGAGTTTGGGAAAACTGTTGAAATGTACGGAAAATTTTAGACTCTAATAATATAGTACTTATTGGAGATCACATGTAGAATATGATTGTTGAAAAAAAAGAATTGAGAGAATTTTAAATGTAGATATTTGTGTGAGGAAAATTTTCCG
>JAOUZG010051511.1:1655324-1677451 GCA_026289955.1 Argiope argentata | reverse complement strand
TTATTTTTAATTTTAAAAAGTATACATTATTTTTAATTTTAAAAAGTTTTCTGTCATTCCTATTAGATCTTCAACTTTTATCTTAGATTCTACTTATTCTTCCATCAAATACCTCTACCATATGAAATATAATTGATTAAATGTTACATAAATAATCATGAGATATTTCCCATGTCACAGGGTGTGATATTCCCCTCTGCATCAACTATCTTTATCAGCCAGCTCTCATTTCTTTGTTTTTGTAAGTTTGGGTAAATAGTATTTTAATGGCTAAGATTTTGGAGTTTCCATATTCTTTAATGTTTATCATTTAAATTTCCCTATTTGTCTGAATTCACTTTCTAATTTGACTTAGTAGTTAATAGTACAGTCGTATGAGTTATCATTTACTTTTTATTGCTGCACAAATAAAATTGAACTACAATTGCACATTGCTTATTTGGTAGAACATTGAATTGATAAGTTTTCTGTTTATTGCTTGGCAACCGACCTTAATCATCTAATACTTGAATTGTTTATTTATGTTTTGGGCAATTCTATTTTTTTAAAAAAAATTTGTACTAGTATGGAGGTTATGAGCTGTCAATCTTTTAAGTTTTGTAATCCACTCTTTTGAATTTGAATAGATTTAGCTCTTCAGACATCTATCTGGGAACTATACATTTTTTCCCTAGAGAAAAAGGTGCATTATATTTGAAAGAAATTTTATAACCTCCCCTCTCCTTTAAAAAAAACTTTCATGAATTTATTTATTATTTAAAATAATTTTATCAAAACAATATTGCTGATTAGAGGCTTGGAAATTTTAATTTCAATTCACACTTTTGCAAATAATACGACGATGTATATTATTTTAAAGCTTTTCTTGAGATCCAAAGTTGACTTTATACTCCTTATTTGGGGACTCCTAATATAAGTTATCTTTTAAACATTAAAATGTTCGTTCCCCCAAGTTACGAGTGATATGAAATTCTTCCAGTCACTAAGTTTATATGTTTAAAACGTCGATTTGTGCGGCACTGAAATTGTTCTTACTATTTATTTTCAAATGGTAGCAATCGAATGTGAATTATATTAGCTGAATATTGAATATTAAATAAAATATTGTTGTAAATGATTGGAGGTGGATTCATCACTTAAGCCTCCACTTAAGTTATAGGATGAATATAAAAAGGAAATCGGGAAGATAGGAATAGGCGGAACAGAAATATTCCCGCTTATTTCTATTGAATATTGAACTTAAATAGATTTAAAGGTTGCTGAACAAGTAATCGTTTTGACCTGCCTACTTAAACGGATGATAGACTGTAAATATCTGGTATAGATTGTCGATCACTAGCTATCAATCAAAAATTTAAATTCTTTGTTAGAAATGCTTAACATTTCATAGCTAAAGTATAAATATTTAAGTAGTGCTCGTATTAAAAAATTATAATAGCATATATTTTACTAGATTATTTTCGCTTTAAGCGTATGATTTTAAGAACTCAATATTTACTCAAGGATTTTATTTTAGAAATAGCGTACGAAATATGTACGGGAAAAATATTGCGGTCTTCTATAGTCTCTAACTGAATTAATTTGACAGGCTATCTGTTGTTCGGCAAAGGCGGCTTATTTATTACTGGATTCTATTCAGCGATTCTTTGCATCTTCATGAAAGTGTACAATTTTAGGCTTAAAATGTATGTATGTATAATATTTACACAAAGGAACAACTATCAGAGATTTTAGGGAAATTCAAAATAATTCAATTTGTGAGTTTGGAAGTGAAGAGAACAATATATAGTTATCTATATCGTTAATAATAAAACAATTTAGAACGATACGATCCCATTGTGTAGTTTTGTTTTTAACAATAAAATTTCAGAAAATTCATGTGATGATGTGAATTTTCATTAATTGATCATTGATTGATGCAGTGAAAAATCATGTACTGTGTTAGAAACATACACAAATTGTGAAAAACGCATTGGAAAGTACACTGAGTCACCACAAATACAAAATATGTTTGGTGAACAACGGTGAACGATTTCGAATGAACTTCGTAGCATTTCAAAATATGAGGAAGTGAAGAGAACAAAATTCCAGTTACTACAGTTTCGGTATCAAATTCCAGTTGGGCTTCATTCGTGCTTGATGACTTCTAATATGTGGTAAATGACGGAGAGCAACACAGCCTGCTCGTGGATGGATAAACATCAAAACTCAAACTGCATCCAACTAATAAAGAGCTTTCAGGTATTTGGTTTGAAATATTTCTTTTTGTTATAATTGGTTCTTAATTGTTGTCCAAATTTACACATAAGCTAAATGTTGAAATCTTGGGAAAATCATATATATATATATATATATATATATACCTCCCTTCTTGACGGATATTTGCGAAATAACTTTATATTGCCTGTTGTTTCCGATCCAGAATTATTTCATAATCTTTTATATTACAACAAATGCTTTACTGAAAACGTTTTGTCGTCTTGTTTAGTTTTTTGAAATTCTTTTTACTGAATAAAGCAAAGTGGTCTTGAATTCTTCGCCAGTATATGGGCGCTTTCCAAACGCTGTGTATTTAGTTGAGATTCGAAATGTAAGTATTTTGTAGGGGATCCCGAGAAGGATAATTAAAATAAATAAATAAAATAAAATAAAAATACCACCTTTCAGTTATTATGAAATCGAATTTTTAAAAAATGAAAATCGAATTAAAATAGAATTTTTGTGCTATTTAACTGATCTTTTGAATTGACAAAAGATTTTCTATTTCTCTTACGACCATATTTTTCTTACTACAGATGATACCTCTATTTTTGCAGTAAATAATTTGATGCTTTTATGATGCTACAATTGACGATTTGATGCTTTTACGATGCTACTACATTTGATAGTCTTCCACTCAGTCTGTCATTTCAGTACATTATTAAACGCGAAAGAGTGGATTGTCACTATAATTTGTCAATATTTGTCGTTATTTCATAACCACGGGAACTTGAGAATATTTATTATTAAGTTTTTGTTATTGTTACTCACGAGATTCTTATGCATCGAAATGCGTACATCGGTTTCGTCCATACAGTTTCTCGTATATTCGAGAAGTTAATTCAGAACTTGCCGTCGTTATCGAATAAAAACCTTTTATAATTAGATCTGAATCTTCCAAAAAATTTTAATTTAATATTCTTGATTCTTTTAAATACTTTCTAGCTATTCATATTTCAGATTTTATTCAGTTTTATTAAGCTCTTAACCATTTTGCTTTTTCTATTATCTAATTTAAATATCATCTTACATTTGAAAAATATTCTGTGCTGTGGGCTTAATTCTGAATCCATAAAGGAATCGAAGTGTTTGTGGATTATGTTCAAGTCCTGCACTTCGAATTACACTGTCCTTTAAAATTTCATTTCAACGTATAAATTAGAAAAGTGAAAATTTAATGAATCAATAACATTTGAAATAAAATAAATATGATTTGTAAGACCACTATTAATAAAATATAAGCAAATATCGAACAAAAAAATAATTCAAATAAAACAGAATGAATGTGAATTAAGAGTTGTTTAGTGAAAAATAAGGCTGAAATAATAGTAGAGTAGACCTCATTAATATTTTTAAACCAAAGTTGAGCATTTTGAAAACAACATTGAGCATCTCAATTTGAGCACATTGGAGTTGTAACGTCAACGTATTTATAATAATTTCAATAAATTGATCTAGAATAATTTCAGTAATCTCTACTAATTTTCATAGTTTATAATAATTTCGATGATTTTGCATCCAATGTCAATGGATGGTTTAATACCGATATACTTGAGATATCTATTAGTTTTTCTTTAAAAAAATTGAAACCTTTTTACCTTTTGATATTAAGAATTAAATTATGCATTTAAAAGTCTTTTTTATATAAACTCACTAATTACAAGATGTAAATACAAACAAATGAAAGTTCATGAAAAAATTTCCATTCAATTTAAATTTGAGGAGAAATAACTAAATAATGAATCAAATAATTAAATTCCTCCAAACTTCTCTTCTTTTTAAAAAAATTAGTAAGAGAACTTAATATAAAAATGAGGAACAAAAATAAATAAATAAATATCCGAATACTCTCAAAACAGACAGCAGATAGAGATAAAAAAAATAATACACAAACGTTTACGCTCAAGGACAAAAGAAAAGAAACCGAAAACAAAATCCTAAATCACAAGAACTAGAAAGCGGGCAATGAGTTAGGGTAAATGGAAACGGTTGAGAAGCCAATGGATTAAAAATAACAAAAAAAAAATGGATTAAAAAAATAGAGAAGAAACCTTCAGGCAAACTCTTCCGGAAAAACAGAGAGAGAAATAAAGAGAGAGAAAAAGAAAAATCTCTGATCGCAAGAGCAACCGCTCTCCATAATAAATCTTCGTTAATTCGGTTAGGAAGCAATTTTTGGGATTGCATCTCCGTAACTTCCATCGCTGCTCTCCCTCTCTTTCTCCTTCGTTCTGCCTCTCCTTCTTCGGACTTGTAATTTCTTCAGATTCGATATCTACCGTCTCCGAGAGTTGGACTCCTCTCTGACAAAATCAAGATATTATATCGAGGAAGGAGGAGGAGGTTTGGGAGGATTTCTTGGAGACAAAGAAGTCTGTAGAAATGTAATTTTCGGGTTTATAAATGGGAGAAGATGTAAATGAATTTGCGTAGTCATTACCACTGTAAGTCTTTTTGGATATTTGATTTATATCTAGTCTTTTCCCTCTGGAAGGAAAAGGAAAACAGTTATTGATCTCATAAAGCTCACGAAGATTAGAAGTAATTTATTGGAGGTTTTTCAAACACTCTTGCGTAAAATAAAGTAAAACTCTGGTTTATGGAAGAAATATTTATAGTAATGAATGGTAATAATTGCAATAAGGAATTTAGATTTACTTTTTTTACTTCAAAATTCTTTTCCTGGGGATAGCGGATAAAGCTTGTAATTGATACTATATTCCTTTACACTAGAGCAGTGATTTTTAGAGGGTTTTAAAATAAACCTGTTTGAAATAAATTAAAACTCTGGTTTATCGAGGCAATATTTAAAATAATGAACGGTAATAGCAGCAAAAAGCAACGTAAGTTTAACTTGTTTTTTTTTTATTCAAAATTATTTTGTTAGTGCCTGCTGTTAAAACGCACACTTACATTGCTTTTTATTGGAGCAACGGTATCCTACACCTTGGAGCACTCTAACTTCATGATTAGACCTTTATTTTTCGTTTACTGTTACTGATTCATACAAAATAAAAAATGTATAAATTAGATAAATATTTATGGCTGAGGAACTGATATTTGATTTTTCTTATTACTTTAAATATATAAATGTTAAAACCTTGATTTACTTTAAAAAACAGTAGGCTAGATATAATTCTTGTATTAATTCTTAATTTTATATTTTATTTCACTTTTATAATGCTATAAATTCTGTACTAAAATAAATGAAAACAATATTAAAATAAATTCACTTCAATAAGATTTATCGGGGTAAATAATTCTTCAAAGATAACTTGTTTTCAAAACTGTTATAACTAAAATCACAAAAATTCAGTAGCTTTAAATAATCAGCAACGATGATCAGAATCAGTATCTTATGATAATTAATAATTCACATGACTGACTATTTTAATGCAATCATGACAATAGTCCTTACAAAAACTTGGTTATGTTATAAATAATCAATTCAAATAAAAATATGAAAATCAGTAATTCAGAATTATTATAAGTAAATCTTTTATATTAGTATAAGTTTATATAAGTATAAGTTAATTTTTTAATATAAGTATAAGTTTAATTATGATAAAGAATGAAAAATTTGTAATATTTGATAATAATCAGTATTGATCTCCACCAATAATAGCCGGTGGTAATCATTAAACTTTTTGAAGCTGAATTTTTAGAATTAGATTTCAGTGAGGATAGATGTAATCTCATGTCTGGAACTGCCATATTTCTTATTATTATACTCAGAAAACAAATATATTTTTTCTACAAGTTCTGTGCACATGAAAGGCATTATAAACATTCCTAATCGATGCTGAAAAAGGATATTTATCTATCCCCCTTTCCTGCCTTGATGACAAAAAGGAACATTCTGGAAAGAGGTTTGAATTTCTTACTATGAGGAACCGTGATAGAAATTATTTTTGAAAATTGCATGTGAAGTCATGTTTTGGCAGGAAAACTTTGTGAATTTACAAGAGAAACCAATTATCTCTAAATTGTCAATACCTGACCCAGTTTTCTTGTTTTTCACGCTAAGTGCTATTACTATTGCTAGTATCCGTAATAAAATTATTTACTGTATTTTGTTGCATGGATTCTGGGTTTACTGGAGTTTTCTTTAAATAAAACGCCATTTTCTATTATCCAGTCAATCGGATTTCATTCACCATACACTCATCAAACGATTTTGAAATTTGTATTAAATACTTTATTGTATTTAACATTTTTTTTTGTATTCTTCATATGTACCAATACATTGAACTTGCAAGCTTGCATAACTTCTTTCATGAATTTAGAAAAGTAAAATCATATATTCATTTTTGTCCCTTCTTTTTTGTTCCCATCATTACTTTTGCTTAATTCCAACTGATCAGTCATGTTCTTCCAAGGGAGATGTAGCACACATTGTAACCACTGCGCTACAGTCTTAATAACATTATTTCGTTTCCTTTTTTTAAAAAAAGAAAAAATTTCGACTTTTCCGTAAATACGTATTTTTTATTAAACCTCGATTATTTGGTTAAAACCAGTAGCCTGTCATGGGGAAAAAAATTTACAAACGTAAATATTGGCCAACGTTTCCTCCCTCTTCAAAATTAAATTTAACACAGAAAGGAGCATTGACGCATTGATTTTATTATAATTTTTTTAAAAAAATTATCGAAATGGAAAGTTTTTTACTCTTCCTGCATATTTTCTCCTAAACATTTGTTTGAATTTAGATGACGTTCATCTCTTTCAGCAATACTGTTTTGTATCCCGATATCGCACTACTGTCTGGTTCTATACATTTCTAATTAAATATTTGTTAGAATTTCTATAACAAATCTAAAATAGCACGCCCTACTGAACCATAATACTTATATTTCAGTTGGAAAAATTGATTTAAGTAATTTAAATTTATCCTTTTGAACTTAACATAACACTTATGCCTGAGTTTTTAATCACTTCCTTCAAAATAAGGGGGGGAAAATACCTCTGTTTTTTTTTTTAAATTCATCAAAAAAAGTATTTATCATTAAATTATCTGCAGTAAAGAAAGAATAAATGGATTCTGGATTGAAACTTCTATAAGAAGTACACATTTATGAAGAGAGGAAGATAATTTCATCTATCAACACAAGATCTTGAGCTCAGCTTGGAATATGAATAACATAAAAATCTGCTATAATATTCTATTAAAAAACCCTCCCATAATATTCTATTTTAATAATGAGCTCCTGATTTTTTAAAATCAGTTTTTGATCAAATTTGGGGCTAGATATCAAACGAAATTCTTGTAATTTCATATCAAATAAGTTTCAAATTAATTGATTTGCATTTATATTATAATTAATTTAAATATAAGTCTGTCTAAATGAACTATTATCTTTTTAGCATTCTCTGGTCTTATTATGGCAAATTAATCAACGAAAGTAGCAGAAAAATCGTGTGCATTGACAATGCTTGAAAAAAATTATAATTAACTGTGCTACTTAAATGTATATATTAAACTTCGGAAGTTTTGTTTTCTTATAATAAGATTTCCTCCATTTGTAGTGCTCACGAAACTCAAATAAAAATTTATCAGTTAAATCTGATTGAAACAAATAATGAATGACCCATTAAAAGAGAGAAAAGATGAGTGACGAATTTTTTTAAAAAAAATTAATGCCTAAGAAAATGTTAGTAATAACTTTCCATTTGATCGAGGAAGAGAGAATATTTTCTATTTATTCATGCTTAGGTTTATTTGCATTCTATTACAATCAGACAGTTTAAGCATAAGGCTCCTACGCCAGAAATCACTGAAAAAACGTTTATATCGGTATCCATAGCAAACCATTATAGCACAACAGGTTTTTAAAAAACTTACATTTGCTTTACGCTAAAGCGGAAGGGCGGTAATGGTGCACACTAAATGGACGGGGATATTTGCCGATCAGCTTTACAGATGAAGATGACCATTGTGTATATTAATAGATTGGCTTTTTTTTAAAGTGGATTGCATTTTATTTGCTAAATTACTGTTGGTAGATTTACTTTCTTTATTCCTTTTGTACCGATTTAAACGAAGAAGAAATTTTTCGATTTGAATGGTATAAAAGTGAAATGTTTTTGTCTTTCTTATTGTGACCCCTATCTGAATAAGATTTCTTCAGTTTTGATGATGAAGGTACTGCAATGCTGGTACAAGAATTGCAGGCAAACGGAAGAGAACTTCTTCTAGTAGCAAACATAAAACCTAAGAAACCTGCTAAAACATCATTTGCATTGTAAATGAGTTATGGTAAAAATGAACAGTTTATTTCAGAATAGCATTTTTTGTTCCACCGTATTATAATCGAGTAATTCGATTAATTAGCTAAATATAGAAGGACTAAATATAGTTGTAGCTAAAAAGATACAGAGGTTCAAAAATTTTAAAATACAAACGAATTTTGTGAGTAAATTTATAAAAATTATTTGATATCATTCTTATTTCCTTTTGCACGCGTTTGTAGTACAGACATGCACTTTTACCGTACAGGCGCAAATTTTTTTTTTTTTTTTTGCTTTTTATTAATTCCTCTTTGAGAGGTTCATGTGAGGGGAAAAACATTTTATCCACTGAAATTATACCAATGAATTATTCCTGTAATATTGAGAAAGGTAGAAATAGAGCGTAGGGCTCGGACTGTAAACGGATTTGAAAATTTTCACATTAACTATTTGAAAATATTGGTGTAAGTAAATAAATATGTGCACAGACAAACTAATAGAGGGAACATTTTTATACTTTATTTTGCTTATGCAGCAAATTGAATTATACACTTTTATTTTCAATTTGCGTGAGATTCGTTATGAATTGTGGAATTTGTTATCTTTTAAAACTATGTCAATGGACCTTTTGAGACATTATGTATTAAATATTTCTATTTTAAGCTGAGTAAATTGCTGTGTAATTTATTATTTTTATTTTGCTAATTTTATTTTATAAAAAATTATATTTTATACAAAAAAACAACCTTAGTAAGCATGTTTGGGAAGAGTGACTGACCATGGAGTCTTTGATTGCTATTTCATAGTAGTTCTAAAAAAACCCTGTATGATATAAGTAATTTACCTTGGTAAATATTGTGAGAAATACTCTAAGGTTAATAACGTAGAGAAAATATCCTGGAAAAAGAAGGAATAATCAATGAAAAGAAAAGAAAGAATAAAAAGAAACTAAAATAACAATGTTAATTCTATAAATAAAATAAATACTAAAACTAAAACAAACAATTTTAATAATTCTGGTAAGTTAATACTGTAAAAACTTCATGGGAAATGCAAAATAGATTTGCTCAGGAAAATAAAATGGAATCGATTACGCTAAATAAGAAAAATCACTCATTCCTTACGCCAAATTTGTAAATTTGCTGAAATTTGCCCTAGTATGTCAAAGAGAAAAGGTCAGTAAGGCAAGAAATCAGTGAAATAGCGGGCATCGACAATTGATAGAAATATGCCTGTCCCGTTATTATGCCTGTTTGGGTGCTAGTGCCCTATTTGTCTGTAAATTCGAAAGCTCAAATATATATTTTAGAAGGATAAAATAGTTTATATTTACAAAAATTTTATATAAATATAAAATATTTATATCGGTTTGTTGATTTTTATGATTTTTAAATGAAATTAATTTACAGAAAATCAGTCTGTCCAGCTGTCCTATTACAAGAGAACCAATTGATATACATTGTGAAGAGCGGGATGAATCAACTATTATTCGCATATTTAATATCTAATGCGTGAAACTGTATCATATTAGAACCGTATCTGTCAAGGTATCCCTTTTTACTTCCGCTTGTACTATATAAGCGCGGCAGTTCAATACCCTAAAACCTTAAATCAAATTTTATACAGTTAAATGAAATGAATTTGTAGCTGAAATAAAATATTCTATAGTTTCAACATCTAAAGTGTATACCGCTATCAAATTTTCGACCCTATCTCTTAAAAGGATTACTTCTGTCGGTTTATACTTTCAGACGCATATAAAAGTCGGTGACTCTAAAATGCGAAGACCTTAATAGATTTATAATGTTTACGCGTTCATTATAGTGTGATTCTGTGTTCAATTTTGATTTCAAACTGCCCAAAATAAAATGTCCAGCATGGGTACTGGATTTTAAATGGCGAAGCGTTAAGCTGTTGTAGTCAGTACTCTGAAAATAAAATCATGATCCTTGTCATCATGGTATTGATCCGATCCTCCATTTTATGCACGAGGGGAAATACTTTTATGAGAGAGTATGCGAGAAGGTCAAAATGCGAGACCACTCAAATTTTTTTTGTTAGAAAGTAAAAACATGCATTAATTGCAAAAATAGTGCACCCAGACGTCAAGAATTGAATAGGTTAGATAAATTCATGTCAATTAATGTGTTGACCCGCATTTTGCCTTATAAGAAGTTACATTTAAAAAAAGTGTTTAAGCTTTTTTTTTCAAAATAATTTTATCCGGATAACTTAATGAATTTATTTTCTTATAAAACATGAGATCCTTTTGATAAAAATATAAAGGTTTAACACTCTGGTTATCAGTGAGCAGAGGATCCGTATAAATTACCATGTAGGAAATTCAGTGCGGCCGTCAATGCGTTAAATGAAATTCTTATGTTTACTAGTGTGTCAAACATATTCTGTGTTGAGAATTATTGTAATAAAAAATAACATCCCAATATTTATATGGATGAAATGTTTCCTGCAAATCTTATACACTGGGCCTATTAATTTGTAGTTGTTTATAAAAGTTGATAAAACTGACCGAAGATTGGATATGAGAGAAGGGATTCGTTAAAAACCATTATTAGAAAGAGAATAAATTTAAATTTATTAAACTGCATTACCAACCAATACCCCACTTCTGACTGCTACGATTAGAAGTAGTTGCTACGAAGAACCACATAAGCACAAATATAAGAACTATTATTGATTAAATTCTCGTATTAAGGGCTTCTATACTTTATTCAATTAATTTTCATGTCGGCAATATTGGATAGACAAGGTAAAACTGGATTCCAATTATATAGCTGTATGTTTAGAGAAGACGCAAAGTAAAAATGCAATCTCTTCCATCCTGAAATCGAATGTGCGAGCCAGAATGCATTAAAAGATGAAAGTTTTTTCAACACCAATTTGACGAAATTCCTAATAACTGTTTTTCATTTTAAAAAAATCTCTAAGCCTATTTAATTATTTTAGCCAAATCAATACAATTTGATCTGTGGAATCCTGCTGTTATAATAGTTCATCTCCAGCAAAAAGCGGTTAAACGGCCTTTCGGTCTTTTAGAAAAAGGAAGGGAGGTTTCTCCCTTTTACAACCCTCCATTCCCCTAGAGTTTCTATTAAAGGACTTTCACTACATTATGAAATTAACCCGGAACTTTAAGAAAACACATGCACAGCTACCCTTTTCCCCAGCCTCCCATCGGAAACAAAAAAGAAAATAAAAAAGGGGGGAAGAGTTGGTATAAAGGAGGGGAGCTCTAAAAGCTCATGTGCCCTTGATTACGTCCATTAGGTCCGCTTTTAGGGCGCCTAGGGGGCTTTGGTTGAGAGCGGCGTGGGTTGAGGACCCCTGCTTTTACGCAATCAGTCCCCCCTTTTACGGTCATTCCGCAGTGGATCTCTTCTCTAAATATCGGGGACATCGGCCTTTTTACTGCGCTTTGAACTGAAAATTTTGTCCCGTTGTGATGTCTCACGTTTTAGCAGGTAGCCCTTTAAAAAATAATACCGGTGACTTAAAAGTGGAGGAAATCGAACGAATAGCTTTGGCGAAGAGCAACAAAAAGTTGAGTCACTCAAATGATAGGTGAGATTTTGGAATTTCTTGTAGGGTAAGATACAACGGGGAAAAAAAGGGCGATAAAACTAAATGAGAAGTTGCTGCAAGTCTCGCATTTGTTGCCGTTTTCACATCTGTAATAATATATTTGTGTTTTAGAAAAAATAATACTAAATGGAAAGAATCAACCAATTCATTGTTTTAACGAATATACAAAAAATGGAAAAAGTACGGTACGCCGCTTTTAGTACTTGCAGTTAAAAACTCAAACATACTCGTAAATTTCAAGATGTTTAAAATGTTTTGAAGTCAAGCCAGAATCAAAGGAACAAATAAAAGATTATTATGAGTTGTTTCGATATCATTCCCTAACATCAAATTAAAACTGTAAATTTATTTTTTGTTTCTTGTTGTTCATTTGTAGAATCTCTGTTAGTTTAAGTAAATAAATTAACGTGATTATTGAAATAAATGTCCTTTCATTATAACATAATTTCATATTACACATACTCTGTTTAACGAGTATACTCGTCATTGTTAAATTTTTGCGACACAATTTAGATGCGCATTTTCCGTAGAGGCCAAAACAGTTAACTGGCTAAAAGGTTTTTCCTTCACGATTTTGAACCTTTGTTATAGAAATCAATTATTATTTTATGTTGTAATAATTTATTATTTCATGTTGTCTTCTAAAATTGCTCGATCACTTGTTCTTTTTCGAAATTTTTTCTGCAAATAAATGTGAAGGCATTCAAGTTAATCTAGTCTAATTATATTATCGTCCCATTTTAAAGCAACACTAGGGTTATTTTGGAAAAGACCTTGTTTTTTGCGTAGTGGGACAGATGCGTACAATTGGTGTGCGTACCAGTCGTAAAATTGTCAATCAACGGTCTTGTTTCGAAGGCGGTTTTGTTACTGTAAAGGATCACTTCTAGAAGAGGTTGCAACATTTTAAACATTATCTTAAAAGAGTCAGATTTGGCGAAAGTTAGCCTGATGTTTAACTTAATTTGGAATACTTAATGACTTATTGTTCAAAACAATTTCGTGCATTTTAAAATTCATTTAACAAAGTTTCCACTTTGTTGCCGATGAAACATGAATTGCATTTAGATGAATTTATTCAAAAATGTATGATAACAATCAATGAATTTCTTATATAAATACTGCATCCACTTCGAAAAAATAATCTAGATATTAGAAAATACATTTCTTTACATAAATTCCACGATTTGCATTAAACGAAAGAGTTTTGTTTTCATTAGTTTGATTTTGTTTCTTCTTAAATCATTTATTTAATTAAATTTTGAACACTGAAATCTATGTTATTTAAATATAAGTTGTTTATTAAGTTTGAAGTATAAATAAATGAGGTTAATATTATTGAAATGATTTCTTAGAATGAATTAAATACAAATACAATTCTTGAAATACCTTAAGTAGTAAGAAATGCTTTCATCCACGGATGTTAAGTTTCCATGTTATATAAGTTTTTAATAAACTAACTTTACAATGGAAGCGTCATTACAAATTTAAACATTTCTATTTGTCATCGTAGACTTAATTTCAAGGTTGTATCAATTTTTTAAAAATATGTAATCTGATAAAGATAAATTATTTGTTCATTATATAACTTTTCATTTTTTATGTTAGATATCTATAGGAGATGTTAGTTGAATTCAAATGCAATTTTCTTTTAGATGCACTATTTAGTACTCCATAACCCAAATCTACTGCTGAAAAATAAAAATAATAAAGAGATTTTTACATTACTAAATCCATTATATATTCTTCAGAAAAAAATATTCAATTACTTCCGATTTCTTTGTTACTTTTTTTTTACTAATCATTTTTTTTAGATTTGTCATATTTGAGTACTTCTTCATACAACTAGTATATTATGTTTACTTATCTGCATATGCATTTAGCGATTAATAGTTATTATAAGTATTCTTCATATACTTCCTAAGCATTCTACTTTCACAGCATCAATGGAAAATCGAGAGAATACAGGATTTTCAATTAAATGCCATGAAAGACAAAAGAAATATCACTCAGTATATTTTAAAATAATATTCAGTACACCACAATGTTATAAAAATGAAATAAATAGTAAATGGATAAAAAAAATTTTAAGTAAAAAAAGGCTTTCTAACATATTATTAAACCATTTTCAGTTGTAATGTTCCATTAAAATATCTCGAATCTCAATTTTAATTCATAAAATTAAAAAAAACTGTTTTAAGAACTTAAATAATAAACTTCCAGATAACGCACGAAGACATACACACAAAAAGACAGAGAGAGAGGAAGGGATTTTTAACACGGGAGTTAAGGCCTTAAATTTCACAGATATCTTCAAATTTTTCATTTAAAATTATTCAAAAATTAAAGTGTAGAATATTCTGACTTTAATCGAAAAATTTTAATTAACAAAATAAAACCTTCTTCCAAATATGTCATATATATATGCGTCTATCTGTCTATTTAAAAAATGGACCATTGAACAGAGGGATAACAAATTTAACACAAAGATATTTATGAGAAAGCGCAATTAATATGTGGAGAAGTGTAATTCAGTGCACTTCACTAACACCTTTTTAGAATTGCATTTTGCTATTTTCGATTTTTTTTGTTCATTGATTTTTATTTAAGAACTATGTCAAGTATAGTTTGATTCTGAATGAATAATACTGATAGTTGATATGATTTGCAAGCGTTCTTAATATATATATTTAGTCGTATATTTTATACTTTCCACCTTTGGTCATCCTGTTAGTAAGATATGATTGATGAATATTGAGCACTTCTCTTGAGTACCTGTCCCCACCACAAAGCGTTCTTAAGCTTTAAATTTTGATATGTATATTTAATATGAAAAAAATACGGTAAAAAGTTTGATACCGTTAAATGTTTTTAAATTTTTAAATTTTATAAAAAATTTTATTGTAAAATTTTAGAAAGGTGGCATGGAAAAAAGTCAATATTTCAGTTAATTTTTCGTTAGTTAAAATTTCAAAAAAAAAAATCTGGTCTGATTAGTACAGAGCCTTTACCTGCACACATATTAAAGTTTTTTCTTTGTGTTTAAGCCTAAAAATTCAGTTAAAAGGCCAATATTTTTTCTTGCCAAATACTCTTGCCAACAAACAACATATGCTTTAACAAACTTAGACTAATTATTCCCTTTCCCCTTTTTTTCGAAGAGCTACGCATGATTTATTGGACTTTTACGACCTGTACGCTTTCGATCTGTCATAGAACCATTTTTTGAACCACGGTTAGATAACGAGGATGACACCTGGGTTGGCACACACACACAATCTCCAAATTCCCACACAGAATCAGCGGGAAGAAGTTTAGCCCCGACGGAATTAGCGCGCACCAGGCCTGCTTACCCAACGACTCTTCAGAAGAATCGGGTCTCGAAACTCAAACCCTCCGGTACCGAGGTCAACACCTTGACGCAAGGAAGACATTCAAATAAATATGTAAAAACAAATGTTTGACTTACGTTCATTAATCTAAATGTACAGTTCTATTCAGTCCTGTTGAAATTTGGCGTACTTAATCTTCTAAATAAAAGAAAGGCCACTATCAACTTTTCCACATCATTAATTAATATCATCACATTTTGTTTAACGTGCAATAATTTATTGTAGACTAATTTTATTAAATTTATATTTTTAATCATGTCGAATGGCAAAATGAAATTTTAACTTCACATTACTAGTTTTACCGACTGAGAAGTTAATATTTCTTGCCAAAGGCCTTGTAACCTTTAGAAGCAAAGAATATAGAATGTTTCATTCAAATGAACTATTTATGAAGGATGAAAAATTTCACAAATAATATGAATTAAATATAGTAACAGATGCTGTAGAAAATGTTTTTAAATTCTGCGAATACAAGGGGGGTCTTTTTTTAAAAAAAAATCAGGAGACATTTTTTTTCTTGCTTTGTTTTACATTTTACAAACTGTTCAATTTTGATGTTACTGAATGGATGTATTTTTAAAAAGTACTTTAAAATATGATTGGATTACTATTTTTTATTACAGCTGCTACCGCTACTACTATTGCAGCTTTTTATATCATGTTCAGCCTATATATTAATGTCTATCATTACATTTTCTTTTGGGTATTCAAAACCACCTGTGGCAGACTTTTTTTTCCCCTATAATTCTTAAAAACGAAATCGGGGAGCATATTGACTTAAAAATAATACTAAAAGCATAGCATGAAAGGGTTAGTCAGATTTAAAGAATTTAATACCAATAGAAAGGGAAATAGAAAATTTTAGCAAATTGCTGGAAAAATAATTTTAAGATTCGCTCAAAAATGGTGATTAACTGTCTATTAAAGATTCTATTAAAAATGAATTTTAAAATCCGAAAAAATCCTTTTATCCCCCATTTCTTTGTGAGTATCCACAGTTGCAATAAAAATAAAACATAATACAATTGAACTTTTTTTTTCTTTTGCCTCAAAGTATCGTCTGAAAGTAGATATGTTTTAAAAAATGAATACTTTTGAAAGGAGATTAGAAATAATTTAGAAAAGATGAATTACTTTATAGTGGTAACGCTGGAAAATTAAAAAAAATTAGAAAAAAATTGTTTGAAGAGATGACATCTATAAATAAAAAAATAAGGTAAAAAGATAGTCAGAACAAAAATTAAATAAATAAAAAAATGATCTACAAATAAGACCAATTTTTTAGAAGTGATCGAGAAATAGCTGCAAAGTAACACATTCGGTGTATAAATATGATGCAATAGTAAAACACGAGCTTTTAAGATTGAAAGCTATCTGGAACTTTCCTTTTATTTCATAAGAGACATACTAACAATATACTGAATTTTTTCAGTATATTGTTAGTATGTCTCTTATGAAATTTCATCCTTTTGAGTTTTTTTTCCTGTCGGAATTTCTTCCTTTTCAATTTTTCATGTATTTTCAATATCTTTGGTATTATCTGAACAGTATCGTGGAAAACGATGCATCTGCATTCAATTCTTGAAACTCTAAAACTGAATTAATTTTCTGCACAATTTTTTTTATTTCTGTGTGAAATCTTTATTTCATAAAAATCCAATATTTCCTTTGACAGATTTTTTTAAACTTTATTATTTTTATCGACATATTTTAATAAAGATAACTGAAGTTCAGTTTTGTTTTAATCGATATAATGTGGCTGTTAATCATATTAAATTTTTAGAAGACAGGTCGTTTATATAAAGGAATAATGATAAAAAAAAGAACATTTTTAAAATGCTGTTTCTGAACTTTATTGCCTTGGAAAAAATAGTTTAAATTCATTGATATTCAAATTTTTTTGGTGTCCTAATTGTTTTTCATCGTTTTTATATAAATTTTAAAATCTTATAATATTAAAATTTTAAAAAAAATTAAAAAAGGGAAAAAATATTCTTAGTTGAAACTATAAAAATTGTCTAATCCTTTATACATTAATTCTTTTTTTTCTACGTATAATAATCTTGCCTACATTTTATTTAATTTTAATCAACTATAAAAAAAATTGAAAAGTTAATTACTGCTGTCACAACACATAATCATTACTTTTAAAGAAAGCATTTAAGTTCGTAAGTTTTTCTGCTCGCTCATCAGTAAAACACTCTTTTTAAACTACTTTATTTTTTCGCATACGAAGTATATAAAATATATCAAAATATACAAAGTGTATTAAAAAATTCAACATTTTGCTGATTCGAAGTCTTGATGAATCCTAACGTTTCAGCACTCTACGCCGCATACGATAATTTTTTCGACGTTTCAGACTCGTGCTGAAGTGTGCTTGAGGCAAATATTTCGAAATGCTGTTCTTGCTCTGACAGTTAGCCAGATAAATTGAAATGGGAAATGTTTGTGTGAGTGTTTTTTTTAAAAAAAGAACGTTGGTTTAGATTAAACTGATTTGTATAAATGATGTATAAATAACAATACTTTGCATTTCTTTTTTTAAATACATAGTGGTAAAGTTAGAATTTTAAAACGCTTCTTATAATAATAATAATAATATGGGGCTTTCACAATTAAGAAACGCGTGAATAATTTTTTTTTTTTGAATTGAAAGAAAAAGTTTGTCCAAATGTTTGCTGAGTTTATTAATCAAATATCATTTCAGATATCATTTATCGAATCAGATATCATTTAACCTTAACATTTTTTCAATATTCTCTTATATTTCTTTCAATTTTGAATTTGGTCCGAGAATAAGCATATGGGATGTCCATTTGTTCTCTTGTACTGATTTCTGTTGTTAAGTCATTGCGATTCAAGAGTGACATTGTTCGGTGGAAAATGGGATCTCATGGTTTTTGGAGTAAAATTTCATTTATGTAATAATTTTGTAATATTCTTAATATTCCAAGCAATATGTGTATAAATTTACTCAGTGCCTTTTTTAATAAATCATTCTTATTTTACTTCTCAGATTTTATACTGGGCACAATTCATTATTTTAAAAAGTTTAGAGTCTTCGGCCCCAAATTTGTGTTAAGCCTGCAGTTACCCGTGACGGCTTTATGACTTCAACTTGGAATGCAAACAACTACCCAGCCAAACAAATGCTGATTGTCAAATACATCTAGTGAAAAATAAAATAAACCTCTACGTTCGTCTCTTGCTAACATTTCGTCAGCTAATTTATTTATTTCTTTTATTTACAATTATGGTATGTTGAATTTACAATTATTCATAAAATGAAATTCCTTCCCTCATTCCCGTTCCCTAAACATCAAAAAGACATTCAAATGATTATTCCTGATTTTACTTCACTTCATTCATCTCTATAAATATTATTATATATCGCATAATGTGCTTCCTTCGTAGGATAAACGAAACATCTGAAACACTGTAGTGTTAAGTACTTGTCCTGCAGGACATATTATTTTTGGATTGAAAACAGATGGCAGAGTCGTGGCTGAAATTCAGTGAGAAGGTAGGTCGAACTTAATAATTTTGGTTTTATTCCATCTCGAGAAGCACGCTGCGCAGCACAACAACAAGAGAAAGTTTACAAGGCTTAAAAAGGATGAAGAAGAGGGGGAAGGGCCGAAACAGATATCTCTGGTCTAATACACTATGATATCATAAATCACACAACTGTAGATTTCTGACAGGAATTCTTATACATTTGACCTTGACAAGAGAAACATGATTATTTAGAAAGAATCTTTTGTATAAGTGATTTACTACTCATTGAAGGAATCCTCAAAAAGAATATTTACACCAGTGATTTATTATAATTCCACTCAGCACGTGGTGTCATCAATGACGCATTATCTTTATTATACTTCTTGTGATTTATTAAATGGGAAAAGTGGAATGGATAAGGGAATAACATTTTAGAAGGAAGTTACTATGAGCTAAGTTTAGACAAGGCTTTGGGAATTAATTATATTTAAAATTAACATTTTTGAATATCATGACATATATATTATATAACGTCTTCTACGCTTCAAATTCGTCAAATGCCAAACGCGCTTTCCAATTCTTATTTCTGCTATCATCTTCCATGTCTATAAATTTTATAATATACCGTGTAATGCGTCTTACTTTGGATAAGTGAAACCTCTTATCGTTCTGCAGAATTAAAGTGTTTCTTCTGTAGAATACTGATTACAAACCAGCTGATCAATAAAAGTATCTAATGAAAAATAAATTTTCAATAGCATACCTCCTTATTTATTTCAGATTGTATCCTCTTATTTATAAAAAGATTCCTTTTTCACGCCACCAGTTTATCGGATACAATTCATTTCTTCTTATTTCTGTTTTAACTTCTATCTCTTAATATTATTATGCACCGTATAATAAGCATCTTACATGGGATAAACGAAATCTCCAATCTTCCTACATCAATGAATTGCTTGTTATACAGCAAACAGCCAACAAATCAGCTAATCACTCATCTTAATCGGCAAATAAAAATAAATCTTCGATTATATATCTTTTTCTCATTAATTTATTCTATTTATTTAAGATTGAGAGCACTGTTACTCATAAAAAGATACGCCTTCCACGCTTCCAGTCCGCCAAATGCCCAACTCTTATTCCAATTCTTTCTGCTTTCATTTTACATTAACTTCTTACTTCTCTATAAATATTATTATACACCGTGTAATAAGCGTCCTACATAGGATAGACGAAACAAAAACTCGCGATCTTCCTACGACGGTGAAGTGCCAATCCTACAGAAAAGAAAAACTTCCACCCATGCACTGGGGAAGAAGGAACTAATAACAACAACAAAAAGAAAGCAAATAGAGGCAGTCCAGACCAAAAAAAAGAAACAATTACCCTCCCCAAAAAGAAAAGTAAAGCTCAATTCACATCCACCGGGTCGATTATCAATGTGCTGCTCCCCCCCCCCCTTTTGCTCCCTTCTCCAATTTTCGTACCCCTGTCCTTTGATTGACAGGACGTCTCTGGTAAGTGGGTGTGGAGGGCCCATGGTAAAGTAGCGCCGAGTGTGGAAAAAACGTCAGGTGTTCCAAACAGAAAAGCCCAGTTTAGGAAAAGGGAATTTTCGCAGCCGCCTTTTCAAAGATTTTCGTGTGAAGTAGGTGGGGGAAGAGGAGTTCGTTTCTGTCTTTGTACTTGCTTTCTCTTGTTCTTCGTCATCTCTTTCATCTCCCCCCTCCCCCCCCCTACATTTCGTATCGTCTTTCTCATAGGGTATTTGCAAATTCAATCATAATGTTCGATAAACTTTTTTTCTTACAATCAATATTTTTTAATATGATTTTCTTAATTTATTTCATTGAAATGATGGTCATTGTAATGTTGTTTTTAAAGTTTAAACATTAATTTTATTACCTTACGTATTTTCATGTACGAAATATACATTAAGAAAATATCATAATCGTTTTTAAAAAATTGAATTCGAAGAACACGTGTCTGAATTTTCTGTCCATAGGAACTCTGATCTACAAAAACAAATTTTTACAATCATATTTGTAAACCTGGGGACACGCCGGCTCAAAAACGCTTTGTGGTGAACGGATAAAATTTGATTTGCTGTCTTTACATCAAATTGTGAACGATATCTACGCGTTGATATTTGGAGGTATGGATGCTTGAGTACAAGTGAACGTAAATTTAAAGAGTAACGAACAAGGTAAATTATAAAATTTGGTACATAGGCTAAGCATCCAAAAATTGGTCATTTATCGAATTTATAACCCAATTTTCCGAGAATTGACCATTTGTCAGTCTGCACTTTTGTATACTTCTAAAAGAATTAACATAAACGCATCGACTTATGTAAATGAAATTTGGTATACAATTTCAGAATCTAAGATGTAAAATTTTGTTAATTATTGAAAAAACTCTATCAAAGGGTCCGCTGTTGGTCTGTCTGTACATTCACATATTTATAAATACTATTACACAAAAACGTAACAACACAGATAAATGAAATTTAGCATGTCAACTTTTTGTTAAAATTATATTGCTGTGTGAAATTTTGGTTTCAGTCGGCCGAATAAAATAAATGCAAAAAATTCCTACTTGACCTTCTGTTCTATCTTCTTCCAAGCACAAAACGCTCCTGTACGGAGTTTTGAAAATGAAAGTCTGGAAATTCGCGTCCTTCGCCAAGGTCGCAATCTTATGTTAAGGAAAGAGAACCACATGCTTGTAAGATAGTATGCGAGAAAATTTTAAGGATGCCGACCTTGGTTGTTTTCTAAATCCAAGATGTTGAATTCCAGCTATGGTTCAGAAATATTATTTTGAATTTTGAGTTTTAAGATATGTTTGCGTCAATGTATTAAACATTGACATTTTAGGAGAAATTCGGACAATAGTTTTAATTCTATTCGATTAAATTACGCGTTTGCATACATTTACTCTATTTATTATTTATTGTTAAATACTAACCACTTTCGATAAAGTCCTGTTGTTCCTGCCCATTATATTATTTAGCGGTGCTAACCATCTTCTAATCAAAACAAATGAAAATACTACTTTAAATTATTCTTGTACATTAAACATAAAGAATTCCGATTGGTTAACTTTTCTCAAAAGGTGACGAAACCAAGTAGAGGCTAA
>JAOUZG010051511.1:1506804-1655314 GCA_026289955.1 Argiope argentata | reverse complement strand
GATTGGTTAACTTTTCTCAAAAGGTGACGAAACCAAGTAGAGGCTAAAACTACTAAAATCGTTACTTATCGCCAGAGATTATTTCAAGATTCTGATTGGTTAACTTTTCTCAAAAGGTGACGAAACCAAGTAGAGAGTAAAACTACTAAAATCGTTAGTTATCGCCAGAGATTATTTCAAGGTTTCTTGCAATATTTCTCGAAAGTGGAGCACGACGTGAACTGGCGCGAATTGATGTCGAGTTTGGTTTTTCTAATTATTTAAATATATAATTATTATTTAAACTTGGCGACCATTTAGCTTGCATTATCTAATGTTAGCTGAAATTTTCAATTAAATATTTTTTGTAACTTGGTTAGTTCGCTCTACAAAAGGCTTTAAACTTCAAAATTTGGTCGATATATATCTTATATTATTTCATACATTTTTCTTTTATCTTGTCATTAAACTATGCACTTAAGCAATTTCTTTTTTTTTTACAATTTTATACAATCGATTAAAACACAGGAATAAGCTACAGTAATTAACAATGAGTGCATTTTTTTAAAAAAAATCGATAATGGCTTGATTCTAAAGTCACTTTATTGGTAAAAACAATAAAGTTAAGAAAATTTTATTAAAAACCTTATGTTGAAAATTATAAGTTGAAAAAATAAGTTTAATCTTTATATTTTGATTGTCAGCAATAAAAAAAAGTAGAATGAAATATTAGGAGTGACCATGAAGATACTTCGAATTTGAGTTCAATATTGAAATATTTGATTATTAAAAACGAGTAAATCATTTTAATAAAATAAAATTTAAATAAATTAGGCAAGAAAAGGACGGTTTCAGTTAATAGATAATTTTAATAATTTAAGTTCATAATTTTTGTGCTTTAATATTTTTGGATGTTTTCTCTCGGAATGATGAAATTTTCTTTAAATTTAAATTAAAGTTTTACATAAAGTTTATAAAAAATCCTACTCGGTATATATTTTCAACTTCTAAGTATAAAAGTTCCAAGTATTGCAGCTCTAGACCAAACTATCAAGATTGTAGATAACTATCATTACTACACAGAGATACGTTCACCTTAATTATTAGCATAGTTCTTGATAGCATTGTTATCCTTTTTGAAATGAAATTGTTACATCGTCTATTTTCACTATTTGTATTACTTCTTTGTTAATAATGAAGAGTGATGCCAGTAAAGACGCATTAAAAACCTTGGCGCCAAAATCTTTTATTTTTTCTGGTAAAGATAAGAGCAAACAATTAGAAGCTACTTCAAACAGGAAAACTAGTGCTGAATTAAGATAATTGACTACACTGAAATGCTTTTTTGGGGGGGGAGAGGGGCGAAAATATGGAATATTATTTTTTATTCACTGTTTATTTGTAAAATGTTTTCTATATGAAGTCGTTTGAAGCTGAATAAGGAAGCTGCATTCATTTTTATATCATTTTCTTAATATAGATTAAAAAAAAACTTTTTCACATATTTAAATGCTGCTTTCTCAATTTCAAAATTTTGACGAAATCCTCATACTCTAAAATGTGATGCATATTTGTTTGGTCAAATTCGATATGATTTTTCTGTTTAGTAAATTAAACTTGTTAATTTAAGAATATTTTGTATTCGTTTTAATGGTTTTTAATAATAAATTTTAAAACATCAAGTTATTTATCAATCAAATGTTAATATTTAAAAATTTGATAGAAAGTCAATTAGCATAGTTAGTTTTTAGCTGAAAAATGGAGGGAATATATTTTTTATCACAAAACTTTTGCAAAAGTTTTAAAGTAGTGCATATTTGCTTCTAAGACATTGGAAAAAAGTCATATTTTTTACTTCATAAAACACTCAAAAGCATTTCTTATTTTTTAAAAAAAATTAGCGTGGTTTTAACCATGTGCTATAATAGAACTCTTAATAATGTTGTTTCGATTTAAATTAATGGATTGGTTTGTTTCAGGAGCTACACTCCTTCAGGTGATTTACCAGAAGGAGTGGCCACCTTTAAAGCCGGGTTGCATATTAAGGAGGTTTTTAATTATGATCCACTAAAATTCCAATTTTGCAAAACAAGCAACTTAAATCCATATTGAATGAAGGGAGAACTTTTCTTTCTATAGTTTGCTGAGAGAATTCACTGCTGAGAGCTTTGTTATGTCCTGCGTTTGTCAATGTTTGATACGGGTAAAATGGTCTTAGGGGTATGAGGGTGGGGGGAGAATTAATAATGAACATTGGTTGATTGGTTAAACTTAAAAAGAGAGAAACTGTTTTAGCTTCCGATGTTTCCGATCTAAATGGTACTTCTTTAAGAAAAAAAATCCACTATAAGCCAATCATTTGGGTTGCCTCTTATTTTCCCTTTCTGAATTTAACACTCGGCAAAAGCAAAAATGGTTTATCAGTAAAACTCCTTTTTGTAAAAGTATAAGATCGGAGTGCTTTCTCACACATTTAGTTTCTGCTTTCTTCCTTGCTATTAGACCTACGTCGTTATCAAATCATGAATCAACCAACAAAAACCATAATATATAAAACTGAAACTCCTTACAAAAAATTCACGATTGAATTAAAAGCTATGATTTAAAGAACTCTATCCCTCTCGCACGCCCACCTACACACACAGTGGGCCTGAGGAATGTATAAAAATTATGTTGATAGGTCAAGGGAAGAAAAAGAAATGTTGGAAAATGCAAGTTTAGACCTTATTTGACCATCAGCCCTATGCATTCTTTTTTCTTAATGAGTAACTTATCTCGACGACTTCAAACTGTCTTTGTATGTATTTTACTAGAATAATACTTTTTTAAGAATTGATTAATAATTTAGTTTCATCTTGATATATGTAATTATTTTTAAATAAGTTTGTGTAAGTAAAAAAAAGAAAACAGAAACTTCTCAAAAAATTAAACAGTATTTCCATTTTTATTTTTTTAGACTATTCGATTACTTTTGAAAAATCGTATTAAAGAAATATATAAGAATATTAAAGAAATTTTAATAGAACGCATAATAAAGAATATTAATCTAATTAAAAAGCTCATTAAACAATTGCATTTTAAAATATTTAAAAAATATGTTTATATAGTAGCCTTTTACTTCCTTTTATTTGGCGTACTTTTTATTTATTCAAATTCCATGCTTCTCCGCATTAAGAGCTATTCTTCTGGCAAATAGATGCTTAGATTAAAAATAATTTTTAATTCAAAAATTAAAACATTTATTAACTTATTCTTTTCTTACATTAAAGGGAATATAAATAGTGATAATAAATAAATATTTTTCTATTTTATTTATTGGTGGTTATTTGGTATTCTAAAATATACAGGAATACTATTCCTGTATATTTTAGAAAACATTCTTTTTAAACATCTTAAAGACTTTTGCATGATTTTTTTTATTTCCCTGAATATATATTAACCAAAAACTTTTAAAGAAAGATAAAAAGGGAATTAAAAATAGATAATTTGAATTCATTTTACTGAAACTCATTAAATATTTCAAATTTTTTATTTAATATTGAATATTTTATTACGGTCTTCTGAAGATTTAAATCTTAATTTATTGGTTCAATGCAAAAAAAGTTGTCATTTAACTAAGTTTCCTCAAAGAAAATAAATGTAATATTAGTTATGATTTAAAAACTTAAAAAATTAACTATTCCGGTGACAAATCTACGTTCCATTTCCTGACATTCATGTATAAAACGCGTAATCGCAAATTTAGGCTTGCTAATAATACTAAAAAGGAATCTGTGTTTCGGCATTCCGCATAACAGATGGTTTGTTCTTTGGCAACCAAATCTGGTGCAGATACATTTTGGAAGTTGGAGCGTCATAGTTTGGAGCATTTTTTAAAAATATTATTTAGATTTTTAACTAATTAAAAAAAGAAGGCATATTTTTGATTTTTTTCGCAAGTATTGCCAAAAATATCATCTATTAAATTTTAAGAAATTATCCTTTTAATGATATCAATTTCACTGTCACTGAAATTTTTCTCAACTTTTGTAATCGTTAAAAAATATTTTATCCCTGATTTAAAATGATAGATTTTATATTTAACTTAAATTCATACTTTTTCATTGTTTTAGCAAATATTATATTCTAGGAATTTTTTCCATGGTAGCAAATAAAAGTAAAAAAAAGTCAATTTAAAATCTGTGTAGTTATTTTAATCTATGTAGTTATCTATTATGTAAATTTATGTAGTAACTGCCATTTACATGAAAAATGTAAAGTGAATTTACAGCTTTACGAAAATTGATTAACCGTACTGTACTGTAGCGTGCCCCGAGGGTCACGACCGTAGTCTCAAGGGATTTGATTCTTTAGAGCGGTTTATACACACGATGATGAAACCGGTGACTGCCTCAAGTGACTTTGATGTCTAGTAGAATTTATGCTTTAATCTATCCATAGGACATTTAATTGAAATCAAATACAATCAATATGGATAGCGAACCAGTTGAACCCAATAATGGCTGGTCCATAAAACAAATTAGAAAAAAGAGAGAAGGGAAAAAATTATTCAAGTATTTAAATGCAGCCTTTTGAATCTAACATAAGCTACTTTTCTTCTAAACATTTTATATTTCTCCGAACAAATAATACATGAAGATAAAATGTCAATCTTTTAAACGCATTAACAAAGAAACGAGTTAAAAAAAATCCGGGTTATCGTTTTTTTTTCCTTTGCACTTTTTATAGGATATTGAACATTTGACCTTTTTACAAGTAACCTCTACCCCCCCAGAAGTCCTCTGTACCACAATCTATAATTACGGTTTTTTTGCCGTTGTTTTTCGAAGGGTAAGGCAACGCCATGTGACAGCAAAATCGGCAACTGCTTCCGACGGGATAGCAGTAATTTTCCTGTCATTTCTGCGGAAGGGGTCAAATCTATATCGGCAGCCACTCTGTCCGTCTCTTGCTCTCCCACACATGGGAGGTAAAAAAAAAAAAACGGGAGAAAGATTTTTTTAAAAATTATTCTTTTTAATAAAATGAAAGTCAAACTTTTCTTTGCGAAGGCACATTTAAAGGCTAAGTGCAACTTTGCTTTTAAATTAAAAACGATTCACTAATTTTTTTTTTCTTTTTTCGGATAAATAGTTTTTTTTTTTTTGAAATTTTAAGTTAGTTTGCAGAAGCATTATTACTTGATTAAAACTTTTTTTCCAAAGTAAGGGTTAAAAAGCATGAAGAAAATGTAGAAATCGTAAAAAAAATATTTAAAAAATGAACTCGAAATGTTCACGAATCTCCGCATTTTAGCTCTAAAAACGCACTTTTGTAAAATGTGCATCTGTCGGTGACAAAGGTAACCCAAAAACTGATTGAGTTAGATGGATGAAATGATGCACCTATTTTATACCAAATTTGTAGATTTCTATTACATTATGAGCCGAAATCTCGGAGGAGGTCTGTCTGTCCGGTTGTTCGAACATAAGTAGCATAAAAGTTAATGCGAGGAAGGAAGGAAGAAGACAGATGTTCGAAGAATCATACACTATACGCCTATACCTACGTGGAATTATACACTGTGAATCATTAACCTATACCCAAGAGGAATTATGCACTACGAATCTATACCGAATGCACTTATGGATTCGATATGAGGGTTGATTGTTTGTCAGTCTGCCATTTTAAAAACTTATAAACGCAGTAACTCAAAAACTGAATTATTTGAAATATATCAAATTTTTAATTTTGTTATTACAAGTGTTGGTCACATTTTTGCATTCACATACAAATTTGGTTCACATTTTTGTTCCAGTAGGGTGAGAAAAATATATCTAAATCACAAATTCGTTTATTATTTATTATTAACCGCATGCCATGGATTAATTACGAAATAATTCGCCAAGGATGTCGCGATAGATTTGTTCTAAATTCACTATAATTATGGTATGACAATTGTGTGCAAAGTTTTCTGGGAGTAACATCTTCACTGCGAGAAAGTATTGGGGAGAGTACTCGTGCTGGTTAATGCATTGAAACAAATAGATTTTTAAACAAAATCAAAGAAATCTGATTGAAAATTTCGAAATAATACTTTTATTTTTAATTCATTCTTTAGCAGAAAAGAGCCAAAAATTGTGACGAAAGGTATAATAATAATAGTAATTACTTAATTTCATGCTTGAAGTTTGTAAAACAAAAATTTAAGGAAATTTTCCTAGCTGGAATATACTATACTCCCTCATTACCAAATATTTTTAAAAAAATTCTAATTTCAACCGTAAAATTTGCACAGATTAGAATTTCTATCTGGAAGTTCAAATGCAAATTAACTTTTATATAATTATTTTCAATCATCATCCTTAAACTCTCTCGCATATTCTATAGTAAGTAAGTACAGAATATTCCTCCCCAGACATACAAATTGGGGATATTGATTTAAATCGTGAAAAGCAAAAATTGTTTACATTTTTATTTTGAAATTCCTTTTTAAGGATATTGTATTCTTAGTAAAATAATAAAAAAAATGAAATACATATTTTCGATACTTCGTATTGATTAAAACTAACATTTGATATTGTATTAAAACTTTGTTAAAAAAGAATTTCCCGGAATCTATGGAAGTCGATCTATTTTGGAATTGTCGCATTTATGAGCTACTCCAAAACGCAAGAATGAACAGACAGACGGTCTACTCTTCAACAGACTTAATTCAAAATTTGTTTCGAATACATACTCTAAATTCTAGTGCTATGCATAAATTTTATTTGCCTAGCTCTTTGTATTTTGTTATTTGCTTGCATTCTGACTCGCTGACAAACTTTCCTCGAATCATTCCACTTAAAATTTTGATAGAAATCTACTAATTAAAAGCAAATATCATTTATCAAATTTTACCCGTCTTGTTCGATGCCTTTTTGATTTATTGGGCTTTTAAACGCATTCATTGTGCTTCTAAAACTTAGCTCATTGTCGCATCGAATAAACACAAAAATGTCATGCCATACTTTTTGTCATGCAAGAACCTTATGTTCTTTTCGTTAGGAAGTTTTGAGTCATTGAAGGCAACGAAAAAGTGAAGCTCGAAATCGCGTAAACAATGAATAACGCATAAATGGCAGTATTCCTCAACATCTTTTAGTCGTATATCGTTTTTACCTGCTTTCATCAGTATTGTATTATTATTAAGTAGACTTCTTTGAAAGCCCTTGCGTTTTTTGAAAGATCAACCTACATTTATCAGTATTGCATTTTCAAAGTGGTTTTAACCGCTTAATGACTAAATTAAGACAAATAATGATTTAAAAAAATAATAACGTCCTGACATGATAACTTGAAATTTGCGATCGCAGATTTCATTTTATTCTTAAATATTTTATATTTTTTTCTGGTGAGATCTCATTTAGCATAGAAACTGATTCTCAACGATTAAAATTGAGCGGTCCCCAGCTAAAGGGTGATAATATACGTTCCACGGAGACGGCGCCTCTGTTGGGATTCGAATGAAGGTCCATTAGAATCCCTTCTAGCAAGTCAGGATACGGAGCACAAGAAAAGGATGTAACATTAAAAAGCTTGTAAAACTAAATTATTCATAGTATAAAATATGCCTAAAAGTAAGCTCATTTTTTTCTGAAGGAGATCCCATTTAGCACAAACTGATTCTCAGCGAAGAAAGATCTTTGGTAATCAGAACCCAAGGATGTGGATGAATTATAGCATACGCTCCACGAAAACGATGACTCTGTTGGAATTCGGATGAGGGTTGACTAGTGTCAATTCTACCAAGTCAGCGCACAGATCATAGGAAAAAGATTTAACATTGAAAGATCAGAAAAGAGGCACAATAGTAACACTGTTTTTCAACGATGAAATATTTCATTTCTTGCCTTTTGAAACTTGCAAGAAACTGCAAAATGAATTTTAACAATGAGAAATGTTTCGTTGAAAATTGAGTTTTTATTTTTTAAAAAATATCAGAAGACTTTTATTCAATTTTTTTATATTTTAAATATTTTATTAAATAGTTTAATATGTCATTTAATTTTATTTTTAATATTTTATTAAATATTTTAATATGTCGTATATTTTAACAATTCCCTTTTTAATTTTTGTTAAATTTTGTTTTACACATTTATTCTTTGAATAGTTGTGTTAATTTTTAGGTTTGCATAGCTTACATTTTAAATACTATTTAACATTTTCAAATGAAATTTCTCCCAAACTCTGAATTTCGGCAAGTTGAAACTGCAGCCCGCCGGAAAACACAATCTGGATGAATGGACCGCCGAGACAACACTGGCCGGAACTGAGGTTAAATTCTGAGGGCCATCCATCACTGTCCATGGCACAAATCCTTCCGTGCAATTTAAATTTTGGCGAAATTTTCTTGCAATAATTAACTAAATAAAAAGGGAATGAACATTGACTGTTAAAATTTAGAATAAAGGTTTCTCAGTATGTTCTGCAATGTTTGAACACATACAATAAGCAACATGTTCATTAAAAAATATTTTACGTGTTTGTTTGCTTTTAATTTTTCAATTTTGAATAAACTATTTCCTATTTCTAAACTGGAAAGTGTTGCCTTATATCTCTTTTTAAGGGGAGTGGAAACGGATCCAATTTTTAAAGCACTTCTTTCTTAATTTTTTGACCCCTTCACCAGTGATGATTTTCTTCAATTTATTTTACAAAAAAATATTTACATCTTAAAGCACTTTTCAAAAAAATTATCTCGAACGTTGTCGTATACTTTAAAAAGAAAAGAAAATGACTCGTACAAATAGGCACATGTGAGCATTCTTCTTAGATGGGACATACCGATACACTGTAGAATTTTCACACCGGTGCCTTGTTTTCAGCAACAATATAAAAGGCTTAATTTTTGCAGAACAGGGGCGGAGAAAGCAGAAAAGGGAGCCCTCGGTATTATCTTACATCCACATCCGTGTTTATTCTTTGTTGCCGAGTCCCATCACGCAGCCGGTGGGGGGAGAGGGCGTTATGAAGCGAAAAAAGGGAGGCCGGTACGTGCTTTAAACGTGAGACGTGGTCTTTATTGTAAGCACGCGCGGGACTTTGTTGTGTCTTGTCTCGCCTAAATCCATTACTGTAATCAGGGATCTTCATGTATACGTGTGGAGCCCAAAGTAAGGGATTTGCAACTGCGTTGCTTTCTCCCCTTTCGCCAAAAGCTTGGAGATGGTATTTAAGATCTCCCCTTCCGAGTTACCCTTCCCTTTTTCCTTCTCTTGACCTATTTTTTTTTTCCAGCAGGAGTTTTGTTTCTCGTGTGTGTGCACCCTTACCATGATGTTTTCGCTTCCATTTCTCAATACCTTTATGAACGGTTATTATGTCATTTCACATTTTACATTACTTGTATATAAAGTGAAAGCATTGTAATCGTCAAAAAAACCCTTCAGATTTTGTGGAATCACGTTTTAAACCTCCCTAAATCCGAAAAACGCATTTTCAGCGTTATGTCTGTCAATCTGTCCGAACAAAATAAATCAAAAGGGCTTTGAGCTGGAAGAATGAAATTTGGTGCATGGAATTGCGATCAGAAATATAGAAATTGTGTCAGACTTTGAGAAAAATCCATTCACAGAAGGAATTTTGTCTATCTCTTCTAGTACAACTGAACTCCATTATTTGAAAACACAGAGTTAAGTAGAAAAGGAGCTGAGTATCTACATTGTAGGTCATTTTCAAATGTTGAGGGATATCTGCCAAGCGATATGCCATCTATTGATCTGTACTCTCGGATTCTCGTGAAACACAACGACTTGTATCAATGAAATTCGGAGTATTATCTTGTGATTGCAGTTGTAGTTTCGTCTTAGGTTATGGTATGAATAGATCGGCAAAAAAAAAAGGCACTTAAAATGCATGTTTTCACCATAAATTAGATAGACTATTTTTTCCTCCCAAAAATCTGCAGTTTGTAACTATCAGTCACCAATGCCATGCAAGGTATTCGTGGCCTTAACCAAGGTTCAAAATGTTTACTGGAGGTCAGATAAAAAGTTTTTTAGAAAAATGCGAGAGAGTACCGGAGAGATCACTCGCTGGTTTATTTCAATGTAGTAATTTTTTTTTGTCATAATTCTGAAAATTATTGAGAAAAAGAAATAGTCGGTTTATTTTTTAATTAAAATTTTAAAAATTCATTGCATAATAAAACTTACTTCGCCAGAAAATGGTCTGCCGAATTTAAAATAATAGTTGGTGCTATAGTCTTGGCCATATTTTTTCATCAGGTACCGCACAATGCATAGTAGGTTGCTTCTACAAACATTATCATTTGAATTAATGCGCATTCTAACTATTTCTTAAATTGCACTATCAAGTCAGTGAAGTTGCATTTTAGGGTTTAAAAAGTACATACTAAAATTTTATTCATTGATTTTAGTATCCGAAATCAATTTCAAAGTTTGTATCCGGCACCCTCACTTTTTCAACTAAGTTGCCTTTTTCCAAAAATAAAGCAAAAATCTTTCTGGGTTTATTGTTTTTGCATAACAAAAATTATATTTTAACAAAAAATGCCTTAATAAAATTCTATTGATGCGGAATATTTCGGATACCAAGCTCAAAGCCCTGAAAATGCTACTTAGTTGGAGAAATGCAACTTAAAAAATCTTAACGTTAGACAACTTATTTTGTAGCTTTTTTTACTTATCACTTTACTTTACCTTTTTTACTTTACTTACTTTTAAGCTATCATAACGATCGACAGCTTATTTTATGACCTTTTTTACTTAACATTCAGCATCATAAGCATCATACTTAACATAAACTATCATAACATTCAGAAGCTCATTTTATAAGCCATTTTTAATATTTAAAACTTTTAAGTTTGAATTTGTTATTTCAGATTAATAATATTCTCTTTAAACCCAAAAAGTGTTTTGAATACAACTGTTTCTGTCTCTTATCTAGTAACATATCAGTATGTATACTTAAAGCCCTATTTTGAATAATCAACTCTATAACATAACAAACCAAAAAAATTGCTTTGCAGTTGTTTTTTTTCTTCACATTTTAGTATGAAATGGTATATTTCCTCATTGTATTATTTTTTTACGTGTAAATGAAGAGTTGAGCAGAATAGAAAATTTCTGGTTTTAGAATTTTACCTCCCCATCCTGGATGGGGAGGGGATGGAGACAGACACCCAAATAAGGATTCTGCAGCAGAGAAACATCGATGCCGCGGCGCTGTGGGATTTATGTACATGAAACTCGCATCAATTGGTGCTGTAACTTCAGATACTTTCGCAGAGGGGATCGAGGGTGACATCAAGTGTAAAAGCCCCAAGGGGGGAGGGTCTCTTACACACGCGTCCCCTGGTGGTGTTTCCTTCCTAGAGGACAAAACCTCTGTCGGAAGACACTCTTTTTTGCCCCTCTTGAGAACAGTAAAAGGTGGATTCTGACCGCTTACTGACTGGAAAATCATAGGTTGGAGTTAACCTGACGAAACTGTACAAGCTAATCAAAAGTATCCTCCTTTGTTTGCACAGCTATAGTTTAGAAGTGGATTCTTGATTTGTAAATGAGCGAAATTTACTTTTTAAAGATAACATTTCAAAACTTCTTAAATGGACAGATTTTTACTGAGTTTGTAATCTAAAACTAAACAAAAGAGCTGTATTTGTTTTTTATAAGGGAACAGTGGACTATGAAATAAACAAAAATGAATGAAACATTAAAAAATGGTCTTTTTGTTTCATCATCAAAATATGTTTCTTATTTAACTAAAATGTTATCAAACGTATTGTTCAATAAAATAAATATTTGAAGGGCTAATAGAAAAAAAGTACACCTTGATGACTTTTCCCAAAATTATATTGTAATAAGATTTAAATATCTTTGAAATGTTGAAAACGAAATTAAATGAAATTGATAATAAAGATTTCGGTCAAAGATTAGAAGAAAATGGAATATGCATTTTCCTTTTTTTAAATAATAATTATTAATTTTTATTCATAATTTATTAATAAATATTGATAATTAATTATTATTAATTTAATTATTAAAAGTCAATTTTGGTTCCGTAAAACATAAAATTCCTTGAAAATTCAGTAAGTGTGCATAAAAATATTTTTAAAAATTAGCATTTGATTAGAATTTTTAGAATCTTTTTTTATTATATTTTTAAGAATATTTATGTATTTATATTTTAATATATTTCATAAAAAAATTCATAACTCTGACAGAATAATTGTGAGAAGTGTCCAATTGAATTGATTGTTCCTTTAAATTATTTGAAAAGATAAGCTTGGATTATTAAGTTAGCCTGGAAATGTATGCTTCGTCTATGATTTAAAAATTTGATTTAGAAAATATTTTGATGAAAAACATGCAAATAAAGTACTTTTTCTTGAATTCTGAAATTCATAGGATATTTCTTACTTGCTCAAGTCTTATACGTTAATGCATACTGCTTAATTCTTTCGAAAATTATTGTTTTAAATTATTATTATTATTTAAAATCGGACCAGATTTATTAAACTTGGTCACTTGGATCTCGTCATTGAGTAATTAAAAATAAATCCAAAATATATAATATATTTAATTATCTGTGTTATTTATTATTAAAAAAATATATCAGAAGTAGAGATGTTCGCAGAAACGAAAATTTCGCCTATGCTCTAGTTACAGAGAAACGGATCACAGGATATAGATGTCCGGACACTACTTTAAGGAGAAAAAGAAAATTTTCTTATGCAATTTTTAAGGTAAATTATCTTGAAAAGACAAAAAAGTATTACGTACGTGTGCCATTATTACTTGCCAATTCACTGATGATAATTAGGGAAGGGGTGAGAAAGGAAAATTTGCCCAGTGGTGGAGTGACCAAGAGGGGGGAGAGGACAGGTTTGGGAGTATAGATGTACGGGCACCAGTTTATGGACAAAATGCTAGTTAACTCATGTTATTTTTTAAAAAATATATATCTTCAAAAGGCCAAATATATATGCAGAGGATTGTCATTAAATACGTTTTTATTCACTGGTGATAATTTGGGTTTGGAGTAAAAAACGAAAATTTCGCCATTTTGAGCAATAAGAGTGGGGATATAGATGTCCAGACACCAGTTTAAGAATAGAAGATTATATAGTTTGTGTTATTTTTAAAGTAAATTATCTTCAGGAAGCGAAAAAATAACGCAGTGGAGTGTCATCTGTACCTGCTTATTCCCTGGTAACAATTATTTGACGAGTGGAAAAAAAAAATTTCGCCTGGGGGTGAGGCATTGAGTATAGATATCAGGATACCGGCTTAAGGACCAAATTTTAGTTTATTTTTAAATTAAATTATTTTCAGAAGGCTGAAAAGTAATGCAGTGTAGCGCCATTCATATTTGTTAATTCACTGTTGACAATTAGTGGAGGAACAAAAAACAAAAATTTCGCCAGTGGCATAGTGACCAAGAGACGGGTGAAAAGAGAGTATAAATGCCCACACCTGCTTAAGGACAAAATGTCGGTTTGTTACTTTTTAAAGTGAAATACCTCTTGGGGGCGAAAAAGAAACGCATTGGAGCTCCATTTATACTTGCTCATTCATTAGCGAGATCAGAGGGAGAGTGAAAAAAAATCCATACTCTTACTCCTACCCCATTTTCCTTTTATTTATTTTTATATGCTTTTATAAAGTGAAACTGGGTGTAATTAAAAAAAAGATTATTTGATCTGGCAAATCATAACCAGCTTAAACATTATATACAAAGCATATATGGAGTTTCTTTTCTTTTTGCAAGATTAATAATTTTGTTTTATTGTAATATATATTTTATTGTAAATTTAAATGTTACTGCGTCCTCTGATGCTTGTCTTTCGTGCCATACATTCAATTGGCATATATTTTAAATTATAATTATTGTTTCTTGTAACTATTGATCCGATTGTAATTTTCAGTTAAGTGAAATTGTCAATTGCAGTCGGATGGGGGAATATAAAAGTAAATGAGTGTATTTCATGCATTTGTTTAGTGAGGCTAAAATTACCAATATGGACATGTGGATGTTGGTGATATATATCGGAAAATCAAACTACCTTGACTATTATGATAATTAATAATTCCACGTCCACCGCATTTTGAGATGTAGCCGCATATATATTTCATGCTTTAAAAAATTAGCCGATAGACAATTAACTTAGGCTTCTCAAAACCATTTGGAGAAGTCCATGGAGTGACTTCATCCATTCCGTTTCTTCTATTTCATTCAACATTTCGCGATGAAGTGATGCCAGATTCGGTTGACATGCGAATCGATTTTTTTTTTCAGCAAGGCTGGATTATTAAACAATGCAAATTAGACAAGTGTCTATTTATATTGACAAGATGGAAATCTTTGTGTAGAACAATTTAATAATATTTTTAAAATTTCAAAAGCAATAGGAATGTTTGAACTTATTCTAATTAAATATATTTTGAATTTGGAATATTATTCTAACAACATTTCTATTTTATTTTTTATTCAAATTTTATATTTTGTACTTTTATAATTGTGCAATATATACTTTAAAAAAAATGTTCGATCAATGTTTAAATAAAATTGATTAAAAATATCTGGTTTTGAAGTTCTGGAAAAAAAAAGGGATTTTCTTTACTTGATCTTATGGGACATAATCCTGTCCTGTGTATCAAATAAATTTAATATTCTATCATATGGAATTAAAACCTAAAAAAAAAAACTTTTTCCCACTTTCAATTGGCATTGCTTCATAATATTTTATCTAAACAATTCTTGTTCGAATCGGTTTATTCCTTTGCCTCAAATGTTTCACTGAACGCGCGCACATTTCCATTCACCAGCAGCACGAGCGGGAGACGTGGAAAGGCGACACCGTTTCAACGAATCGAGTTGCCGAGCGTTGTCACCAGATCCGTCGCCTTCTGGGCTCTCCCCTCCCTCTTCTCAGATGATTCCGAAATGTTCGCCGCCCCAAAAGGGGCTACCGAAAAGAGCTTCCAATTTGATTATCTTCTCGCTGGGGCGGCTCTTCACAAAGAGATATATGTAAATAAAACTAGACGCCCCGGCCGCTTTTGTTCCTGGCTGGAGGTAAACATTGGAGCAGCGATAGGGTTAAAATAACCAGAATCAGCGCGATTTCTGTGTTTGCATTTCGGTTAAAAAGAAACTCTTATTCCGAGAGGTTAAACAAAAGTGGGTAAGTTGAAAAGAGTTCCCGCCGCATTTTGATTAGGAAGAAATTCCCCCGCGGCGCAACACTGTAAATTAATTTATTAACCTTTTCTCTTAAAAGATGTCTCTGTTAACAAAGGAGACACGGCATTAAGCTGCATGGTTTTAATGGATACATCGCTCTTCACTATTAAGAGTGTCTGGAATAATATGTAATGTGAATTGCTTTCATACTATTTCGACATATTATTTTGTTTCGATGGGTCTCACAAAATAAATAAAAGCATTTACAGCCTTGTAGCCCTCCTTTATGGATGTATACCTTTACGAAAATATACCTAGTGTCAGCTTAATTTATTTAGTTGGCAATTATCAAATCTGCTTTTAGTAATATATTAGATAAGATTGAATAGGATTGAAGTAACTTTTAGCATCGATATTAGTCACAATGTCAAATTTGGTACCTAATTTATTTATATAGTTTGTTGAGGAGATGAAACTCGGCAAGTGGAAAATTGATTAGAAGAATAAAAAAGATATATTATCAAATTTTGTAGATTATATTATATCAATCAATCGTCCATATTAATTGTAATGCAATTAATCATTACTCAGTCCATTAAGGATTATCGAATATGTTATCGTTGATGGATTAATTTGCATAATTAGTCGAGGGTGTTAAACTGCTGCGGGGAAAGAGTGAGGTATATGAATTAGAAATAACCAAGCCAAGAAAACCATATCCAGTTAGTCATCTAAATGAAGATGTATTTAATCATGATTCATTTCATTGTGAATATTGAATTTCTTTTTAATGAATTGGATACTGATAAAACCCAATATGTGACTGATAACTGATTCACTTCTATACCTTTTTTTGAGAGGGTTAAACTACAGCAACCGACAAGTTGGTTATCCATATGAATTTTTTTAAATCAAATTGTAAAGCTAACATTTATTATTCAAATGAATCATTCAAAATAATTATTACGTAACAGTTTTGAAGCTATATTTGAAGCCTCTTATGACATGATATTACCTTGTTCCAAAATGAGATTGAGACGGTATATTGGATGGGGGTTACATGAATGCCAATGCACTCGTTTTGTATAGTTGAACTTATATATATACGGCTAAGTATTCTAAAATATTTATAATCAATCATTTAACATTAGAGTAGCTGCAGTGAAATGATGGCAAATAAAAGCCTCCACAGATTGGACCCTTCAATTAAAAGATTTAAATCAAAAGTAATTTATTAAAAGGAAAAAACGAAACACATGATAAAATATTTACAGTTATGATTACCAACTTGTTAATGCAGGGATGATCAGGAATTGAACCTATTTCACCCGATCAGAACAAAACGAAAAATCTGTACATGCTTTCAAAAACTTAAAAAAAAATTACAAACATAATGTCACGTATTTATACCACGTCTAAATTCTTATATTTACTTATTAGCTACTGTTATAGTGTTGACTAAATGCCAAATACGATACAGATTAAATAGCTGTATGCATTGACGTCAAGAGAAGAGACTTACCTAAAATAATGACGCACAACAGCATGTTCAGAATGCTTTGCATCATTTTAGAATAAAATACGAGAGACCAAACAATGTGAAATTTAAAATTATGAAATAACTTGAATGTCGAAATTTCCTAACAAACTTTGTATATTTGACGAATCAGCCTTTTTAAAAAATAATATTAAAGTTGTATATCACAGGAATGGAAATGGATTTCATTTCATATAGTGGAATGCATGTGTGCCGAATCTAGAATCCATCAATACTAGTAATAAGGAAGAATGCGTGTGCGCCAATTCATTGGAGCAAGAGCGATTCAAGTGAATGCATGGAGGATAATTTTGAATTTGGTAGCTGCGAGTTTGTGTTTCGGATTTTTTTTTCCCTTACAGATTATTCAATTTATTTATTCAAATGTTCAGTGGATTAAAATAAATTAGTGCACAAAAAATATTTATTCACCTCTTAGATAAAACAAATACTTTTTAATATTACCTATTTAATCACTGTTGAATTAAAATTGAATTACTATATATTCTTTTCTTTTTAATTTAGCTCTCAATGTTCAATAATAGTTTCAATTGTTGCAATGAAATTAAAATCTCCGGCATTTATCCTGATAACTGTTCACTATTAAAAGTTAAAGATGAAAATTTTTATTTATGATCTGCAAAACTTCCGAAATTATAGATTTGATCTGCAAATGAGTTAAATGTAGAAATTCGTTAAAATAACAATGCAATATTTTCAGCTATTATAATACTTTTTTTGTATGTATTTCCAATAAGAGAAAGTAAACCTGCGCAAGCAATCTCCCTAGAACTTTTTCGCTAAATTTGTAAGTAAGATATTATCCCATAGAACGCCTTGAATGGCATTGGTGTACATTATTTATGGAATACTAACTTTTGGCATGAATTTAGCATGTTCATTAAATTTATAATGTCCTCCTTGTCGAGCTTTCGCTAGTAATCTCTGACATGCGATTAATAGTATCTGGAAACCCAATTTCTGTTTTAAACTCATTTTTCTCTACCAATTGAAAAATATTTTAATCAGTTACATTTGTAATCGTAAAATCTCATACCAAATTTCATATATTTAAGTCGTACATTTTTGAGATATCGCGTTTGCATGTTTCTGAAAGTGCATGCATACAAACAGACGAATAACTGTTTTTGGATTTGGCTGAAAATTTGCCAAATGTGTGCGTTATAGTTGTTAAGTCTATGCACCAAATTTTATATATCTAGAACCCTTCGTTTTGTAATTATAATTTTATTTTGTGTGTTGGTGGAGAGTGACATGTTTGGCATAAACTTAACTCCACCTCGTTTTGTAATTATCTTGTAAATCTACATTTGGATACACGAATTTTTGTTATCAGATTTTATTCAAAAATTGATAGAAATTTGTATCAATTTGATGTGAAAACTGTTTACCGCATTTCAACCGTTCAACTCAAAGCGTTTTTGAATTATCTTTGAAACAGACAGGTGGATATTTTCCAAGAATGTGTTTTTCGAATTTGGAGAAGTCTAAAACGTGAACATTCGTCGAATTGTCGAGTTCGAATTTTCGACAATTGCAATACTTCTTTTTAGTATACTTCTTATACGAGAAAATAAAAAGGGAAAGAACGAAGGACGTTTCCATTCCCTATCTCCAGAAACTTCCCCTCTCCACTTCAGTGCTCTGCAGTGAAGCAAACTAAAATCAGAGGCATACGTCGCTTTTCTCCTGAATGCTTGACTTGAAGTAATCCGTACATTGGAAAGCAATCTGGCGTGGGGCGAGTAGGGGTGCGGTGAGGAGTGCTGAAATAGCCCGGAGGGGGTAGGACAGAAGAAGAGAAGTAGAATTGACATGGAATCCGATTGAGATCCATTGAGGGGGAAAACAAGCTTCGAACTTTTGTAACCGATATCTCGCCGAAAGCTTTAAGAAAAATAACATATTAGCTTTAGAGTCGGCGAGATCCACCTTTATCTTTGGGGACAAATGATACAATGCTTGGTTTAGATGCTTATCAGCTGGTTTGGGTGGATGATTTTTATCTTGTTTACATATTTGTGGTATGTAATTGAAATGAAACACCATTTGGTTTATTTTTGTTGCATTTTTCTGATTTTAAGTGTATTTGGCTTTTTTTTGAAGGAGGGAGTAGTAGAAATTGAAGATTTGGAGAACTAAGAAATTATTTGAAATTGAGATCTTAAATGCCGAATGTTGTGTCAAAGATGCAAACTCTTTTTTGTAATATATTATGAAAGTTATTCAAGAATTATATACCTGTTCTTAATACATACTGGACCTTTTATGCCTCTTAAAATGCATCAATTTATAGTATGTGTTTGGTGGCTCGAATGTTTAAGGAAAAAAATTCGCTTTTATGTTAATTATTTGAATAGTTGGGAATATCCCCTTTTATTCTGATATAGTGAATTAAAAGTTGATACTTGAAAAACAAAGGATTTAATTCTGTCTACCAATACCTTTTCTGTTTGTTTGCTGCTCAAGAGCTGTGCTTCTTTTTGACCATAAGTGATTCATTCGAGAAATCAAAAGAAAAAGCATAAAAAAAAAGAAAAATGAAATCTACTATCGCGAGCTTCAAGTTATGTGAGAACATTAAAATTTTTAAGACATTATTTGTTTTAATTCATTTAAGTCATTAAGTAGTAAAGTCATTTAAGTCATTAAAGCATGAAGTGATTAAAAGATGCTGATAAATATTCCCATTTATGTGCATTGCCTACGCGACTTCGAGCATCAGTTATTCAAAAAACCCTAATGAAAACATGTTCTCAATAAATATTTAAGAAGTCGGACACTTATAGATTCAGATAAAATGTCCCTGAAATGCAGAATTTTTAAAAAGATCTTTTGGGTATTATAAATGAGTCGAAAATTGTAACTTCAATATGAATTTCATTGCTTAAAAATTGAAAAAATTCTCCAATACATCAATATAATCATAAATATTTATTTGTCAAAAATAACACTATTACATTCTTGTAAAACACAAATTGTACATTTAATAAAAAACAACATTAACGAGTATTTATTTGATGATCACTGAAGAATTAATTTAATAATTTCTTGTGGAATCACATATGCATCCTATATAAAGATGATTTCAATCTTCTCTTTTTTTAATTAGTGATGGAAACAAACGATTTATGTTTTCTGCATGCAAGGCAGAGTGCCTAATACGCCCTATTCATATTCAATGCCAAAAATATTTTCGAAATACACTTTTGAATGACTACTTCAAAATTCTTATTTATAATTTTAATTACATATTACACTAGATTCTAGAATTATTTTACAATATCTAAAGAAAATATTGCAGAACAAAGTTAATTTTTAACACCATTTTAGAATTTAATGCGTCTTATTGATTTCCTTGCAGTTTATTTTCCTGATCTTCAATAATAAAAAAGGCACCATTTTCAATAATGTATTTCATTGTTGTCGTGAAACTCAAGCCGTTTTCATTGTTTCCTCAAATATTCCATCATTCCATTTCCTGCTACTGTTAAAGATTTTTAAAAAATTCTACTAATTAATCGTTAAATATACGCATTGTTCCACAAGGAATCAGAAAGGGAAACTACAAAATTGTTAAAGATAACGTGGACATTGAAATAGATTACTTGGATACATAAGATTTCAATGTTAATTTATCAATTAATATGGTCCACATGTAGGCTGAATTGTACAACTTTAAATACATTAATATATAATGGCTTAAATGTCTATTGGAAATTTGCACTTAAAAATACGTTGTGGAAAGAATTGTGAGCATTACGTTATGAATAAGGATGTTTAACTCAAATCAAGTACAAATAATACGAGTCATTCGACTCGCAAAAGTCTTAATTTATTTTGAATATTGAGTTGCCTAGGACATCTAGTTTCAAAATAAATTAAAACTCATAAAATAACGTTCTATAAAATTTTATTATCCTAAATCTTATTTATTACATTTATGTGTTTCAAATATGTCCAACAAGAAATTGTTCATATTTCATTCGTATCGCTTTAAGAATTCAATTGAAAATCTTCCTCGAGTTCTTCAAACGAAGACCAAGAATACACGTCTTCTTATAAATACTAAGCAAAACCGACCGAATTTCTATTCTTGGTTCTTGGGGGAAATTTGTATGACTCTCTACTTTCTAAGAGAATGATATGATCTTTCATGAATACTTTTTTTACAAAGCGACAATAGAAATGGAATCCACCATCTTAAAAACAGTGTTGATTCGCCTCTCCTTTTGCTGAGAGACTAATCTCCGGTCGTTTTACTTATCGGATAATCATTAAAAATGTAGCTTGCTCTGTAGAAGTAAAAAAGCCATTCAAAATAGATGAGTTTCTTACTTTCGAATAAGAATAATTTTTATTAAATGAATATATAATTCTGATTGTAATAATAATCATAATTAAACTAAATAATCATTAATACTTTACTGTTATACTATAGGGTAATGTTGATAAACAGTATTTCAGCGAACAAATAAAGTAAATATGGAGTAAAATTCTTGTAAAATATAAATATTGTAGCATTTATATTTCCGCAGTGTAAAAATTATTTCTATCGTCTACATATAAGAAATTCAATACATACCGACATAAAACATCAACACCAACTTTATTTTGGAATTGAGTATCAAATGTCAGAAAATTATCTGACTTTTTATAATGTAAGAAAGAAATTAGTGAATTCAAAATTTTGATTTCTTCGGAAAATTTAAAAAAAAAACGTGCAATATTGAAATTAAAGCAGCAATTTCTGTAACTCTTAACCTTTATTCGAGTGATTAAAAAAATATTTTTAAAGCATAAGCGATTTTAAAATATCGCATACATAATAAAAACTAAACACTAATAAGCTATTTACATGCGCAGTTTCTTTAAGTTGTAATCAATTACTCAGATAATTTATCTAAAAGAAATATGCTTCAGGCAACGTTCTCTTATTTGGTTATTGAAGTCCCTTTATAACATCTCATTATATTGTAAAAACTCGAGAGTATATTTTTTCTTCTATTAAAAAATGTTATGTAATTGCTTCCCTACGGTATTTTTTTATTGGATTCATTTCCATTATCCAAAAAAAAAGTAATCCCACCCACACACACCAATATATTTATTTATAATATAAATTATTACTTTAGCGGAATAGCTTCATATGCTGTATAATATGGATCACTAATAATATATCAATTCTTCAATCCACTTGTCCTGCAGATTCCTTTGTAGTCTCTTTATATGGTTGTCTTCAACAAAAACCTTATGACAGTATTTTTAATCTTGATAAAAGACTATATTTTCTACATATTTGTTTTTCTTTAGATTATTTCTCTTTTTCGATAAGTCAAATGCACTTATAATAAGCGTTTTAGTTTCATTTAGCATGTAATTGAGTCATCAAATAATATAAAGGGATATAATGTATTAAATAAGCTTTAATCTCGGTTCCCTCACAGGATTTTTTTATACTCTTTATTATTTTCAACAAAATATGATTTTCCCTTATTGAAAGACACCCCTGTGCTCCTTTCAACCTATTTCTTTGCTTATTTTTATTATTTGAATGAAAAAAGCACAATTAATATTTATATTAAAATTATAATTTACTTGCTGTGTACTATTGTCATCAAATAATTTGAATAATATATTTCAGTCCTTATTCCCTTACAGAATTCATTGAAGCTCTTGCGAAAAAATATTTTTTCAATAAAATTCTGTGAAATATTTTCTCGAGAAAGATGTCAAGTCTTTTATCCAGAGGGAAAGGAAATATTATTCTTGGTTTATATTTATGATTTAAACATAACTTTCATATTAAATTATATGCCATATAACTATGTGATAAAATAATTTATGAAAGAGAAGATGCTTCCAGTAAAAATTCTATTGTAGCCTTCCTATATTGTTATTTTCAACGAGACTTCATGATATTTTTTCTCTTGATAAAAGACATATCTTATCTATTTTCTACATGTTTGTTTTAGATTATATCTATTCTTTAAAATATGAGATCCATGTATAAAAAATATTAATTTGCATGCACCGTTTCATAGCTGAATTATCAAATAACACATCTAATATACTCCAATCCACATTCTGCCATAGAATCCTTTATAGTCTCTTTGCATTGTCACAAAACCTTATATTTTTTTGTTTTAATAATACTTTTTGGCTATTTTCTGAATATTTTTTTCTGGCATTATATCTATTATTCGAAAAAACATAGCGCTCATATGTAAGGGAAAAAGTAATTCACGTATCATGTAATACTGTCATCAAATAATTATTTAAATGAAATATACTTCAGAACAAAATCCTTTGAAATAAAATTGCCCTCTAGGAACCAAAATTTTGTAATCGTTTTTTCTCAAGGAAAATAATACTCTCTTTAACTGAAAAAAAAGTTTTTTTAAAATTTTTATATTTATTGAAAGCTAATCTATTAAAAATCTATATTAAAATTTCATATTGAAATATTCATTTTTATGACTTTCGGTTAGGTAATCAAATAGTTTATCTAAGCTTAATATGCTTCAATCTCTATTTCAGTAAAAATCAGTTGTAACCTCTTTCTAGTGTTATTTTCAACAAAACCTTATGATTTTTTTATCTCGATAAAAGACACATCTTAGCTATTTTCTACTCGGTTTTTTTTCTGGGGTCATATCTATTATTCGAAACATAAAACTCGTCCATTATTATAAAAATTCCAACAAAGACATCCTTAAAAGCATTGTGGCTTCATATTCGGCATAAAAAACATCCCATCCAGAAACATCTGCTTATACATATATTCCGCATTATTTTCCAAAGAAATAAAAACGCTTTTAAAAGAGAGAGAGAGATAACGCGTGTTCAAAAACTGTTCATATTTAATGGGCTGAGGGTTTTGAGAGAGCAAGACGCAGAAAAAGAAATCGTTTTTCTAAGGACTTCTTTTAGACGGTGTAAGTTTCGCCGCTCGCCCCAACAGAGCGCCGGTGTGTAATGGTCCGTAAGACACGGTGGAGGTGAAAAGCATGAAGGGTACCTAATGATAACAATGACAGTTTCGCACAAGTCCCTAGTTCTTCGACCCCCGCCCCCTTACCCTCTCACTGGGAAAAGAAGCATGAAATCACTACCGACAGCTTCCAGTTTAGCACGAAGAATGGCAATCATAATATGTATAAAAAAAAATTCCATTTCCACTGCTACTGCGTTTGCTTTTTAATGTTCAATACCTATTTTTAGTCGCTGCCTCCCTTTATGCTTAGAGAAATAAATGGAATTTTTGGCCCTGGAAGTATATTTTTGTGCAGCGTACACTTACCTTTGAAGAGAATTTTGCCGCCTAGGAGACAGAGTTGGTATTCAAGTTATTTTGAAAGGGCATTTACGTTAAGAGTCGGTCAAAATATTGTTTCAGATAGAGAGAGAGAAAAATTGAAAACTGAACGTTGAATCTGTAACCGATAAATTTAAGATCAAGTATAAAAACATTTAATAATATTAAATAGATTTAAAAAGTATGTGATAAAGTGCGGCATGATTTTTTAAAATACATAGGTTATTGAATTTTTAAGTAAAGTAATTTAAAAGAAAACTATAAGACGAAAAAGTTAAAATCCAATAGTAAGTTAGTTAAATGCTTATGTATATTATTGCTTCTTCTATGTGCTTTTCAACTTATTCTCTTGGACTCAGAATTGATTTCCTCACTATTTAATTTAAATATTGAATTTTAAACAAATAAACTATATTATATGCTTAGTCATCGCCTGAATATGGACAATAAATATTAGCCATTCAATAAATAATGGCTCTCTCCCTGATAACCTTTAAGTTCTTACAGCCTTTTGGATAGGCGGGCCGTCTTATAGTAGACCAAAACCAAGTTAAAAGCCAAAATTATTTTTAAAATTGAAAAAATATGGTTATTTTATTGAAAAAATGAGGCAATACAAAAATTTATTCATAATTTTGTATTTGAATCAAGAAGTATATTAAAGGGTTTTCTACTCTAAGAAATAAGCAGTGTTTCTATGAAATGTTAAATCAATGGATTTTGACTGATAAATGGCTAGAAAACTACCATAAAATCTGTTTAAACCATCGAGTATGATCTCGGCAAATCTTTCTAACATATTTTCTGGTAAAAAATATTAACTCTCTACTTTATGCATAAAAATGAAGACCTTGGACAATAGTGAGAGTGCCACGAGCATTTTTATTTTCAGAATTCTACATTGGAAATGTAGAATACATTGGAAATGTAGAATACATTGGAAATGAAAAACCGATCATCCCTTTTTTCCGCCCTTACATCGACCTATTAAAGCAAAATTTGACGCAGAACAGCACTTTTAGAAAGACCACTAAAGGCCAAATTCAGATAATTTCAACTTATGAATTTGAGCTCAAGCGTTTACATCCGCTCGTTTAAACTTTGTTCGGGATTTTGTTCAAAACTCGATAGAAATCTATAAATTTAATTTTACCAAATATTAAATTGCATCCATTTAACCCATAGTTTGTGTTTAGAGACAAGAGGACATAATTCCAAAGTAGTTTTTTTAAAAAAAAATTGCATAAATTTATGAAAATTTCAAGTCATTCTCAAATTTTTGACGATTACAATACTGTCTTTATATTCTTCGCACGAAGAAAAGTGATAAACTGATTATCTATTCTGCAGTTCCCAAACTATATAATATTTTCAGAAATAATAAAATATATTTCGACAAAAAATTAATTTGCTATTTGAGCTTTTTTCCCCGAAAGATAATAGTAAAAGCTCTGAATTTAAGGAAGTAGCATTTAAAGATGTCAATAGCTTTAAATAATAGCTATGCAGAAATAAAAAGGAATACAACTTCCTAAGGATTAATTGCTGAAATAAAAATCATTGTTTTATAAAGACAACTCTCAAAAAATAAAGAATATTTAAGAAAAAAAGTTTCGATATATTTAGAAAAAGTCGACTTTTTAAATCTCTTAGTAATTTGGTCTTTTACTTGTTAGTAGTGATAAACATGATGATTTTATAATTCTCTTGCCAAGTGTATTCAATTGGCAAGCTTTGCCAAATATCATTTTTCCATCTTAGATTTTATTCGAAATTTGATCAACACCTGATTGTTTTGATCATTTTTTTTATTTGTTGAAAGATTTTAAAAGAAAATTTTTTCGGAAAAAGATTTGTAATATAAACAATTAATATTGCAAATGAAATAGTTGTGAAAGGTTTTTTAAAAAATGGAGTGATATGTATAACCTTCATCTTAATAATGGCAGTATAAATAAGAAAAATGTCTTAAATTTTTTATTAAGATGAGAACTCCAAACACTTTCTCAACAATTTAATTTTCTGGTATGCGAAATATTCAAAAGGGAAAATATTGCCATCTTCATAAAAGTTGATCTCAAAATGTTAATAAATCTCTAAATTTTTTGTATCCAAAATGCGCATTTTCCTATTATACCTGTCTATCTGCACCTAATTTCATGATAACTCTAAAACTTTAGATCAAATTTATAAATTTTTATCAAATTTTGATCGAAATTTATTCACATGTTGTTGTTTTTTATCATCTGTCCAAGCTTAAATTTATTACTTCGCATCAAATTCGGAACTTTTTAAGCCTACTTTCATACATTCCACCCGACCCACGGTGGCCTAGTGGTAAGATTTATTGAATTGCAGGTATGGGAACCGATTTCATTAAAACTCCGCCGTGTTTTGGGCATGGTGCATGCTAAATACATTTTTGTGAGCCATACATCCTTCTACTAATGTTGAGTAGAAAATTGGAGAGGGGAAACCTGAATCTCAGGTCTCGTCCTTGTCAGTTGGCATAAGTTCAGAACTACGAATTTCGTTCTAAAACAGCTGGAAACGGAATGCTTATGTAATAAAACTAAACTCATACCTCATTCCATGATTTTGCAATAAAAAACAATTTAAGCTATCGTGACTTGATCGTTTACTTATTCTTTCATCGCTGTCCCGCTTCTTAATATTAAAATTTATTTTATGTTTCAAAAACGCTGTTTTGGGGCGGTGCGGTTATTCTGTTTTATGGTTTAAATCCGTGTGCCTTCGAGTGGGTCGAGAGTCTAGTATGACTTTTATCTCTAAATAATTAATGATTTCAAGTTATGCACAACCTGCTGAAAATACGGCCTATAAACACAAACACAAACACATCCAACCAATCAACCGTGTCAAAATGCAAGAAAAGGTACTTTTGTTTTGTATTCCTATTTTTAATATTCTAGGTAGTATCACAATTTATAATATAAAAAGTTTTACACTCAAAAGCAGCATTTAATTCATACACGAATAATTCAATAATCAAATTCAATGAAGCAATAAATTCAAAATGTAAATGTTAGATATTCAGGCTTTTTCATTTTGGGTATTCCATGAATGACTTTTAATTATAAAAAAAAATAGTTTGGGTTCGAAATACAACTCAGATTTTTGTCCATAATCCCCTAACAAAATTTGATGAAGAAACAATTTAAAAACTGAAGATTATGCAGATCCTTTGTGTTTATAGTGTTTCATGTAATTTTTCTGTAAGATAAATAGTCTTGCGATTAACAGATAGTGCAAACTTAAATATAATATGAATTTCAGCATAAGCGTAAATGCATTTCAAAAATAACCCTAAAACTCTATACGAAGATTAATTCTTTCTAAAATGGAATCATTTAATGTGGAAATAGATTGTCTTATTCTGAATAATTGTCCTATGAATCTCCCGGCAAAAAAATATTATTTGAGATAAAAATTGCGACTGCATCGTCCGCATGAATATGAACTGAGTAAATAAAAGCAGACGAGTGCACTCGAGTTGACTATTTTGAAATCGCTTCATAAGAGAGTTAAGTTGCATTTGAAAGCAATGCTGCGAGGTGCTCTGTTACCATACGCTTTTAAACTCTTAGGTTCAGGTTTAAAAGGTAAATCCCAGTATTAAAAAAATAAACTCGCTTTATGTTGGTGTTAGAATTCTTGGAGTTAGGATTCTTAAATTGGTTTTCAAGAATCATCTATATGTCAAATCGCAGAAGCATCTCACTCAATGTTTAAACTTAAAACAGATCCCAGAGCTTTGGAAAAGTGTTAAAACTTGCGAGAAAAGTAACGCTCGCAGGAAAATTCTACCCTTTTAACGAGTAAGTCCCATCCCAAAGTTTTTGCTTGCGCTTTTCGAAGCAAAATCGCTGGAAGCAGGAGAAAATGGCTCGCAAAGTGCGGGGAAACATTTGGAAAATCCGTAAATGTGCAGAATCCAGTTAGAAGAGTGAAAAATTTTTCTGTTTATTGAGGAACACGCTCCCGGCGTTCATCTGATCTCGTTATATTTTTAAATATGAATTCGTTCCTGTAAAAATATGAAATTTTTGGCTTTGACTTAACGCGTGCGGAAAATACGTTTAAAGAGAAAAATGAATATTTTATTCGATTGCGCAAAATATACACTTCTAAAAGTGAGAGAGAATAAAAGGTGAACTTTTCCCGCTTCTGTGAAATTTGGAATAAGTACATTTGTTTCTTTGGCTTTAAAGTCAAAAATCCCAGCAAGTGTTTTCTTAAATCTGCATTCTGTAGTTTGTTTGAAACTTTGTCGCCAAGTTTATCGTGTGAATACCGAATTTCTGGATTTAATGTTATCTAAAAATATATTCGAAAGAAGGAATTTATATTAATTCAGATTTTCTCTATCAGTTTTTGCCTTACAAATGACAAAATGATTGAATCAAATGATATGAAATAAAAGAAGAGCAAAAAATAAATGTAAAATATTGAAAATTTAAGATCTTTTGTAAGTCTTAGAAAGTAAGTCTCAGTCATTATAAATGCAGTTAATTTTTTAACACTCACTAGGCCAATGGGAAATACGTTTTCCTACCAAATGCATCCAGTTTTGTGTGAAGTTATGTCAATTAGCATAAGTTTTACGATTAGGAAGAAGCTTAGGTGCTTTAGGTCCTGAGCTTATAAAAAATGGTGTCTTAACTTTTTACTTAAATATTAATTACCCAAATTAATTAATCATATTAAATTTTTGTAATAAGCTTAGTGAATCACTTTTCTTTAACACGTTTTAGTCCTAAAATACATTTTAAAATACCATGAGTGGAAACAAATGGTCATTTAAAGAGTTAAATCGCGTTTCAACCAACTTTTAAGTTAGATATGTAAAATTATAATACGTGCACCTTTAGCGAAAATCTTTTCACATAAAATTGTTATTAAGAGACTCTAAATATGTACGAATACTTTATCTTTGAATATAAAAATAAGTACAATTTGTTATGTCTCATTGAGATGATAAAAATGGAGAATCTTTAAGTAGATGTTCGATTTCACGGAAGATGTTAAAATGTTAACAAGTTTTTAAAGGTATTTCCCTGAAGAAAAGTGATTTGATGAAACCTCTAGCATAGAATTTTGGATCCTTATCATTCTTCTCTTACTGTATTCCCACATACTGTGTGCATAGGATTTTTCAAATTGCTACAATTGCATTGAATTAAGAGGAGTGGTCACAAGCTAAACATAGAGCTGTGCGAGCTCGATTTATTTATTTCATCTTCTCAATAAATCTTTTAAAGAGTTAAAAAAGGACCCTAAAGTGAATAAATGAAGGAATAAGTAATTCGGTTGAATCCTTCAACTTATTTTGTGAAAAGATGACATAAACAAGTCAAGACTTGCACAGCTCTATTTCACTTGTTGCCATTCCCCTTTACCGCATTTGTTAAATCCGATGTACGTAGTATGTGAGAATAAGTAGAAGAATGTGGACCAAAATTCTCTATAGTAGGGATTTAGTCAAAAGACTTAATTTTTTCCGAGAAATCACCACACGGTTTATTAAAAGAGACCCTAATTTAATTAACTTAATATCTAACATCTTCCATGAAATGATAATCCACCTTGGGGATTTTATCAAAGCTCCATTTTTACCATTTCATTGCGGCGCATACCGCGGTAAATATAATGCGAGTAATTTAACATTAAAATAAGGCATAGCTAAAATATGGTTTAAAAATGTATTATCGAAACAGTTCACAAGCGGATAAAAGCTTGAATGTTGAATTTACGACTATGTTCGGGAGATAGATAAACTTACTTAAAATAAGGATATTGCACTTAAAATTTTTTAAATCTCTTATACTTTTGTTTCTATCTATTTATATATTATAATTCTCCATAATGTCTTAAATCTGTCAATGTTTTGAATGCAAAATATAGAGTGGGCAAGTATTGCATTTGTTAAAACACTCGAACATGAGATTTTTACGAAACTCCATGTTTCAAAACCCCGAGTCTGAAAAACACACTTTTGCATTATATGTCTATAAATAGAATAATTCAAAGCGCATTGAGCTACACAGATGAAATTTGGCCAATAAAATTAAGACTAAATGTGTAGTTTCTATCACATTTTGAATGAAATTTATTTACAAGAAGTTTCCTTTTTTTGCAGACATTTTCACTAGTCCAATTGCATGCGAATGCGATACTTAAATAATTAGATATACAAGATTAGCATTTAAAATTAAATTTCTTCTCAAATTTTGAGCAACATCCGTTGAAGGGCTGCTGACTATCTGCCTGCCTGTACTTTCACATGCATATAAACACAGTAGCTTAAATCAATGAAATCCGTTGTTTCATTTTGTAGTTACTACTTTAGTTTATTGCCAAATTTTGGCATCAATCAGCCTGCAAAAAGGTGTCTAAAGTACATTTTCTCTCGACATATTTTAAAAATACTAGATTCTTGTCAAAGAGCTATATTTCTTAACTGCCATTCATCAGTGTCGGAACTTTTATTTATAAACAAGAGAGTAAAGATCGTCATCAGCAAGTTTTCTTCTAAACAATATATAAAGTTTTAACACTTTTGTAGCCGAATGAAAAAAGTTCTTACAATTTAAAACTGATTTATTTCACCACAAGAGTAATATTATATACCAAAAAGCGACGAGATACGTCAATCTACATCGCGACAAAGAGCAAAAGAAACCAAAATTTTCTCTTCAGTGCTTTTTGCTATGGCATTCTGATAAGGACTTCTTTGAAAGTGTCGATTTAAGATAAGGTAATCTAGGTATGTTTAGAAGAAAGTTACAAATATCAATTATTTTTATCCCTTCATTCTGAGCATGAGAACTTGCTGAATTCAGCAGTTTTTACGGAGCGCTTGTAGGATTAATTTATTAAAAAAGTAAGAATTGAATCTGGAAATAAGAGATCATTTTAAATCGGGTTAACATAGGCTAAATTAAGAAAAAAATTATAAATATACTTTTGACAAATTAGATTAAGAGAAATCATTATATATATAATGGATATAATCATTATTATTTCACAGATACGATACACTATAAAAAAAGAGGCATACTCAATCTTAGACTAAATCTAGAAATGGGAGGGATACATAGTGAAAAATAAAATCATAATACAAAAAGTAAAGAAAAATATCTGAATATCCTTTTAAAATGGGAAATCTGAATAAACAACATACTAATTTTAAGCAAATTAATTAAAACTGAAAAGCTTTATAAAGCACCTGATTCGAACAAAAATGAAATAATGGAAAGCAGCGATAATTTGAAAATCCACATCTCTGCTGGAAATTAAAAGAATGGGAAATTGCAATCCCGGTAATGGAGTTCACTGAAGCCTAAAATAACCACACAGATTTTACAGTTGCTAATTTAAACGTTTTTCGAGCTGATTTCTTGACAATTCAAATTTTTTCTGTCCTTGAATTTCAGCATAAATTTAAAATGCCTTCTTTAAAATGATTTTTTTTTCTATTTAGATTTTAGTTCTTTTTACAAAAAATTATAAATATTTAAAATTCTGAGACCTGTCTAAATGTCTCTTATATTTGAACGGATCATTCCGTAAACCGTTCATTTTAAGATTAGAACATATGAAACTGTTTAATTCGCGTTTCTTAGAAAATGTATTCATATATTTAATTAAAAATATTTTGTGGTCATGAGAAATGTTATGTGAACTTAATAATTGTGTTAAGAATTAGTCTAAAAAACTTTACAAGTGACGGCTTATGAAGAAATTTCGAAATCGTCTACTTAGCGTCTTTAATTCATTTTTAATGTTTCGCATAATCTGTTTTGAAATGAAATCAACTTTTCAGAAACTTCTATCGCAGGCATTTTAAGATATTTTAAAATGATTTTGTGACAAAATTGCGAATTTGTAATATTCTTTCCCCGCTGAGTTTGTCTTATAAAAGGGGAAAAAGAATTATAGTTATTCATTATGAATAGTGAATGGATGTTAGATCAATAATTCCTGATTTTGCGACGTTTAGAGATTTAAGAATAAATTTAACGATTTTCGCGAATTATTCTTGACGAATATTGGCGATAAAATGAAAATTAAAAATATCATTCTAGAAAATAGTATACTTTATCAATGTAGACTATACAAATAGAAGCACTCACATGAGCGTCAATTATGTCTTTGGAATATTAATTTCTTAGCAAGTTCTTCGGATGCTTTGCACTTAACGCAGCTGTGCTTATACTGATATTTGAGGTAATAAGTAGGAAAATTTATATTGAAAGCATATGAGACTCGGTATAAATCTGTGTAAAAATTGTAGTACAAAATATTAAAAAAGGGAGCATAATTAGCTTTGAAGTTTCCACACAATATTTTTGTCATTAAATTTATAAAAATAGTGAGCATTGAAACTGAAAATTTTGAAGTAGAATAGATATTTTATAAACAAAATCTGTACATTAAAAAAAGAAACATGAACAAAATATAGGAATGTTAAAAAAGGAAATCATAAAAATTTCTAAAAAGTAATTTAAAAAAAAAAAGAAATCAAGAATCGTACCAGTAAAATTTTTAAAACCCAATTAAGTGTGCTGAGATATAAATTTAAGAATAAAAAATAAATAAATAGAAAATATTGAACATGTATATATGTAGCAATATATGTGAATGTTGAAAAAATTTCAGATGATGCATCACTTAAAACCAAAATTGGTTTCATCAGAATTGCATTAAAAGCAACTGAGATATGGTGCCTTGAGTACAAAATATAGGCATTATAACTTACGAAACCGTTTTTATTTTAATTTAAAGTTAATGTTCTGAATGAAGTGTACTTGGAACTAGCCAGCTTGGCCACCGTGTTTCTCCGGTATTATTGGCAACGTTTAATTTAATTATATCTTTCAAACCGAAGAATGAATTAATTATATCTTTCAAGCTGAAGAATATCATGAAGAAATTCTTCATGGGTTTCTCAAATTATTTTCAAGCATTCCATTTTCATAGATGTAGAACCATGTTATTTTGAGTCTCACCCTTTTTTAGGTTATTGTTTCACATGAGCCTGTTAATTGGAACGTATATTCATCACATCATAGTGCCAATAACTGTGCGGACAATCAATTTTAAAATTGGACTCAAGGTATAGTAATCTTTCTTGTCCTGAGATAGAGCGTTGGACTCGTATTCTTTGCGTTGCGAGTTCGAACCTCGCTGGCCGATGACTCTCCGAATGTATGTGGCTGGCGCTCGTTAAATCTGTCGTGGTCACAAAGTCCTCCATGTCGAGAGTAATACCACTGGTGGTACTGGGTCAGAGGTGATCGTTCTCTGTTCCAAATCTAAATTTTGATCTGTTGATGAAGGAATGAAATGTATGAAGGAAGTCCACCCCGTAAAAAAGGGGTTTGTGATTTGTGTGAGCTAGAAGTCAGATTTCTGCCCTCAGGGGTCCCTCAGAGGATACTGCACCCCTCCTTCCGATGCAAATCTGCACACGACAACACCAACAACAGTAATAATCCTTAGTGATACAATTATTATAGCTTTTAATAGTGGGAGAATATTATGCGAATATATATTTAATGAAAAATGAACATTTATTTAATTTTAACATAATAATCAAAAAGTATTGTAGAAAATTACGTAAAAAAACAGCCTGAAATTTTAGAAGAACTTGAACCGTGATTAAGGTGGTATAATTAATAAATGGTATATAATATCAAATGATATATAAATTATTCTTGTGCGATAATATTCTCGAAAGTTATTATCAAAAATATTCCAAAATTTCCTTCAACTTTTAGAATTCTGTTTCAGAATAGAATTCTATTTCAAATTTTTTTAAAGTAATTCCCATGTGCACACTTCCTCTTTCTCCATATTATATGTGGGCCAAATTTAGCAGCTTTAAATAAAACTATCTGGCTTAAAATCATTAAATAAAATTGTGCGCATTCTTCTGTGTTATTAGTAGAGATTTCAAAAATGAGTTTCTGAAAGTAAGTCACTTCTGTTCTTCCTGCATATCTTTTTGTTAGGAGGAGAAAAATAAAGATTCCAACTGTTCATTAAAAGAATCGCAGGAAAAACAACCATTTCTGTCCTGAAGAAAAACCCGTGTCGCATCGAATCACGGATCTTGGAACCATATAAAAACTCAATATACATAAATAGCGCGTGTTCTTCGTTGAGATCTGTGCATCGCTAAAAGTTTCGGTCGTTTATTTTAAAGATTTGTAAGTACATTGACAGATATTATTTTTGTTCCTTATTACTTGATGTATGTCCCTTATCGCAGCTCGCCGTTCCCAGAAAAAAGGAGAAAGAGGGCGAAAATGAATGAATGAAAGAAAATGTCTTTTTCTCTTTGAGTAATAACAAAGGCATTATAATTATTTGGCTCTCGTAGGGAGAACAAGTCAATATCTCTTCGTCATTTATCATCATTTAAAATGACGTGATCTTAACTTTGTACGTCACCTGGTTTCTAAAGCTTCGGAAAAATTCAGTCCACTCACCAGATTTGGCGATTGAGTGTCTTCCAGAAGATGCCAAAATGATATGCTGGTACTTTCAATAAAATTGATGGGCGCTTTTATTTATGAATCTTAACTTTCTTTAAACAATGTATCCCCATTTTATTTTTAGTTACAAACAACTAGCAACTATCAAGTGTTTTTCCTGTTTGTAACATGTGTTACAGTTTTTTGTTAGAGAATTTAACCAAAACATCATTTTTTAAAGAAACCAAATAGAAAAACATAAAGAGAAATAGAGTTTAAAGACGTGGAATAGCTTTCAGAACAAAGTTATGAGTTATAAAAATGAAAGCAACTTCCCAACTAATGAACTTTGTAACAAAATTTATGCAACTCTTGTAAAAGAAAATGTTCTATAATTAATAATATAAAATAAAAAATAAGAAAAATACCCAAAATTCAACTTTGTAGCATAGTCATCAACTCTTTAAAGCCGAGTTATTTGTAGATCTTATTTTGCATTTACAACAATTAACTAATCAATAGCCTTATACTTTATATTAAGTTACAGAAGAAATCTCTCCCAGTTTTAGTTTTTCATTTTACACAAAACTGAATATAAAGTAATGTTATTTAATTTTAATGTTTTTTTATAAATATTTTTCACTTCTAGCTGTAACCATGCTTAAAATAACATATAAACGATAAAGAATATCGCACAATCGCAAATATAATATTTTATGATGAATATATATATATATATATATTATATAAATGTAGCCTCATAAGTTTTGTTAAAAGCAGAAGGCGGTTTCGAAGACAAAGGTGACATTTTGAATTTTTAAGTTCGTTTTTTTCCCATCATGGGAAGCATGCATTATGTACAAGCAGAAGTGATGAGTACAAAACAGAACGATATAAAAAGAAATGGGGAAACGCTAATGAAACTCTTATTCCTGCAAATATATAATGTGAGATTTTAATCGGGATTTCTATTGTATGTCAATCACGAGTAAGGGAATCCTAGGGATCATTTGGAGGAATAGGCTTTCATAAACAATATTTTATCCCTTCTCTCAGGGTGTGGGAATCTGACGACTTTCAGCCGGTTCAGACATTTTACAAAGCTTCTATTGAATTAATCAATTAGAACAAGTGGAATAAGATTAGAAAATAAGAGAATATTATCAGAATGAAGTGGCTATGGGCCAAATAATGATAAAACTTTGAAAACTAATTAGGGTTTTGCTTAATTTTAAAATACCATATATAAATTGGTTATATTGATTAAAAATTAAGATCTCCCTTTATTTTAAATCAACTTAATAATTCAGACTTAATTTCATTCTTAAATTTTAACTAATTTTATTAACTTTTTTTGAAAATCTTTAATTTCATAATTAAAGTCTCATTAATTTGTTTTTAAAAAATTGCTCTAAAGTCATATTTTTACTTTCCAAAGGATGTCTTCCATATTTGGTAGTTGTATGTCAAAATATACGTTTTATTACTCTTCTAAATACTTATTATTTTACTAAAAATGAAAATAAAGATTTTAATTTGCGATACTTTCAACTTTCTTTTCGTACTTCATTGGTTGGCGAGGAAATAAATATTGGCGAACTCTGGCTGTATTCTGGCATTTCAGAAAGGAGTTTTAAATAATTGCAACCCTTCGTGCTACCGAAAAGAGTCTAAGAAGCTTTCTTGCAGGTGATTTTTAGGCTTAGCTAATGATTCATGGCCTAATAAATATGAAAACCCTTCGAAACTAGTCACACGATGAAAATAATGATAAACTAAAAGATAAACTTTGAAACATTCGTAATGAAGTGAAAAATTCCATTATGAGCGTTAAATATAAGACTAAGCAAGTTTATATTTTTAGCTTATGAATTTTTATCCTATCACTACATTAATTTTAACTATATATTGATTTAAATATGTCTAAAAGGCCGAATGAAGAAATCTTCATATGAGCGGCCAAGTTAAAAAGGAAATAATACTCTCAATAGTTTGCAAGAATGATGTAATTAAGAAGTTTCTTACAAAATATTCAAATTGTTTATCTACTTAATCGGATTATGTAAAAATAAAAAGGTTTCTCTATTGTTATTATTTTTGCGATGTAGCATGTTCAAGGATTTGTTTTAATTGAAAAGTCACAGTGAATGATAAAAAAAAAGGGAGAAATAGTCGAAAATAAGCAAAAGTGAATGGAGTAAAATATGATGAAAGATAGTTAGGTGTAATTAATGGAGATATGATGCGCTCAAATGAAAATTTATTTATAACTGCCGTTTTACTTAGAAATAACTAGTTGTACATTATTTAAATAATTGATCTTAGCTGGTGATTACAGATGGAAAATTTCTCTTATTAGTTACTTGCCGCCTTTGACAACTTGCTAATTTACAGGCATAATGCTTCCAAAAAAATTACAGTAATATATTTTGCATTATCGGCTTATTCATCAAACATTTTAAACAAATTTCGATAGAATTATTACTCGTACTATTTTATGGCTATTCATGGCTTTCCCATGGCGTTCATGGCTATTTGCGTTTCCCTTTCTGTATATATATATATATATATATATATATATATATATATATATATAGTGTGTGTGTGTTACTGATTAGAAGAGCAATATTTATAAAAGGGCACATTCTGAAATTTACCACCATTACTTAATTGTAGGTACAATGTGTATTTTTAAAAGGTACTTTAGACTGAAACTACTGACTCTTTATAGAAAAATAAGGCGAATATTCCTTTCCTGATCATTAACAATGAAAAACGAATAAAATATTAGCTGCAATAGCCAAAACAATTTGAGTTCCATTTCAACAATGCGATATTTTTTATCTTACAGAAACTAAAAATATTTTTTAAAGAAAATAAAGAAAAAATAAAGAAAAATTTTAAAAAAATGATATTACTAATAAGAAAATTTTAAGGTTTTTTTTGTTGTTGTTAGAGTAAAAATTTATTTTGAAAGATATTTGAATACTTTTTGAAAGATATGCGAAAATATCAGTTCCCAGTTTTATAATGAGTTTGTAAAAGAAAAAGGATTAAATGATTCCTTAATTTTAATTACGAAATATTTTAAAATCTGAAACAGGAAAATATTTAAGTTGAAATATTTACCGTTTTAGTGCATTATTTAAAGGGTGTTTTTTAAAATCTTACGAGCTCTTATTAGAGAGCATGCCAGTTTTCGGGGAGACCACCCCTGGTGGTTTATTTCCTCGTGAAGAACTAATATAGTGAAAATTCTGAATTTAGCTATTTCGGACAACTTCAGTTCCATGCAAAAAGGTCTACATTTTTGCAGATTTCCTACATAAAAATAGTTTTGATTTTAATATGCATTTCTGAAGTGAAATTATCATTAAATGATATATTTTTTCTAAGAATTACTAAAAAAGTTCTTGATAAGATGCCATTATGTTATGTACATAAAAACAGAAGCCTGAAAAAAAAAGTAAGTTGCCTTTATAATTCGGCAGGTGACGTGTACTTGTCTAGATTAAATAGCTATTCATTTCACTTCCACGTTAATTTCGAGACTTAGTCTTAAAGAATCTGCCAGTTTTCATTTCGGTTGACTTACATGAAAGGCTTTTACGATCTTCCATGTTTTCCAGTAAATTTGGCTGTAGGCATGGAAAATGAATGGCTTTTCCTGCTACTTACATATAAGTTAAAACTCTACTTACATTGTTGATGCGCAGATATGTTTTTTAATGGTTAATTATGGCAGTATTGTTTTTTGAAGATAATACTGGTGGTTCTTCAATAATAAAAGAAAAAATTTCCATTAACTCTTGTTCAATTTTTAAAAAATGCTTTTCTCTTAAAAAAACGTATGAAAGGGAGAATAGTAGCTAAACCTTTTTTAAAAAATTTTGAAGTAAGAATATGTTCTAAAATTTAATTAAGAATACAAAAAAAAAATTGGCCCTTGTTTAAAAAAGTTTTTTTAAATATATAAATTGATATCCATATACACTTTCTTAGGTTCCTAACGAAATATTTTTTTATGCCTTTCTACGTGGCTTACAGTATTTTTCAAATCCTACTATTAGTTCACATTCTCCCTACATAAATCTTGTTCAAAGTTTCAGTGGTTACAAAATGCCTTTTTATTCATCCACTCTAGTTCAAATAATTTTTTTAAGTTGTAGAGGATGACGATATTTTATAGTTTTTTTTCAAATATGGATTCATTAATTAAATTAAATTTAATTAATGAATCCATAATTTTTAAAACTTTAAATGGAGTTTTAGCAGTTTGTAATGAAAATTGAAATCAATAGGCAATAGCCGAGTCGGTAAAATACAAGATTTTCAGTATTTTTCACGTGAATGTGAAAAATGCCTGCTCAATATTTGAGAAAATCAATATCTTTTTGATAATATATATTAATTGTAATTATTTAATAAAAAGTAACTAAAATAAATTTTTCTTTGTTGACCTTAGTAGGAATTGATTAAATTTTTTTTATGTTACTTATTTTTTAATTTTTTACCTATTTGAAATGGAATTTTTTTTCCAGATTTTGGTGAATCTTCTTGTTTTAGATCTGCTTTAGTAAGAAAAATACATTTTCGAGAATGTATTTGTCTCTGAAATTGATCTCTTAACCCCATTTGAATGGTTGAAATTTGGTATGTGAACTTGCATCAAATTTGTCGATAGTATCTATCAAATTCAAGATTTGTCATCTCAGAGTAAGCATGACTATTCTGAAGCTTTTGAGAAGAAAAAAAATCTATGCGAAATAAAAGAATTTAGAGAAACCGATAACTTTTAAAAATCAATGACGTTAATATAAATTCCTTGGTTCCATTTTTTGATGATTGAAATATTTGGACCGTACATTCTGGCTAATCATTTAATAACTTTCCTGATAAAAATGCATTATACCCAGATTGCTAGCTTTAGAATATTAAATCACAAAATGTGGAAGCAGTTTGACTTATAAGAATAGTTGCAATAAGCTGCTAAAAATGTACATTGCGTCTATATTAAATCATTAGTCTTGAAGATATCATGGTTTAGGTATGGAACATAACGAAGTTTTTTTTCGTGTGTGTGCGTGCACGCTGTAAGACGACAAATTTTATTATTTCTGCTTGACTAGGTTACTCACACTCATTTACTATCTTAATTAGTTCGTATCTACTGTTTAATTAGACAATCCTTCTAATAAGTGTTAGAAAAGAATATGGTTTAATTCAAAGCCACTGTTTTCAAATTTGGGTATGAGATCAAAACTAAGAAATTATTTGCTCCTAACCCCAAAATGTTAAAGTAGTTGATTAATTCAATTTAGATTAATATTTTTGATTATTTCCAAATTATTTTGATTATTAGATATTGTGTATTTAAATTTTGTTTCTGCAGCAAACATCCATTGCAGTACCTAAATACATTCTACTTTTCTAAAATTTCAACGTGATAAAACAATTTTGAGGACAATCATTTTAACATCCACTATCAGTTCAAGTAAATAGTTTTTTTTATCCGTTTTGACCAATGAAAAACTAGTCATTTGATATAGAACAAGAAATCGTTAATTATAGTGAATACTTAAGGGGAAATATTTCTATTGAGGCATTATATACATTTCCCCCTTTTCATCTATTAATATTGATTATATATAATGCAGTGTGTGAGTATGCTGATACGTGAAAATCTGAATTTATTTCTTAATTTTCATAATAATAAGGTAGCCCACATTAACTTCATTCTAAAATATTTCCTGACCACTTCTCATTTTTATTTAATTATTTTTAACTCGAGCTCTAGAAGACTGATGACTTGTGCATTTTCTCATGTTTCGTGGAAAGAGATAAAATTCCTTAACACTTATGCATACTTTTCAACGATACATAAGATTCCCTTACTTTTAGTTGACACGTGGTAATGAAATCCCTGTCAAAATCTCATGATAAAATTATGGAAGAAAAAAAATTCCTCATCTTTGCCCTTGTATTGCGATCTGAGGAAACGCCACTTTGTCACAGCTTCTCTCTTGTTCAAAATATGTTTTCCCGATGAAATTAATCGAAGTTAAATTTTCAAAAGTTTCATCTTTTCGGCCATGCAGATCAAAATTATGTTTATATGCATACTGAATTTTCAGAATTATTGATGAAAATGTATCAAACACTAAGCAAACACAAGTGACGAAGCATCCGAACAAATCTTGGGGACTCGAGAATCCATCCGTCCGCACCAGCGCGGGGTCTCTTCCCGTCTCTTGTGTTACGAAATTCTAGGAGTTACGAGTGAGCTGAAAAATGATTAAAACGTTGAAAAGAAAAGAAAGGAAAGAATATCCCATTTTTTACTGAAAGGCATCGGTCAAATGACCCCATAATCAGATGGACCCTCGCGTTTCATACGCTTTTAATGATAGGGCTCTCAGTGCGAATAAACGCGAGCGGCAGAGATTCGGAAATATTCTGACACGTGACTTCTGTTGTTAGTAAAATAGCTCAGATTCATGAAATATTGATGAAAGTTTGAAAAGGGGTCATTATACAAAATCGTAACAAAAGCCAGATTCTGAGTTTTCTAAAAAATTTGAATAGAATTTTGTTGTTCATGGGGAGGGGGAGTAAATCCTTTTATAAAAGGCCTTTCTTCATAATATCAATAAAAGTTTCTGAAATTCGTGTAAAAATTCATCTCATTCTAATAGAGAAATTGTAAAAGGATTGAGAGTATATACAGGAAAAGGGAAGACAAAAAAATTGTGAACTTTTAAAGTGTTATGTTTAAGCTTCTTTTTGCATAAAAATTTCAAAAACGAACTTTATATTAAATATAGATTTTGTTATTCTTTCAATATTCTTTTGCAGAAACAGAAACCCTACTGTAAAAATGTTTTACATGAAAGGAAAAGGAGTTGAAAAATAAATTAAACTCAATTTTTATTTCTCTTATAAATAGATTTCATAAAAAATTGAATAAAACGTATTAGCACAAACAAATATTCATATACTCTAATCATAGTTTATTTTTATACAAATAGTCTATAATATAAGGAAATAAGTGGTTGAAAATTTGGGATCAAAATGATCCCTCGCGTGATTTAATGTTCAAAAACTGGATCGCGTGATGAAAGGTTAAAAGAAACAGTTTATTATTTGGTCTAGATTAATATTTTTTACATTTTTCTGAAAGACAAAATATTGCACAATTTTGTCTCATCAGACTGTTTCTTAATCACAAAAGTTGGAATAGGAGTAACGTATATAAACAAGTTATATTTCCTAAATTTGCATTTTTAAATAATTTTGAAGATAATTCGGCATTTATTGTCAGTCGAAATTAATAATTTTTAAAAAAAATCTGTTTCTCTCAATAAAGTAAACCAATTGACTGTTAGAGAACAAGAAATTTTTCCTAAGGACTGGACAATATTATGTTAGAATGTAACGAAAGGTTTTATTACCGAATAGACATTTGTATCACTTCATCTAAAGGACATTACTCTCATGTCTATCGATAACAAAATTATTAGATTTTTTAAACTATTGAAGAAAATTTGTCAAACAAGGAATAAAAATGGATAACAAGACATCCCCCAAAAATATTCCCAAACATAAATCACTTGTATTTCCTCGACGCTTTCTGATAAGGTTGGTGTAGGATAACAGAAGCACCCTGCAACAGATGACAGAAGACCCTCTATCTTGAAGTTTTGTCGTTTGCGGGGGTCAGCATGTCAAGTGTCCGGCGACAGACGATTCCCATTTGAACGACTCCAGAGGTCGTCCCAGTCTCGCCACGTTGTCGTGTGATTGTGCTGTCCGCTTGATGAGACCACACCTACAGCGAGGTGGGAGATATTTCAACAGATTCGAAGGATTATTTATTTTTTACTTTTTTCTTATTGTAGTATGCAGAATAGAAAATATAATTATTAAAAAAATTCAATTCAAGATTGTGAAGAATCATCACCTTATCAACCTTTTAAATCAAAAAACATTTGCTTTATATGTCTGTTTATAAACTTGATAGCTCAAAAATACTTTGTTAGATGAAAAAAAAATTTTTCTTCTACAAATTTATCTAGATTCTTATCAAATTTTGAATGAAACCCATGCCGAAAAAGTTTGCCAGTCTGTCTAACTGGATTCAAGTGAGCTTAACAGCTGCAAAATGTAAATAGCTGGATGGGTATAATTTATTACACAGTTTTAGCATCTAAAGTGCAGATAGGATCAAGTCCGAATCGTTCAAAGGATAAATCAAATCCAAATCAAAGGTTTACCAACTCAAGTGTACATTTGTGTGCACGTAAATCAAATAATTCAAAAAGACAGAGATAGACATAAGTGGAATATAGGACACATTTTTAATATCTAAAGTACAGATATTTATGATGTTTATGAAAGGAGGAGAAAAATAGAGTCATTGATTTTGTGAAGTCGTTTATAATTGTCTTAGTTGTTGATATAAAATTTGAATTTTTCTCAAATAGTTTTACAGCATAGCAAATGATATACTTTAAATTAAATGTGTTTTTATTCAATATTCGTTTTTTAATAATTTTTTTAAAACTTTTAAATTTTATTCTTGTTTTTATTCTTTCATTGGATTTTAATGATACTTCCACAAAATTCTAAATGTTGGTAAAATTTCCTTTCGCAAAACTTCATAAATTAAAATCTAAAGTGCAGTTTTTCATCAAATTTAATATAATTAATTTCCATATATTCTGCGGATTTTTAGAATATTAAATAACCAATCTGTTTGTTTAAACATATTTTCCAACTGTTTTAATGCTTCCTGTTGTGGAAAAAATTGAAAATTCCACCTTCTTTGATAGTTGAACTCGAGTATTATTTCACCTTATCTCATTGTTTAAAAAAACCCATGCAATTCCTTTTCTAATTTTTCTAAAACAATTTAATAACTAATTTGATAAATGCCTAAAATAGAATATTTGTACTTTATATCTTTTTTCAGCAATAATAAGAATAAATAAAACTAATTTTTAAAACAGTTTTATCTAGCATCTATTTGACTCCTATGTATGTTTTTCTGTTTTACGCAAATATTCAAAAATGTAATATTGCAAAATAGTTTTCAAGTATTCTTTTCTTATGTATTCACAATTGCAGAAATGTAACAAAATAATTATTGGATCGAGTTTTAATTATCTGAAATGAGCGAAACAATTGGATACACGAAAACAGTCACCAGATTTTGACAGCTGATAAAAACGAAGGCGGAAATTTTTTGAAAAACCAGTCTCGTGAAACCTGATTTTAAGCTGCAATTTCATTTGTCAGAAACCCAAACAATGGCGGGACAGTAATTACAAGGAGCTCTAATCTTTTGGAGTGAAATGTTTGACATGTGGAGGTTTAAAGCTCAAATTTAGTTTCATTTCTAAGATAATATTAGACACATAATTGACAAGCAACAGCGGAGGTACTCGCAAGACAGACAGACAGGTTCAGTTCAGTGATCATAAGACGTGCATTATCTTTGAATTAAAGTCATTAACTTCAGGTTTTCATTTTGAATTCATGCAAATATATTACTATTTCTGTTAATGTCATTCAATATTTTGTATAAGTGCTTAAGCTGGTCACTAATTTTTGTCTTTTGAAATTTCTTTGAATGCAAGAGTTATTTCTTTATTTTGGTAAAGAAGAATTTCATGTTCGTATCGAATAATACACTGAATTGTTCGTTCGAGGGTCTTAATTTTTAGTATTATTATTGTGAATTTTTTTTTTTTGACTTTTTATAAAATTTTTTGGCTTTTAATTGAATTTTTTTAATGAAATTAATATTATAAATAAAATTTCGTTTAAAAAAGTTTTTAAAAACAAGTATGAAAAACAAAGGAATAAGAAGATGATGAATACGGTCAACCAATTACAATAATTTTTTCCCCGAAAAGCAGCCTAGAGGAAAATATTCAGAAACTTTATTTTCTATACATATAATTTCTGCAAACAAATGTATGCTACAATTTCATGATGTAAGTGCCAAGAACTACAGATATATGCTTATAAACGTTAGAGATAAAAGTAACTCGTAAGATAAAACATTTCCAAAAGAGAAAAGGGGATTCGAACTTTTAATCAAAAGCTAAGTTTATTTTGAATTTTCTATTACATTAAAACTACCTTTTAATTATGTAGCCGCAATACCGCGCGGATACAGAAATATGATGTCAAGATTGATTATACGACCAATAATTAAAACAGTGGAAAATATTATTACGAAACATGCTTAAAACCATTTATTAAAATCATTAAAATTCAAAAAAGGGAGAGGGGAGAGAAAATTGGCATTACTGAAAAAATAATCTGTTCAACTCCCTTAAAAAAGATTTCGAAGTATTACGCTCCAAAATTTTTGTACATTATAAAGTTGGCATTTTGATTAAAAATACTGAACTATAGTTAACCCTCTCCCACAAAAATAATCGTCTGCACATTACTGATAGATTAATTAGAGAAGTGTTATGAATGATTTGTTTATAATGCATGAAAAATCCCCTACGCCGCAAAATATAAATATTATTCCAGCTCATTAATATAATTATGTTGAAAAATATTTTTTTACATTTTCGCAACGTAAAGAATTTTGTTTTGATTCTTACTCTCTAAGATGCTTTTTAATATAACATTGAGTGTAGCAGGACAACCTATAGTTTCTAAATGGCATCTGTAATTTATGTGACGGTTCATGCATTATATTTGATTTTAAATTCCTTTAAAATGTTCAAAATTGTATAGTGTTGGATATAAAGCTACCAAAAATGGACTATGGTTTATTCTTGAGTATTTTATTAGCCTTTTTTCTGAATCTGAAAAGCGTATTATCGTTTTTATACCATTTTAAAATTCAAAAAATTGGATTTTCATTTGTAATCAATTTGTTTTCATAAAAGTAAACAAATTTAAAATTTTACAAATTTTTAAAATTGGATTACAATAAAATTTTAAAATCTCTTTTAGTTATATTTTAGCACTTGCTTTGGTTATTTTAATAGATGCACTATTATTCCTTTCTTCTAATTTTGAGCAAACAATTTATAAAAGTATAAACACAGATAAATTAAGTTTAAAACATTATTCTTCGATTATTTTTTCGGAATAAAAAAAGGGTATTTTTTTATAAAATCTATTTGAATATTTTAGTATAGGAAACTATTTTTGTAAGATACTTGAAGATAATGTGATAAGTATTACTAATACACTAGCTGGAATTGTATTAATTCTGTTCATTTAAAAAGTCACTTACGTATTGGCTGGACAGCACTGAAGTTTAAATTAAAAGAACATTAATTGATGTGTGATGTATTTGTTATAAATTTCCTGAATAAAAATAAAGATAATAAACTTTTTACTTTCTTTCCATGATAATTTCTGTTTTAATCTTTAAATTTGCTTTTAATTTTGCCATGAAATCATCGATTTTAAGAAATTTCAATCATTATTAAAATTGCTAGGTTTTTTTAAAAAAACTTTATTCCACATATTTATATAACATATTATATGTATAATATTATTATATATGCCAGAAATATTATGTATTTCATTAGTGTTAATGTACGGAATATATTATATATATCTTTTTAACTATAAATTACATTATCTCAAAATATTCATAGCTCTTTCAAAAATTAAATCGAACTGTAGAAGTATAAGGTTAATTATGGCCGTAACTTATGCTAGTTACATTTTCAAAAATTGTAAGCACTTTTTTAAATTCAATCCTTACTTTGCTTTTATTTTATAATTTCTTCAATATTCTATCATATCACCAGAAAGATCGAGGAATAATTTCAGAAATTTGATTTAAACATCACATTGGAAGACCTTGCGTGCCTGTTTGACTCTCCGTCTGGAGTTTTCCTTATAAGCAAAAGTAAAAAAGGGAAGTTTTACGTTGAACTTTGAAAAAAAACTAACTGGCCCACATTAAAAACATGGCACTAAACTTAGATGTTGGAATTAAAATACAGTTACATCTCTCTAGTATAAAACGATTTAAAAAAAATGAAATAAGGTACCGTGACATAGCAGTCAGTAGGCAAAAATGCAAATTTAAAAACAATAGAACGAGAAGGAAACGATAAACAAAATTTACGAACACAATCAAAAAATAAAATTAAGCCAAATATATTAGTATTTGCAAAAATTAAATGTATGCAAGACAGAAAACTGACTTTAAAGGGGGAAAAATAATAAATAACTAGTTAAGAATTGGGGGGGGAGAGTATTTAGAAAAGGGAAAGACTTATCTATAAACTTTGTTATATTTTGGGCACTTGATAGCCTAGAATTTGGCTTTGGGCTATGGAACCAGTCAGATGTTATAAATTCTCCCCGCAGATAAAGAATTTATTTAACTTGGGTACATAAATTAGCAATTTTGTGATGATTAATATAAAATTGACTTTGTGAGGATTTGTATAAAACCGATTTAGATATTAAATAATATAATTTATCACCGAAATTAGTAAAAATAAACTTCATTTTTTCGCAACTACACAAATATGTCACTCCAATTTGTACATTACATATGTACATAAAGAAAGACAAAACTATTACATCAAATGCGTTTTGGCTTCAAGATATATATATAATTGTGCAATTTTTTATCCTACGCATGCGTCACTTTAGGTTTTAATTCTAATTCTCTTATAGTCATTTAGACCCCACAATTGTAACTGAAAATAAAAAGTATTTTTCTTAAAGAAAAAGGTGATTTTTTTTTTCAAATGCCCCAAAATGTTCTTCTGATAACTGATTCAGTGAAGGAATGAAATGATTAATAATTGGCGAATGGCGTGCCACAGAGATGATTTACCAGCAATTACCGATTCAAACTAATGCTGCTATTGTGATTGTAGTAAATATATATATTTTTATGCAGGAAAAACTGCAGCATTTAATTAAACTAAGTTGAATTAATATTTTGATTTCTAAAACTCATTAGAATAAACTAGAACAATCATCAAGGCTAGAATTTTAAAAAAATGAATTATTAAAATACCAAAACACAAATTTGATGTGAAAACTATGAAATCGTTGTTTTTTTATCCTTGTAAAATTATATATATTAAAATTTTAAATTAAAATTGTTTCAATTTAAATGTATGAAATAAAACCTTTTAATTAAACTCAATAACCAATTCCAACAAAGATAAGTTTCTTTTGATTTGATTGAATTTGAATAATGAAAAGGTCTTACTCTCTGCAAATTTATCTTTAAAACAAAAAGAAAAATTAACAAAAATAATTTTGTATATGAAATCGGGTGAAGAGCAAATTATTATTTGACACAAATGTCGCTAATATAACCTGCCTTCTCCATTAAAATGTATTTTTTGTTTAATTTTTTAGCAATATATTGAATTAAATTTGTGATGCAAAATGATTTAAAAAGGAAAGAAGGAATTATTGGCTTTTTGGGAATTAATACTAAGTTGTTTGAAGATATAAATAAATAATTCTTGCAATGAGCTACAAAAAAAAAATAGTATTTCTATCATATAATTTTAAATGAAATATAAGCTGTTTTCCCCCCATTTTTCGAAATCTGCTCTGTCCTTTAAACATTTATTTTTGTCAAAAAATGAAAGAAATTCATTAAATATATTTCTAATAATACGCATGAAAATTATTTCAAATTAAAAACGGCAATTTCTGATAAAATTTTCTCCTGCAATTTCCAATTTTCTTTCTTAATTGCTTTAATACTATTTATAACATTAATACGAAAGAGCTGAAAGTATGTTAATAATTTATTTGGTTTTTATTTCACAATAACTGTATTTAACTGACCAATTTTGATCAAAAACTGACTAAGCAATTTATTTTTCTTTCAAGGCACTTATTTATACATAGTTTTCATGATTTAGTTTTTTTTAAAAAAAAGTCATGAAATGAATTGTTACTAATAGGAATGAAAATCATTTCAAATTAATTGTCTTAGTTATAAACTATTATAATAGAAATTCATAGATTAAGAATTTATAAGACCAGCCGTTTAGTTGAAATTGTATCATTAAAAATTTATAAACTAAAATGCAGTTTTCTTTAACTATCTCCAAATTTAGTTTCACGTTTAAGTTAAAGCAACTAATACAGTATTAACTCAAAAGAACTCAATAACTTAAGCGGTAAATTATTATCAAGAGGAAAAAATTTTATGAATAATTAATCTGGGTATTTATTCCTTCTAAAACAAAACAAAACTAAAGCTAAAACTTTCTCCTCCATAAAAGATTCCCCATCTTTACCGAGTAGGGAAAAAAATTATTCCGGAAAAGAATAAAAATTGAAGAGGATAAAAACCTTCAGAGAGTGACCCTTTGCAAAAAATGTAGACGCCTGGATTAATCGGCAAAAAAGGAATAAGGGAAGAAGGGAGGGGGGAAATTGCACCCCCGCCCAACCCGTCCTTCTAAGCTCCGCCATCTCAATCTAATGCTCATCTTTCCAGAAACAAATTATCCTTCTGTTCCTGTCTGCAGGTGTTTAATTTTTAATGAACTCTTCTCGATTCCAGTAGTTGCGAAGCGATTTTCTATTAACCCAACCCTCAGAAAACTCTGCCGGATATTTTTCAGCCCTTTCTCTGAATAAGAGTCCCGGGAAGATTGCTCCCTGCATCGGGTCGTTACGGCTCAGGCCGGCCTGGCTGTTCTTCGAAGATTAGGTGCAGTCGTTTATGGAGGGAAAAGTTAGGAAAAGTGAGACAGTTCTGAGTTGTGAATGGTTCTGGGAGTGAAGTATTTTGCTCACAGATACTTTCATGAACTGAATCAGTTTTTGGTGTTTTCTCGCAGCTGAGATTGTAAATCAAGTAAGACTGATAGGTGCAGAATTGATGGAAGCTGTAGTTGGCAATATTCTTGCGAGCTGTAATTTGTTAGAAAAAGGCAGAAACATAATTTCCCCATTCATGTTTTTCAGGATTTGTACATTAAATCTAATATCTGAAGAAAAAACTGATTAGTAAACCTCGAAATAGTGGGAAGTCAGAATAATCAAAGCTGTCACCCTGAAGCTTTCACAATATTATCTAATAACGATACTATTCCGCTTGCCCTCCTTACTCCGCATATAACTTGGGGACCTTCGGCTATGTCACGAATCCACGAGTGCGTTCAGAGATTGTTTTTCTCTGTATCAGATCATTAATGTTGAAGCGAAATTACTTGTTCCTTGAAAACTAGATGCTGTCATTTGCGGAGAGAATGATGAAATACAGTCCTGAGTTGTGAATGATTTGGGAGTGAAATCTTTTTCTTAGAAGTACGTCGATAATCTGAATAAGTCTTGAACTTGAAGTTTAGATTGTTAACCACAGTGAATTGATGTAGGTTTCTGTTTAAGTTGAAAAAATGGAATAGGCTACTTCTTGCTACGTTCTTGTAAGTGGCCATTGATTAATATGGGTGAAACCACTGGGTTCATCGTATAAAAATTAAACTTTTTTCATGATCTGTATATAAAAGTTGATCCTTAAAGAAAAAGCTAATTAATTATTAAAAAAGAAAGATTCGTAAAAAAAATTATATGAAACTTTATCCTACAAAGCTCAAAACAATTAAAGGATATTGTAAGTCTTGTAAAAAACAACAGTATAATATTATTTTTTTTGTTGATATAATGGAAAAAAGAATGACAAATGCAAAATTTTCTTATTTTTAAACTTTACAGTATGCAAATTTTAATTTTGAATTCGAAGACGACGCTTTAGTAACAGAGAATTTAATTTCGCTTAAAACTTAATGTAAGACAGGGAGAAAGAATGATCTAATCTCAGTAAGCGTCTAGTTTCGATGAGTACGATATCTCAATGAAGTCATTTAACTAAATCTGCTTGGAGAGTTGTTGACCGGTTAGAAGGGGTGCAAACACATCGAAATTGCAGAAGTCATTGAAGTTTCGCAAAGTGTGATTTCCAGGATCTAGAAACGTTTTTTGGAGACAGGAAATGTCGCATGAAGTTCAGGGCATTAGCGTACACGTGCCAATGAAGATCGTTATCTAACGCTGATGGCACGGAGACACAGTAATATGAATGTCACTATTCTTCAACAGCACCTTCGTTCGGCTACTGGCATCACAGTTTCGACACAATCTGTCCGAAACCGTCTTCACATCGTACATCTGCATGCTCGCCGACCAATGGTGTGTGCTACGTTAACAACAAGGCACCGTCAAATCCTTAGAAAGAGGGTAACAGAGCATGTGAACCGGAGGAGAAATGAATGGCGCAATATTCTTTTCTCTGTCAAGTCTCCTTTTTCTGTTCATCCTGATAACAGCCGTATTTTCATCTGGAGAGAACGTGGCACTCGAAATAATCCTGCGTCCTTGCACAGAAATGTATGATTTGGCGATCGGGTGTGTGTGGGGGGGGGGAGTCTATTCTTTCTTCTTCATCGATCTGCAAATCATTTGAAATGAAGTTCTGACCGTTCGCCGATACAGGGATGAGATCCTGAGACCTATTATAGTATCTTACGTTGCAACAATTGGACATAACCTCACGTTAATGGACGACAATTACAGGCCACATCGTGGTGACTTGGTGAATGGTTTCCTTTTGGAAGACAGAATTATACGAATGAGTTTTTCAGTGTGTTCTCAGGGCTTGAACCAAGTCGAGCATGTTTGGGACATTCTAGGCAAACAAAGGGACGCCTACCACATCCACAAATGCTCTTCTGGCGTAATGGGACAGAATATCTCAGCCCCTCCTTAATAGCCTCAATGCCTCAAAGGCGTTCAACGTTGCTGGCTACGCGAGAAAACCATACCCTCAACTTGAAATTATTTTCTTTTAAGGAAACACCATTTTTTATTAGTTATTTTCATGCGCTTAAAATGTCCCCCCTTTTTGTATCCAAATGTTTAATAAAACGAATTTTTTCTACAAAACAAGTTATTTTTATCTCACATAGCCTACTACGTCTATCAGTAATGTATCAATAATTGAAACAATCATCCAGGTGTAAGATCAACCCACAACCTCAATATCCTTTCATTGTTTTGAACAATGCACATTTTGGAACTGCTTAAACCATTCGTTTTTGCATCCATTTTTTGCTGAATATGAAAATAGATACTTGTATGCGGCGTGTACGTTTTTTTGACACTTTTTTTCGGCCGGCTATTAATCAAAACTTGAAACAAAGCTGCAATTTTAATTACCAGGACACAAACTAATTTCATTCATAAGAGTCATTAGATTTTGAGTTATTGCATTTAAATGCATACAAATATACAGCTCAATCAATGGTTAATCCTTTGTTGAATTCAAAATTTAATAGTATCTACACGTAATATTAGAGTTGGGTATCAGATTTTATCTAACTCTTTAAGATTTATAGTTATCGAACTCACATTCCGACTAACACATTTTCATTAACAGGTGTTTGTTCTTCCATAGCTGCTAGGTTACGTAGAAAATTTCATTCAAGACATTTGACTCGTTCAAGACTTTTTTAAGCCATCGAGTTTACAGACAGACGTATACAACTCTCATCTAAGTCACAAATGCATTTTTGTATCAGATGAAAATTCATCAAAATTTTCAAATCGAATTCTTTTGGTAATTACAATTCCCTGTTTGTATCTCTCTCTATATATAGAAGAAAATTAAAATTAAAATTCATAGAAATGACGACCGAATGTTAACCATGAAACAGATTATATAGCAGATTATAACCATGAAACAGATTAGAATGATTAATAACGATTAAAATAACTGGGAATAAGTATTGATAAACACGTTTGCTTCATCTAGGATGAAATTAATATAATTCCTGATCGATACTGGTTCGTATATTGGTTTTTACAGTATTGAAATGGCTTTGATTTCTAATATCAGTTGATGAATTAAAGTTTTTTTTTCCATAATATTTTTTCGCAGCTGGTGCAGGGGAGGCTCTCTAGATTTCAGCTGCGAGATTAGAAGTTTACTGATGCGAAACCGCATTTGCCAGGAAAATGTCATGTATGTGGGCCCTCTGTACTTTTCTATAGTTCATAATCAAATGTTGTCTGACTGGCTTAACGTGGAAGAGTGTTGCTGGCTAAAATGTCATTTTTATCATTCTATTTCGGAATTCAAAATCCATTCAAAATTAATATGTATATAAACAGAAATAAAATATTTGTTCTAATTATTACCTCTTCCTTTCGCAAATAACCCATCCCCTCTTCTTTTCTTTTTTTTATCATGTTAGAACATGAAGTTGTTTTGGGGATGAGGTTTTTGGCGTCAACAAAAATTCGTAGGTGAAAAATAAAAAAAAAATCCTTTGTCGAAAGATAATTTTATTTTCTGCAAAAGCATCTAAAAAAATCAACTTTTAATAACGCGTTGCCATCGCATTTACAAAAGCTCTGATTTAAAAAATAAGTTAATGACTACAACTAATAAAACCCAGAAAAATATTATTTTGAGCACGTGATTATATGAAACGAAATCAATAGGAAATGCGATATTTTTTAAAGCAATAAATGCGAGACAAAGTTTTTTAGATCGTTTGCAATACTAAAGCGACTCATGCAATGAAACAAAAAAAAATGAATAAAAATATAATTTAACTTGCACGAGCACGTGGTGCTTGGCCGTTCAAGAAATCATGTTCTGACATGATACATTAAAATATGCATAGCAGATTTCATTTCAATCTTTTTTTTTTTTTTTTTCGTTTTTCGTTTTTCGTTTTAAAACTCCCGATTCATTTTTTAAAAAAATAACTGAATTTCAAATTAGTTCGGGAATTGGTTAAAAATTGAAAATAAGAAATTGGAAACAATAAGATATTAATTCATCTGTACCGAGTTTGCAATTTGTCATTGACTTTATTTGTAAATAGATTCCTTTAATTTCTTATTTTTAAAATGTTATTTTCCTTGAGGATTATATTGGGGCAACTAAATACATTTCATCGCAAGATTTTGATGAATTACGATTTCTTTATGTTTGAAAAATATATTTCAGGAATTATATATATATTTTTTAATTAAAAATAAATCAATTAAAATCGATTAAATTAGGGATACGATCTTTTGACTCAAATTCAACCATTCTTGGAAGAAATAATTTTAAGAACGAATGAAGGCAAACTGTAGCTGTGCAGGATTGGGTCAGCACCGGGTTTTACAAGAACTGGGAGTGTCTCGATTCTCGCAGTTCTGCCAAGACTAGTATTGGATGCTGATAAGAATGTGATTCCGACTTGGTACTTCACTTCTTCGTTAAAAAAATTAATGATGTGCCCGCGATTTTGATCAACACCTGGTCAAACTTCAAACGCAAGGAAAGTAAATTAATAACAATAACAAATAAGCAATATTTAACTTTTTTTTTTGAAAATTAAATAATTTTTCTCCACTGAATTACAAATAGCATTTCGTATATAAAGCCAATTTAAATGTTTTATATAATCTTAAAATGATTTTTTTTTAAATCTCTAATAAAACTTGCAATATAAACTTTCTTACTAGTGTAAACATTGTATAAAACATGTGAATATTCTTATTGGAATGCTTTGATATAATGAAATTAAGTGTTAAAAAATGCCCTATTTTTTTCAATTCTCGAATCTTTAAAAGTTTTTCGAATGATTTTTTTCCCTTCCTTTTACTGAGCGTATCTGTAGAGACGTGTCTTTTAATAATTGTTTCTACCGAAACAATTCCATAATTTTTTGCAATAATATCAAAAAGCAGACAATTTTGAATATCGTAGGATGACATTTTATTGCAGAGTAAGTTTATCACTCGTGCTTGTCATATTCCCCTCTAAATTGGCATCTTACTCGTCAGTTGGATCTCCCATCGGGTAATCTGTTACGACTCCGTTAATAATCGGAGAAACTCCGTATCGTTATAAATTTTGATTCTTTTATTTTTCGTTTTCCATTTTATTTATTTTTTGTTTTACATCGATTAAATATACGTTAGATTATCATTGTGTTATTTACACATAAAAGCACGCTAACAGCTCTCTAGTAAGCTCGCAAATAGTTAGCGCTGACTAGGTAGGATATTTATAAATGAACTAGCCACCCTTGGCGACCAGTTGGTTCGCCAGTATTAATGCTCGCTAATATTTTATGTAGCTGTGTCTCATAACAGGATTTTCACCAAAATATTTTTAAACCAAATAAATTTTGATAATCGTATCATTCATTTATAGTATTTTTTTCAGATGTTCTGTTCATTGTACTACTCATCTTTCTGTTTCTATCCGAGCAACAATTGTCCCGGAATTGATATTTTACTTAAATGGTGGAGGGAAAGGTCTAAAATTCTACGTTTTTATAGAATAATGAGATTCAAATTTTCATAAATGTAAACACACTAAACAAATAAAGACACAATTGGTTTTCAAGAGATGCAAAAGCTTAAAAACAGCTTCGAAAATGCCTCGCACAGATGAAATAATGGTGACACACACACCCTTCTTTTCTTTTCTATCCTTTTTTTCTTCATTACTTTCCTTTATATAGCAGGCATAGATTAAATATTCATACCGACTAATAATAAAAGCAGCCATTTTCTTTCTTTTTTAAACATCCCGTTATCTATGAATGAAAACCAACTGACTTCGCGTATTTCTTTCTAAACAAATCATAATTTAGTACTTCCTGCTATCTAACTCAGTTGGTGTGGGGGAAGGAAATGCAGATTTTTGGCGGGAAAGTAAGAAAGTTGTCATTTTAACTATTTTCCACGCAGTTTTTTAATTTTTACTCTCCATAAGAACCATCCTCGTGCCTTAACGAAAATATTTTTAAAAAAGTAGCCGAATCGGTCAAGCCGTTATCCAGTTTTGCGCTTAGCAACGCATTTCGAGTTGCATTTTTATTAATATAGATATACCAGTTTTGCAGGTCTATGAAAAGAAAACAAAGCGATCTAATCTTGTTGATCATCATAAATTACAAATAACCGTTGAAATAGTAAATTCAACACTTCTATAAGTGCTCCATGATATGCACTTCAAAAAATACAAATGATATCCAACTCATCTCTTACTCTTTCTCCATCTCTAACGTGATTTCTTGAAAAACAGTGGGGGCACTTAAATTACCAAAATCAGTTGGTAACCGAGGTACATTCTTTCAAAGTTATGTAGAAAAAAAATATGGGACGAGTTATAGGCATTGTTTTGATATCATTTGCGCATTTTGATGGGCTCGCATTAAACATTTATAGCTGGTTTGAGTTTAAAATTTTAACTCATTTTTGAATTCCGATTAGAAACAAGACTGTTTGTTTCTTTTCTTTAAATAGACCTTCAAAGTTTGGATAATATTTATAAACATTCTGTATAGCTACATTCATAGTCGAAAGGGTTAACATTTCCTTTAAGAAAAAAATCGGTATTTATAACAATTTGGGACATCATTTAGTTTTTCTATTAAAAAATAATCTTTTCAAATGTTGCGAAATTGAAATGTGTTTTTGTAAGATAATGTTGCTGGTGAAATTGATTTGCTTGATGAAATTATTATTTGTCTTCTAATATTACCTTTCAGATTCCCAATGGAATAAATATGAAACTAAATAAGAATATTTTATTTGAATTACATTCCAATTTGTAATGGTTCTAAAATAATAACGGTGATATTTTATCAATAAATTTAGAATACAAGTTCAAATATTAAAAAAAATTATACAATCTAAGCTTATTTAAGTAACTCGCATGCCTATTTTATTAACTTATGAAAGAACTATTTTTCAGTATTTTATTTAACAATTGTTTATTACTTATTAATTTATAAAATTAGTCATGACATTGTTGATTTATCATCTTACATTTTTATTTAAAAGTTCTGAATTAGATGAAATTTTGGATTGCAGTGATATATTATCAATAAAATTGGAATTCAAATATAAAAAAGAAAAGAAAAATTGCGTATATTGTTGGTTTATTCAAGTAATTCGCATATCAAATTGTATTTTATTAGCTTAAAAAGCAAATATCTTTTGATATTTGATACATTAAAGATTATTAGTTATTAAACTTTAGGTAATCACATCATTTATAAAATTGATTTAAAATTTTGTCATATTTACATGTTCTTTAAATCCTTTTTGAGTTTAATTTCATATTGTTTTAAATAGAAAAGGCTAAATTATCGCTTTGTTATATATGAAATTTACTTCCAGGAATTTCAAATTACCTTTTCATCTGCCTTTTTTTAGGAGGGAGGATTACGATTAGTTAAGTTACTTTGACAAAAAGCATTCCTCCTTTATATGTTCATATCATTTCTATTGTTTACATATATACATATTTTATTGTTATTAAAATGTTAATTTTGTAAAAAGTGTACATATTTCCTAAGCCTAAAAAACCTACATCATGCCTACATATTTCTTCAATACTTTCTGCATTGTAATAAACAGAAAAATGTACTAAATTATCATTTTATGTTAAATTTGCTCCAAGGCTATTCCAACTTTTCATCTGTCCTACTTTTGTTTGAGGGGGGGGAGGTTAGCTAATTGTTTAATTATTTGAACAAAAATCGATTTCTCACTTTTTGTATGCATATTGTTTCTATCATTTACACATATACCTATTTTTAAGTTATTGATCTCGATATAATAATTCCAAGACAAATCATTTTTTTAACAGGGTATTAAAATTTATCACCAAAAGGGTTTTAAAACTTAAGTGTTCGCTTTAATATTTTTTCGAAAGCTATTAAAATAGAAAACGGAACTCTAAATGGAGGAAGTTGCAGAATGTTTCCTGCAACTTCAGCAAAATAAAAACTAATGACAAAACTTTTAATTCGGGGCAACCAGAAAACAGCCCTCTTCCAAACAAGGATGAGAATTTTTTTGTGGCTTTGACTCGACCGCCACACTAAATAAATTCTGCGTTATCTTCCAAAAAAAGAAAGAAAGAAAAAAGCACGGCAGTGTTAGTAGTGAGCGGTCTCTTTTTGTCTGCAACTGCACCCTCGAAGACTTAGCATTGCCCGGAGCTAGGCTACAATTTATTGCATGACGAGAGAGTGGCCGCCTTCATTTTCCCGGGAGGGGTGTGGCAGACGCTTTTACGGTAGCTCGAAGGTGTCTGCCACACCCAGTTCACGGGAATGGTTGCTGCCTATTGGTCGAGAGTCGTATATGGAGGCGTACAGAGGGAGCCACTTTTGCCAGGGTGAGGGGAGGTTAGCAACTCTACGATGGACTCGGGGATTTACTCAGTATGCAGTTAGAGGCCAGATAAGACTCGGGTTTAGGGGGTTGTTAAGTTTTACTCTTCATTAAAGTGATGCCGTTTCTAGAGTGTTTCACTTTGTTAAGAAAAGAAAGATCTTGAAACATAAAGTTACATTTGTAATAATTATATATTTTTACCTTGCAAACAATTCCCAGAATTACTTCCATTGAATAAAAGTTCATGAAATAGTTTATTTCAGAAAAAAGAAGCAGGCGATATGTTTTTTTTTAATATTTTTATTTTTCTACTGAATATTAGAAAAATTGTCCGGCTTTCATTTCTTTGTTGGCACCATAACAAGGTAATAACAAGTTCAGAATAGGAAAAAAAAAAAAAAGGTTTTGGGGAACGCATCCAGAGCTTATATCTCTTTCTTAGAATTTTAGCTAAATTTCAGGTAAAATAGAGTTTATTAAACGATACGTACGTACACCGAAGTGCTCAACTCAATGGTGAAAGGGGTGAATCAGAAATGCGCACTACAAAAAAATTTGATTTCAAATGATCTGAAAATAATAGTTTAATGAAGCGGCTAAATTGAAATTATTTTAAATCAATCGCCTTTGTCGAACATTTAGTCCATTGAAAAAATTTTCGATTAAATAATTGCTAAATTTGGTAGATAAATAGGATGATTGCTAAAAGTTGCAATTAAATATTTTATGCAACTTATTCTTCAAAACTCTTGAAGTTTCAACTTATTTTATTCAATTAGATTTTTTGACATGCATTATAGTAGGAGTCTCGCGCAGTTTCTATTCAGTTTGTTGTCATCTCTTGAATTACTTAAAATTTCAGCTTTAGTTTGAAACAGAAATGATTATATTTAAACTAATATAATTTTTTTTGTTGAAGCTGTTTCAAAATGGGCGAACTTTTGAAATTTTTCACAAATGCTCATAAAGTTAAAATTTTATTTATAAGTATGATGAAATTTCCAAAAAGGAAATAAAAATTATACTTTGAAACAAGAAATTTATTTATTACGGAAAAAATAAACGACACTTTCATAGCTTCAATATCAACATTGTAAGAAAAATCTAGGAAATATTAGTAGCAAGAATAAAATCATTTTGAATTTCTTCACAATAGTGAAATAAATTGTTGTAGATTAAATAAAAAAAAAAAACTTATTAAGAGTAAGTAAAAAAAAATCCGTGTAGTGTTTCGAGTCTTTGAAAATATAATTGAAGCAATTTTTAGATAATGCAAAAATCAATTGTGGGCTGTAATATTCATAGCTCTTATGAAAGAAAAACATCGAAATTTCGTCTAACTTTTAATTAATTAGAATTTGAATTAAGATTTCAAGTTGCTCCAAAATGCAAACTCTTATCCTCTTAAAATATGTTTACTATAAATTGATGGCTACAAATCGCGTGCGCTCGCACATGTGTGTCTGTGTGTTATAAACCTCAAGCGATTTAGGCGTTGCACATTCAGCACATACACACATACAAAAGGCACATTTCGTCGATTTGCAAATTTCAAGTCTCCGTGGGGGAAAAAAGAATTTAATTACACCAAATGCGAATCATTGTTTTTGAAAATAATCAATAATAATCGATGGAACTGAAATTAGTACGGAACAAAATCGATTACTTCTTTGTTTAAAAGACTATGTTTTAAAAAAAGAGGGAAGTTTTTCATTTCCTTTCGGCGTTATTACAGACTTTTTCTTTTTTGATAAAGGAATAAAAGGTTTTTTGTTCTTTCAAATATTCAAGTTCGAAATGCTAATGATTTACGTTTTATCATCTTGTTGTTAGACCTCAATAAAAGGGTGGGGGTGAGGGAAAACTTTTTTAAAATTATGTTAACTCGCATATGTAACTCAATAATTTAAAAAAAACCTTATTAAAAATAAACTTCATACATTATTGTTCTGAATTTTTATTCCCGTCTTCAATATTTTTCATTTATTAGCGATATTTATGTAATTCAATATGCATGCATAATGCTCTGAAGCAGAAAAATTAAGAGTTAACATGATGCACTAACTTGAAATATACAATGCAATTACATTCCTATCGTAAAAATTTTCCCTACATTTGCTGAAGTTTATTATGTCCTTATTAAATAAATGCAATTGCACAGTAAAGGAGCACACTAGAAAACTTAAATTTGTATGATTGATTCTCCTCATTTACAATTCCGCCTTTATCGTTTTTCCTTTAACGTCTTTATATATCTGTGCACATATGAATACAATTACTCAATAAATGAACGCTCTACAAACTTCAAACTTGAATATATAATTATCCCACTTTAACATTCCCGTCTTCAACGGTTTTCCTTCGTTTGCACCCCTGTCACATGTCCTTGAGCATACGTACACAATTATTCAGAAATGGTACAAAGTAGAACAGTTAAACTTGTAAATATTATTAACCTGCTTTTACAAACCCGTCTTTAACATTTTTCATTGATACACAAGACTTTAGTACAATACTTGGCTGAAAATTCCTCAAAATCAGCCTAACCCTCCTCCACATTTAACCTTTTTAAATGGTTTTTAGAGAGTTTAGCTTTTTTCCGGCTTATATCATTATTTATCGACCCTATTAAGAAGGACAATATACATCATATGTAATTTCCCCATGAACTTTTTAGATCTGCAACGAATTTTGAATAAAATGATCCTCATGAAAACTTATAGTTTATTATTTTTCATTAAACAGCAAAACTAAACCGAGGAGAGTGGCTTCTCAAAAATTTCTCGCATACTTTCTAGAAAGGAGTTGACTCTAACCCCCTGCGTAAAATTGTAGACACTGAGTAACGCCGTAAAGGCTGTACATGATATTGGCGATTAGTAGTAATGAAATATGAATAGTTGTTGTGAATCTCGTATGATTTGGCGATTTATTTATTTAAATTAGTTCCTGGCTTGTAATTACCCGAATGTCGAGTATTTATTTTGGATTCATTTTTTCAGACCGAATGAAGCTAAATACATTTTCAACTGCATTTAGGACGTATATCGTTTATTATGTACTTATACTACAGAAGAAATGAGTTTTTCCCTTAACTTGCGTACCAATATACAGATCGAGAAGCAGTTAAAACTTTGGGTAACTTGGTTCAAAAGTTTATAAAGGTTCTACATTTTAATTGCTAAATCTATATAATTGCGTTTTTTATTTATCAGGCGCACTTGTATTCGAAACGCTGTACTGATTTCTTCCGAATGGATGCCGTTCAAAATTTGAGAGAAATCTACTGATTTTATGTCAAATCCATTTATTAAATTTCATCTCTCCAGCTGAAAGCGTACCTATGTGTAAATCCTACTGCATTTTTAGATCAATCAAAATGAAAGCTTTGTGACTCTAATGTACACGAATAATAAAAAATATATGTTGTAATAGACAAATATTTCAGACTCGATATTTTGACGAATCTCCACATTTCAGACCTTATTGAATCTAAAATAAACATTATGAGAATTTTGTCAATTTTTTTAACATATGAACTGTGGTACTTGGCAGATTCAAAATTGGCGATAAACCGTCGACGCCATCGAAATCAACAAAATGGCAGACGACAGTTACGGTTTGAACAATTTTTTAAATAATGGCGGTTTTTTGCCATTATTTCCAGTTTAGCAACTCATTGGCGAGGCCTTCAAATTTGGCTATAAAGATCGACGGTCTATTGCATAATTACAAAAAAATGCTTTGAAATAAGAGATTAAAATGTAGTATTTTTCATTAATACCTAATTTTATATTTCTAATAACTTTTAAACATAATACTTTCACAGTAAATCTGTCTGGCCTTTCGAATGTGTTTGAATAAGATAATATAAAACCTATTTTTTCTAGGTGATACTTCATACAGATTATTAGTATATAAAAGGAAAAGCCTTTTAAAATTTCTAATTAAAACCATGGAAGGGTCGACCGTCTGTCAATCTGTACTTTTGCATACTTTCGAACACAATAATTAAAAAATCTGATGACAGGATTAATGCAAATACACCAAGCAATCTTCTATTAAAATGCTCATGTGTTTAACTCTGAAAATAAAAACCGCAGCATTAATAGCCTTCATGCTTTAATCCAAAATTTACTGGGGGGAAGGGGTAAAAGGGTTAAGATTTTATCAGATGGCGAGAAAGTTTCGGTTGGAAGACTCAAGCTGGTTTATTTAAAAAATCGATCGTCCGCTGGATTTCACAATTTCTAAATTCAGACATCCAGGAGTAAGTTATTGCTTCGACGAAACGGGCTGTTAGCCTTATCATAACTTGGACATTCTGCAGAATCTTCTGTCAGAAGTGCAAGTGACAAACTGAAGCGGTTACAAGTGTATTGTTTTGCAACTCAGTGTTATCTACTCGGAACTATTTTTGTGCTTTTGAATCGTGCTCAAGCTGAGTTACCAAATATAACGTTACCCTAACACAATATTTATGTAAGAAACAAAAACGTCTATGCAGAAATTTAACTGAATCCATTTGGTGTTATTTATTTATCTTGCTAGATGACATGCTGTATTACTAAATTCGAATAAAAATTCGCAGTATAATATTTAGCGGTTATGAATTTTTTTTTGAATTTTAGTGTCTTTGAATAATTTAATTTTAGTTTATTATAAGTTTAAAAAGCAATAATGCATCAATAAGGTCATGATAATTAGAATCAAAGACGATGTAGAATGTGGACCCCCTATAAAGGTAAATATACGTTTTACGCTACAGGAAATCGTGTTCTATGCGACCTATAATATTCGAATTTATTCAAGTTCATTGCAACTGTAACAAAACAAAAAACTGATGAGATGGATCAATTTGAGGACTTATTTTATTGAGATTGCTTTAGTTACTTAATTTTAATTTTTCCCCTGGAGGACATAATTTGTACACGAAGCAATCTCACTTATTTGTTTACATCGCGACTCAATAAAAAATGAAATATACTGTCGCAAATTTCAAGTTATCATATGAGAAATTATTATTTTTCAGTGATTATTTGAATTAATTAATTTAAGCCATTAACCAGTTTATACCGGTTTGAAAAAATTACAGGACTTCTCTCTCCCTAAAATAATTTTTTAAGCTTTCATTTTCAATTTTTCTAGCTTGCAAACAAAGCTTTTGGAGCTCGACCGATTTTAAGATAAAAAAAATCAATAATTTTGACGAAAAGTTTACTATTACTGGAAGCTATTGTATATGCGGTAAAATCCAATGAACATAATGCAGATTGATATTAAAAATATATTCTAATATTTACAGTATTTTGAGAAATACAATTAGTAAGAATGCGCTTATAGTATCGTTAAAGAATAAATATAAGTGCGATAGTCAAAACTAAAAGAGCCCAAAAAGCTTTTTTGAGTGCGAAATAAATTGCTTAAATGTAAGAAATCGTTGCAAACTGGAAGATGACTTCTTTTTATAGAAAATTAAATTTAATTAAATATCTCAAACTATACTGGGAAAACAAGCCTTAAATATTATACGTCAAGTGACTCGACTTTGCAATTAGTCTTGATGCATTGTCTTGGAAGCAAATTAAAGACTCCTTGAAAATATATTATGAAGTTTTAACTTTTAGAAGGAACTAGAGAAATCTAGTGGTTGGAATTTCTGTTATTTCAGATAAACGAAAATTAAAGAAGAAAAAGTATGTTTAGAAAAAGCGGTAATTTTTTTCCGTCCCATATCTTAAAATGTATTCAAAGTGGTGGTAGTTTCAACGATTACTAGTTTTATTTTGCCTTCTCTTAAGCTGATACCCTTACTGATCCAGTTATTATTATTTTTTTTCTTTTTAAATATTGATCTATTATAGTAAATTTCCTCGATGATGTTTTGAAAGAAAGAAATCCGAAAACAGCTTATATAAATGAACAAAAAATTAGGTCACCTGATAAGTTTTTTTTCCTTTTTGGCTTTTATCTCATTTGAGATATAAGAAGAAAATCTTTAAATCTAATTGATAACATTTACGTCCAATTAAATGCATTGACATGCATTTAAAAGCTTTTTTTTTTTAAATATATATAGTTGTCAGAAGTCATATTAAGGATTTCTTTATATGTTTATTTTTCTGTGATACGATTTTATTTAACACATGGACATTCCTTTACACACCATTAAATGCAGGTTATCTGTATCAATTTTAACGCATATATTTCTACTGCGTATTCACATTAGAATTTAGTACGAATGGAAAATAACTGCCCTGTTATCTTTTGAAAGGTTTTTAATTAACATTTAAAAATGTAATTATTTTGCAGTGTTGAAGATTTTAATTACAACTAATTAAAACAGGTGCACAAAATGTAAATTATTTTTAGCAATCTAGAAGGAATGCTGTTTACGAAATTTCCTCACGTACTGTCGACTGGAAACTTGTGGCCGGTTCTCCTAGTACCAGAAATGTGGACTTTTGGCTAGCCTGAAAATGTTACTAGTGTTCAGATGTTTATTTTTTAAGTTCCACAGATGAGATTATGTGCTTCTTAGTACAGAGAAAAAAATTGTTTGTATTTTACACGTCTTTTTAAGAAGATTAATACAAAGAAATTTAGATGGAGATGCCAGTTCAGATGTCTTTCACGTCATCTGATTGCTGTTCATTAAGAGGTCTGTTCCAAAATAACACTAGTGTTGCTTTAAAACGAGACATTAATATAACTGAACAATAGATTTATACTACAAATTATTAAATTTAACACTAAAGCTCCTTAACAATTTTCATTAATTTAAGTTGTTTCGTATTTGAGTTATAGCAGCCATATGCTTACGAATGTACAGATCAGCTCATAGTCAATTGATGATATATTAATTCAAAATTTGCTACTTCTCTATAGTTTAAATTTGGTAAACTCATCTTGTTTACCGAATTTTTTTCATCTTACTTTTAACATTTTATACATTTTATTACAAGAATGCTCGCGTGCAACTGGGAAAATCAGACTTTATGTGAATTGATTTTATTCACGTAAAGCAGATTTCTATAAACTTGATAAAGAGATCATGCACCAAATTCCATAAGCGCCTTGTTCTTATTTACTAATGCTGACGAACAAACAAACTTCCTAAAAATGAATTTTCTGGAAAAGCTGAGTAAAATAAAAATAAATTTCTCGCTCCAAACTGTTGTAATATAATTTTTGCAACTTAAATTGTAGATGTTAAATACATTCAAAATTAGGGCTTTCAGTCGCTAGTTTCTAAGGTATTGCAGTTATCGAAAAACTTTAAATATTAAAATCGTTCATCTTAATGAGGCACCAATTAGGCGAATTGGATTTATTTTTAAATCTTCAATATTAAGAAAGTTATTGTGGAATGAAAATGTCACATACATACACCGCCACCATTTCTACCCTTTTGAGTTAGATAAGCCATTTGCGAACTTTTCCGAGATTCGTACATTTATAGCATCATATTCCAAGCCACTTAAAATCCAAACAATATTACTCTAATTATACTGCTCACAAGATAGCATGGACTAAGTATTATACGCATCCATATATATATAATATACTACTAATAATAATAGTATTGAAACGTGAAATATTGAATAATAATAATGTATAAACGTGATTTTGAGTTCAATGGGCCATGAACGGTGAAGAGCTTCAAGAAATTTTCCTGAAATTTTGTCATGAGAACAATTACAATAATTGAATTGTTTTCCCAATAGAAATCTACCTAAAAATAAAACTTTTGTCTAAATGGTAAATTGGTCAATCTCCATCCGCCGGGTTTAAAGCGTTTTTGAGTTATTGTGTTTAGAAGAAACGCAAAAATCAAACTTAATGGGAAAAAGTGTATTTTGAAGTTTCATAACAAGAAGATTCTTCAAAATCTCAATCTAATTTTTGTTTTACGATTATGATACTTTGTATTTTTTGTTTACAAAAAAAAGTGCTGCAATTTTTTTTATTATTATTTACCATTCATTAACTTAAATAACTATCCTTTTTCTGCTCAATTTTCAAAATCATGACTTGTTCCTACTATTAAACATTGCTTTTTTTTTTTGCGCTTTTTGAAATGAAACCTTCATGAAACTATTTCCTGTAATGCCCCATTGAAGACGTAGGCGCTATTTGCAAACAGTTATGTCAACAATCTGCAAATGTAAGCAATACTTTCAAGTGAAGGAGGTCTGTTCTAGTTATGTAAAAAAATTTCATGAATGGACTTTTTAAAATTAATACTTTCAAAACCCCAAAATCATTTCCTGATTTTTGTTTTATTTTTTATTTTTTGGAATTAATAATTTTAAGTGTATAAGATAAAAAAAATGGCCAGGACTAGAAAAAGTTTGCCACACTAGTAATTATTTTGGTTTACAAAAGATTTAAAGGTAGTTGATTGTTATTTTTTTTTGGCTAAAATGATAATATATTGTAAACAATATGGCATAGTTTTGTATTAAAAAATAATTATTTTTCTTTTTAAACAGCTTTCTTCTAATATAAATTCTTTTTTTAAAACCTTCAATCTTTAAATATTGTTCGGTAACGGATTGTAAAACTCTTCACGCTTTTAAGCTAAGACGCATTGGATTCGTCAAAATATCGGTGAGAGGAAAGTTGAAAAGAGGGGATGTTTACATTTAACCATAAAATAAACCAGGAGAACTCGCTGATTGAATTAAAGTTGACAAGATATTCAAAGAGTTGCGAAAAAAAAAACTGAACAGAAGATGTATTTAATAGGGTGAAATTCAAGGTCAAAAATTGATGAAGAATTCCGGAAATGCTATTATCTTTCCATGTTTCTCCCCTTAATGACATAGAATCGTCCAAAAGTGGTCGTCTCAGAATTATGAAAAGGAAAAATTACATTAATTTAAACTTTGAAAAAATTAATGCTATCTCTTACGAAAATTTATTTCTCATCTTCTTTTTTTTTTTTTTTTTGGATTTCACATCTTCAAATGCTATTTTATTATGCTTATTATGTTATGTTATTTTCTCAAATGCTAAAAGTTTGGCAAATTTAATTGGCCTAAACTTCAAAAATTGGAAACTAAAGTATATTTTTTAATTAGATTAGTTATAATATTTTTCATTGTGATTTGCAGTTCCTAATTAACAGGAAAATCACTGTCTACTTAAGCAAAATTAGTTATCCGAATATTTCACAATGAAGAAAGGAAGAAAAATTCCATGTTATTCATCAATTTAAAACCCATATTTTAAAGATGTAGAAATACTGCTTATTTCTTAAATCATCTAAGTTATTGAACAAATTATTTTATCTTATAAGCTTAGAAAAAATTGCTTCTTTTTGTCAACAGAGAACATTCTTTTCTTCTTTTTTTTAAAATTTAAACACTTTTGTCTGTTGATTTATTTTATATTTTTGTTTCATAGAAGTTTCTTCAATATATTTTAGGCAAAGTTTAAAAAATATATTTTGTATTGTTTATTTCATATCGGTAAATAAATCTTGATTTTAAGAAAATCATTTCAATTATTTTTTCACATAAAGGCGGATATTTGACATTAAAAACATATGTGAAATGTGTTTATTAAAAAATAATATCGCGAGATAAAATTATGATATTAGAATGATTTTGCATCTTAAAATGGAAAAAAAATCAGTATATTATTTTTATCATTAGGTTAATTAGAATTTCTTTAAGAAATTACTGTTTAGTGTAAAAGAAATTATTTATAGATGTTTTCATAGATTATCATAACTATTTCAGCCCAGACAATCTGAAAATAACAAAGTCGAGGCGTCAAATTATGATGCCAACTAGAATATAAATACAATTGGAAGTATTTCAAAAGCACAGATGATGACGAAGAAATCAGAATTTTGCTGACGCCAAACGATGTCTTGGACACCGTTCAAATGACATGAATTCACAGAAGACTTATGACCTTCCACCCCTCTTTTTCTCCTTTTAATAGGTTGAATATGTTTATAACATGTGCAAATGTAATAAACTTGTATGTCATAAATTTAAAATCTGAAAGTTCTTTATTACAGTTCTTCTGTAATTAAATCAAATAGACACGTTCTTCTGCATTTATATTATTCTTTATTTCAGTATTAAATTTGTGAATAGTGATGAGGTGAAGATGTTGATAACAATGAAATAAAGAATAATATAATTGATTATTCTTTACTTCAATGTTATATCTATTATTAATGATAATGAAGTAAAGATGATGTTGATGCCAATGAAATAAAGAATAATTTACTGGCTTATCTTTCATTCGTAGAATTCAGTTCATCTCACACTCAATTTTATTAATTCTTTACTTTCGCATTCAGTTGAATTCAAACTCCCATGGTTGCAGTAGCATAATGGAAAGAACGTGGACCCCAGTTTCGAAATCCGATTCCATTAAGGATCCGTCATTCTATTTAAAGGTTTACGCTGTGGACGATACATCCGTTGATATATAGCGGTAATTAAGAACCTGAAGGCACTTCAGTCGTTACTCTCGTCATCTTAACGGAATTAAAAATTACAGTTATCTAAAAAAGTAGATCTTGAGGGGTTTTTTTTTTTTGCGTGTTGTTTAAGCGACTAAGCAAATAACACCGCTAAATATTCCTATTGAAAGAAAAGAAAAAGTTGTAATTAGGGCTATTGAGCAATTTGTCTCGGAGTTTCTATTTCACCTTCATCCACAACATAGAAAAATATTTTTTATTTAAGTTTTTTTATGACTTCCTACTCACACTTTTTATGAGTAGGAAATTTTCTCTCTCTCTCTCTCTCTCTCTCGATAGATAGATAGATAGATAGATAGATAGATAGATATAAGCATCATCTAACTATATTTAATTTCAGGATCTGACATTTTAATGCTAAAATAACCTTTATTTTTATTATTATTATAGAGTTAAAAATGTCAACTTTTTCTATGATACTAGAATAATGCTCTACATTTTAGGCATAATTTTCACTTTTATTATTTAATTTAGATTGCACAATTCATTGCAAAAAAAATTCATTGAGTGGACATTTATTTTATTACATCTATAAATAAGGTCTAATAAAATTTTTATTAAGTTAAGATTTTATTAAGTTTCTCAATTCTTACTGATAAATTTCAGTGCAAAGTTCTTTTTTTTATTTTATACTTATTTATATGAATTTCCTTATTGCATTGATTTTAATTTTTAATTCTATATATTTTTGTTTTCAAATTTGTTTATTAATTATTTTTTTTCTTAAATTAATTATTTGTTTATATATATATTTATAATTTTAAATTTGTTTCTTTACTTCTTTTATTTTTAAAACTTTAAATTTGTATTTATTATTTTTTTATTTTACTTTAGTTTTATTCATTTAATCGAATTATTTATTGTTGGATGCCAAGAATGTCTTGCGAGTTGTTCTTCTCAGAATATAGATTATATTCTAAATTAATTGTTATCAAAAAATTTAAAATGTGAATAATTTTGTCTTATTACTAATTTCAATTGTCTGAAAATGGACAAAAAAAATCAATATATATTTTGAAAAATTGAGGAATACAATTTAAATGTTCTTTCAGAAGATATAAAACATATTTCCAATGCATTTTTTATTTTGGGGCAAAAAACGAATTATTCAATCTAATGAAAAATAGATAATAAATTTATTACTATTGTGCAAACATCTTTAGACTTTAATTATATACAAAATTTATTTTAATTCTCAAATTTGTATAGCTGATTATTGTTTTTTCATTACTTCAAATTTTTTATGAACTGCTTAAATTGCATTAAATTTTAAATTAATTAATATTTTTTAGGTAATCAGTACCGAAAAAAATAATTGTAAAAATTTACAATTTACATAATGCTTAAAATTATTCAAAAAACATTTTCGATCAATTTTAAAAGATAACAAGAATTAAAAAAAATTAAAAATGGGATTCAAACTCGGCGTGAAAAAAGTAAATTGATATCGTAAACCACAGTAGATATGAAGTTCAATATTAAAATTTTGAACTTCATATCTACTGATTTGTATTGATTCGGCACTTGAATCCATTGTTGGTCTATTTACAAAGTACCGATTTGTAATTGGCAAAAAGATTTATGCGATTTTTGTCATTTTCAATAAAATTATTCCTAGAAACATAACTTTAAACGTAGGAATGGAACGACCTAACATCCAATCAAACTGTTTCTTTCAGAAAGCATTTTATTTATTTATTTATTTTTGAAGAAGGATACAAACCGTAAAACTCTTCCTCTGAACCATTTAGAGAAACAGTCAATTCATTTTGAAATATTTTTACTTTATTTGAATTTTAAAAGAGAGGTGCTTCCATTCTATACAATTTTAGCTATGAATTTTATTTTATTTTCCAATAGCCACCCTTAGCAACAAACGGCTCGCTGGCGGTATTGATTGTGTTTAATTTCATTTAGACCTCTTATTCATAATTTGTTCATAATTCTCTCAACAAAGTACTTTTAAATTGTGCGATTTAATAATCGGTGAAACCGTACAATTTCAATAGCTATGAACATACTCTGTTTATTATGTCAATGAACCTTTCAAATCGAATTAAGTTCCATGGAATCATAATGACACAAATAATTCTGTGGATAATCTATATCAAATTGCATCTGATGTTTTGTGGTTTCAATAATTTCTTTTTCTTATTTCTCATTTAAATTATTTTTAAAAAAATCGTTCTTCCATAACCAACAGTGGGTGGAAATCATGTGAGTAATATTTGATGAAATAATGAAAATGGTTTCGATATTTTCAACTGTAAAATTTATTCTTAGAAATTATAAAAGAAAGAATTACCAAACTGTTCAAGCTCCAAAAGAAAAACAGGTGGTTTATAAATTAGTATCATTATAAGATTTTCTTTAAAATGTTAAAATGATTTTCGGTAGTTATCTTGGAAAAGGTGCCATGATCTCGCTTGAATCTTATTCATTAATTTTTCTTTCAATTGCACCAAAATCGTTTTCCTTCTCCTAAATTGTATCGGTGCCAAATTTGGTAACTATAAATCAGAGTGTTCACCCAGAAGAGCGCCGTTTCACGCATTCGCTCACATTTTCCTTCATTGTAAGTAGATATTAAATTAAATTATTCAACTAAACAAATTTAAAATCTTTTCTGCATCCCCGAAATAGTCTTATAGTTAGACCTTCCAGCTCACTTTACGCCTCATCAAATAACTGGTGTTGTTCCTCATTTTTGAAGCATTTCACGTTTAATAATATAAATAAAAACTAAAATGTTTTCCATTCATACTATTTGTGTATTAATACCTTGATATAAATATCAAGTATCGATTCCCTGTAATTTAATAACAATTACTTATCCAATTAATCACTTAATAAATGGCTTTATTGAAGCTGTCAGCTTGAAAATTTTACAGATCTTTATTTATTGGTTACATACTTTTGAAGCAAAATATATTTATCTGAATTATATTTTGATACAGATTTTCAGAAATAAATTTAAATCAATACACTCCGAGATTATACCAATTCAAAAATTTGAAAATCCGAGTTTGGTTAATTTTTCAAGTTTTAACATCCTTGATTCAGAATGAATTAAGAAAAGTTAGAAATACTAAGCACTTTTATTTTTGAATAAAATGTAATAAATAAGTAATTTTGAAACAAAAATGAATCTGTTAAAAACTAAAAGTAATGTAAAAATTGATTAATATGTGTGTTCATTTTTCCCTCCTAAAAATAATATAAATCAAAACCCTTTTGTTAAAAAATTTTATTAAATTTATTCAAAAAACGACTATGTTCCTATTCAGTTATTGGGGTTCCGTTTATAAATAATATGAATATTTATTTATTTTTTCATAATTTAAAAAAACTATAAAATTATTAAAATAAAATAGATTACTTATTCTTTATCTAAAAAAATTGCAGGACATTTAGCGAATTTTGAATTAATATGTTATTAGATTTAAATTTAGGAGATTTTTTAGGAAAATTTTGGATACTTGTTGGTTTTAACGTAGACGATAAACACCAGAATTTTTTTTCCACAAAGTTATAAAAAAATATACTCTATACTTTTTTATAAATAAAAGTATTTATATTTAAATTTCTTTAAATATAAATACTTTCTATATTATTTACATTTATTTTGAAAAATTTGGAAAATGCGAATCACATGTTATATAGTTTGACGATTAAAATCTCAAAATTAACGAAATATTTTTCTGGCACCATTCGATCGACGTTACAACCAACAGTGCTAGATTCAGAATAGAGAAATTTAGCATCCAACAAACAGCATTAAAATATAAAATTCGCTAATATAAAAATGGTTGTTACTTTCCCAATAATAAAATAAAAACAAAATAAAAAAAATCTTATTTAAAAATTCTTCTTAAAAAACATCGTTATTTTTAGGGGGGAACATCTTTTAGTGCAGTTATCTGCAGAAGCGTAACAAACCAGACGGAAGAAAACAGCATCTTTTCGTCTTTTGACTTCGACCATTTTAACTTAGAAGAGCAACTGCAGACTTCGAAAAGGAATGAAAAAGATTTCGCCAAACGATTTATTTTTTTTATTCGATTTTCGAAGTTGAGAGGTAAATAAGGTGTCGACACGAGTGAAATATACAACTGAGGAAACTTTCTCGATGCCTGTGTGATAAATTTAGGTTTTCTTCCCCCTCTAGTTTCCTTTTTCAGCCCTGAAGAAATGATGTTTGAGGAGCTGAGTTAGTTCGAAGGGACATTCGTTATCCGAAGTGAAATGAAGCAACAGATTAAACGCGGGGAAGAAACATAACAAATATTTGAATAATTCGTTGCTTTCTTTGGAAGGATGCGGGCATCCCTTTTCTCGGCGAGCAACTTTTTCACTCCTGGCAGTCTCCGAGTAGCGATTTGTTCTCTTTCAGACAAATTGTGGGATTCGTTGAAACGATTTTTTCAAAAGTAAAATATGTTGATTTCTTTTCAAGAGATATTTATGACTCACTCATAAAGGATGACTGAGTTTTGACTCCTGGAGAGAAACATAAAATTGCTCAGAAACAGGAACAATTTTCTCCGAAAAGAAAGGTGTAATTTTTTTATATTCTTTTGTTTTTAATATTATACTTAATGCAAAGGGTTTTCAAATCTGTATTTGTAGCCTATCATGGAAAGTAGAATTTTATTGTTGAGGGTCGTATTCTTGTTCAAGACTAGCTTGTTGTTTGAGGAGAATATTGGTTGTGTGTCATTTCTATTGAATATTTTATCAAAACTTTGATCTATGATATAAAATTTTAAGTATTTAATGCTAATAATGCGGAAACAGTTAAAAATTCCCTGCTACTTATTTTCGAATTCAATTTTTAAAGATTGGTGGGAAATAATTTATTTCTGAGTTCAAGAACTAGGTAAATCCTCATCTAAAAAATTTAACAAAACATTCGATAAATTTCCAAACTAGAAAATTTTGCTTTGTTTACATTTTAACTCCCTCCCACGCGTTTTTTTAAAAAAAATTCCATATTTCTAATAACTTTTGCTTTCAAAAATTATATTTCAGTTTTAATCTATTTTATGCATGAGTCAAAAATTATAATCTATCTCGTAATATTTTTTTTTCTTTTTTAGCTTAATTGTACAATTTTTGTGACTTTATTAGACGAACATTTTGTCTTCTTGAGTGTGTTACATAACGTCTTAACAATAATTTTGCCTTTTTGTAAACAATGCCACTTTTTAGGGACATTTTTGAGCAGAATTTATGAGAAATAGAAACGAGATTTATTTACTTTCAGTCATTGATTTTTGACTATACAAAAACCAAAAATTACTTAATTTGAAAAAAAGCAGTAAAGAACATTGAATCAAATATGAATTTATCCATAATTGTGTAACATTAACAAAAGCCGAGACACGCGGGTTTGCAACTCAGTTTATTTGCTTATTATCACGGGGGAATTTGGTGTAATTTTCGAAGTAGGATTTTTAATAAATGTGTGTATCGAATCTTATCTACCTGGCTCTCTTTGTGCTTGCTGTACTGTTTCCCTTTGTTAATTTATAACCAAATAGATGGATTTCTTCTAAATATATTTTACTTAATGTTAGATAGAAATCTTTAAATTTGGTGTAAAGATCGTACGCCCATTTTCATTAGTGTATTTATTTATTTATTTTGTTACAGACGAACGGACATTTTCTAAAAATATATGTTTTCGGAACTCAGGGTGTTCTAAAAAGTAGAGATTCGCCGAAATCTCGATTTCAAATTTTTTGTCGATTTCTATACTTTCTCTATTCTACGTATATGGAAAAAAGTAAGAAAAAAGAATTGAAACATTTTAACACTAACATGATATAAAATTAATGAGCCGCAGAGGATTAGAAGCTGCACGTATTTTAACTCTTTTGTTTGTATTACTTTTTTATTCCATAAAGCAAAGTTGTCATATTTTTTTCTTTTGTATTTATTTTACCTCCTAAAATAAACAAAATTATGTGCTTAAACTGTAGTTGCTTCCTGACGATATAAAGGCAAGGATTTTAAAAGGCTCTGAAATAAAAAACTGCAAAAACGAAAGTACAGGCAAAAACCTAAAAGTTGAAAAAAACATCAATAAGATGATAGAAAATAGAAATTGAGAATGCTTGAATCAGCTGAGACTATTCGTGAGAAAATAAATTAAAAAGAGAAATTATTAGAATCAAAAAAGAAATCAAAAGAGGAATATCGCTTGGATCAAATATGAGCATGAATTGACATTAAAATGAAAACGGTTTCAAAACTTCGGATTTTGAATCAGAACTTTCAACATCTACATCTTATAGAATAAAAGAATTTTTTGCAGCACTGTTATAGGATTAAGCTCAATCCAATTTTTTTTTCTTTCTTTCTTTATTTTTCAGAATACTTCGTATGATTCAACTTACCAATTCATTTCATTTGACCAGCTATGACTGAAATTGATGTAAGAAAAAAAAATAGTTTTAAATGATGAAAAATTGAAATTTGTGATCGCTGATTACATTCTGTTCTTCATTCTTATATATTTGTTTGTAAAGATCTAAAAAGATCTAACTTGGAAATATTTACTTTTTCTTGTATACCAGCCTTTACAGTCGAAGTTTATAGGAATTAAAATAACATAAATTTTTAGATATAATCAAAACCTTATATAATTAATTCTTTGAAAAGTAGATATGTAAAAATTAAATTAATTTTAATCGCCTTTAATAAATGTAGACTTGGAAATTTTTTGGCTCATGAGAAATAGCGTTTTCGGAGAAATCTAATTTCTGTGATGTGATCAGAGCGACTATCGATTTAGAGACCTGATGCCGTGATCGATATTCACTTGAAGCTAATGTGATGATCTGATCAGCATGTTGCAAGATTTTTCTTAATGATAAATGAAAGTTTGTTATCTTTTTTGGAAAGAGCATGCAATATTGGCTAACATAAAAATGTTGTACGAAGGAAAGATTTCAATAGAAGATGACACAATTAAAACGTCACTTTTCTGATTTTTCATTTAAAGCATTAAAAATTTGAACGAGAGCATTTTGTGAATTAAAGAACTATTCTAATGAATGCTTACAACTATCGATCCATTGAATATTAAAACATCTAAATTTTTTTTTATCGTGCATTATATTTTCACTAACGTTTACAAACCCTTCATAAATAATGGGCAGGGCTATGGTGAATTTGAAATTAAATTGCCCGTCCCATTATTTACTTTAGGATCCTGCTGTAATTCTGTGGAAATACAAACGTTTGTTCAGATAACAATTTCTAATTCTACGCAAGTTAAATCATCCTTTTGTATTCTTGACAAGAATGGAAGAATGGAGGAGAGAACAATTCACCGTTTCTCAGCAAAGATGAGGGTCACCGTGCAGTAACAGGACGAAAAGTTTGAGAAAAGGGCGGTCGGGTTAACAAGTGCAAAATTGCAAGACATTAACAATGTGCTATTACCGGAATGATGGATGCAACGGAAGATCTCATTAGACAATCGGAGACAGAAATTCAATTTTGAAATATGGCATTTTAATGGATAAGAGGATGGTCATATTCTGCTCCCAGGAACTTTCTTTTTTGATCAAATGATTGCTAATTTACTTCATCTTATCAAACCTACCTTCCTTGATAACTTTATTTGATTCAACCTGGGATCCATCTTTTACATATATTTGATATGTTTGGATAGATGATACTATTTATTAAATGTAATAGATATCTATCAAGATATTCCTATTCAAAATATTCTTTTATATATTGTAATAAATAATAAATCAGCTTGCACATTCAATATATTCCTTTCTTAATCAAATGATTGTAAATTCATATCTTGAAACAACTGAGAATTGATTTTCTGCATAGGGAAATAATTTACTGTTTTGGGTACTGATAGATGACAGCTCAAAATAGACTTTTAGAGTGGAAATTTCAGTAAAGAAAGCTCTTGTATTCTATTTTAGTGTTATTCTACTAGAGTTCAATGCATTCGCCGAGCTTTTAATATATATGAAGGCTATTTCGAGTGAGTATATGTATATACTAGAAATCAAAAACGCTATGGAAATTTAGTCTGTGTTCTTATCTCCAAAATAGTATATTTGTTTTAGGTTTCTTAACAAATTCATTAAAGAGTAGAGATATTTTCAAAAGGGTTTTCTTTTATATGGCGAATTCAAAGTCAGAACAGGCCCTATGAATATATCTGAGTTGTTTGAAATAATACTTTTAATTCTAATTGCATTTGTAAAAAATTAATTCATAAAATGTTTCGATTTTATATAGAGATTTCGATTTAACATAGAGGAGAATAAGTGTTATGCCATTAAATCAGCATTATTAAAATCTTCCCTTTATTTCACACATTTGTTTATCATACGTTTCTGAAATTACAGATTTAATTTTTTTTTTCTCCATCCTTGCTGGTCTGGAATGTAATTTAGATCAGAAGTTCTTTATTTATTATATTTTTCATTTCTATTCTGATCCATTACAAGAAATTACGCAAAGAAAATTAATTCCTTTTATTTTTAAATGAAAAATTGTTTATATATTTTTTAATCCCGGTGAGAAAAATCATTTTTGTTTCCTTAAAAAAACACTATTTTTTTACAATTATGTAGTGAGTTTTCTTCCTGTATTTCATTAATTAATATGGCTTTTGAATGATCTTATAAAATTTTCTTTTGACGTTTTTATCAAATGAATTTTATTAAAATATAAAACACTCGCATGTAAATACGAAGAATATTTAACCAAGTGAATGAATCGGGCTATGACAGTTGTAAAAATAACTTCGGGTGTCTTACGATTGCGAAAAACCGCTGTCTTTTGTTCAAAGCAAGAATCCCTAGAAATTTCCGTCAGATGTCTAGACAGTTGTCTAGCACGCATCTCACTGACACGCCGCAGAAGAATTCAGTTCTGAAATATTTCTCTATACAATTCAGATATGTGTTCGTCATCGAGCAGAGAAGTTCTTGAAAGAGTTTCAAGTAATGAAAGATAGAAATAACAATATCGAAATTAAAATAGGGCTGAAATCTTCGTTGAAATTAGTTAAAATATGAAAGGAACTTTTCTATCCAAATGTTCAGCAGGCTATATTTCTTGAATAATTAATACATGATGCCAAAAACATACATAAACAGTAAAAATAAAACAGTAGACTATAGTAAATATAAAAAGAAGATGCGCTTTCAAAAACTCTTCTTTTGATAATTATTTATTTACTCCCTTTTTACTCTTTCATATACGAAGTATACCAAGATAAGATGTTGCAATCGTCAAAAAATTGAAACTCGAGATTTCGACAAATTTCAGTGTTTCAGGTTTCTTTGAATATGAATAGAAGGAAAAGGGAGTAATGGCTTTCTGTGAACAGCAAAACTCATAAACGGTTTGAGTTAGACGGACATCTGATGCAAAATTTATATATGGTCTTCACACAAAATTTGTAGATATTTTTGACCACTTGAATGAACTTTATTCACATGAAGTCTGCCAGACTGTCCGAATACAAAAGAAATGTAAAGATACAGATGAACAAAATTCGTCTCACGATTTAATATCTAATGTTCATTTCCTAGGCAGATTTTAAATCGAATTTTGAAAAGCAGTCATTGCTTTCACTTGCAAGCAGCAACGCATTCAAAAACTCAAAGATCTAAATAAAGGAAATTGAATACCAAGGTTTCGCATTTAAAGTGAAGATCTTCATAAAACTTCAAACCGAATCTATGAAAAAGCTAATTGTCTGCCAGTCTCTACTTTTGCTTGATTGTCAACGCTTAGAACTTGAAAACTAACGAGTCAAATAATTGAAATTTAGTATGTGATCGTGTTAATAAATTTGTACTTCTGTGCTGATTTTTGGCGAATTTTAGAATAATTTTGCTTTTTATATCGATTTTTGGTGTGGTAAAAGCATCCAAAATGCATTTAAAACTTCTCTCTAAAACTCTCTCTCTAAACTTCTCTCCCCAAAATGCATTAAAACTTCTCACTATACTACGAAACCTGTTCATTCGCGACTTCAGAGTTCTAAAGGTAGAAATCTGAACGCTCATAGAGTTACGTTAATTTCATTATTTTATCAAATATTTTCACTTCACTTATTTTCTTGCTGTTAATATATAGATTTTTTTATCGTTATTTCAAGAAAAAATGCTTCTTTTTGTGTTTTTATTTTTGGTACATAAAACAAAATTCAAACCTGCTCAACCTAAGAGATTTGATTGATGTGTAACTCAATATTGATATCAATATTCCTGATGAAAAATTGTTCACAAACGTAGTCAAAAGAAATAAATACTTAATTCATTAATCGCCATGTGAATCGAGAATATTTCAAAGATAAATTCAAATGATACATGTTTCTCAGGAAATCCTTTACTTTTTTTATTGGTAGTTCAGCGATCATTCACGTTGGTTATGAAAATGTGTTATTACTGATAAGAAGCTACCAATCGAACAAAATAAGTCGACAGGCCTTGTTTTTAACTTCTTTTTAAATTAAAGCTGAGACATTTAAGAAGGAAAAGCTTATTTGGTTTTCATATTTATTCGTATAAACCTGAACTCCTTCATCGGATAATATAACATCTAATAATTTTCCTTCTAATATCTCCTATTTCTATTAAAAAAATACATAGAATTATATGTTAAACTAGAATTTGGGTTAACTTATTTCATAAGCTATTACTTTGTTCTCTATTGCTCTACTACCAATGTGCAACTAGGAATGAATGACGAAAATAGATTCTCGCATTCTAAATCACGTGCGCTGCGTCCAGTCTATTTAACTGTTTTGACCAGAAGATCGCGTGAGATACAATTTCTTTAAGCTGAAAACTTCATTTTTGACAACAGCTGTAAAAAATAATTTTATCAATAATCGTTCAATCAATATCTTGATGATTTTACATTTATAAAAAATAGATCAAAATGAAATCTGATTTGCTTATTTCAATGCATTATGTCAAAACATCATTTCTTGAAGGGCCAATCACCACGTGCTCGTGAAAGTTAAATTATATTTCTATTCATTTTAATTGTTTCATTGAATGAGTCAATTTAGTATCTCAAACGACCCCAAAAAATTTCTTGCCTTTATTGTTTAGACAAATATCGCATTTCCTACTGATTTCATTTCATATAATCAAGCGCTCAAAATGACATTTTTCTTGGTTTTATTTGCTGTAGTCATTAACTTTTTTAAAAAATCAGAAATTTTGTAAATGCAATCCCAACATGCTATTAAAATCTGATTTTTTGAGATGCTCGTGCACATAATAACATTTCAATTTTTCGCCTACATATTTTTGTTGACGCCATAAACCTCATCATAAAAACCTCATGTTCTGACATAATAAATTGCTTGTTTTCCATGTGCAGTTGGTCCAAATAATGCGTTTTGTTGCAGGGATTAAGTTAATTAATAAGTTGTTAAAGAAACTAATCTAAATATAAAATTGAAAATCTGAATTTATCGTTTTGTGAGATCTGAATTAAGTCACTATTAGTGTTTGAAAAAAGTGATTTTTATCAAAAGTTGATGTCCCTACTGTAGAAATATCCTTATATCAAAAAACAATAAAACAATCCCTTAATACCGGAAAGAGTTTTTTAAAAAATGTGTCTTCAAATCTAAATGTATCATAAATAGGCATGCTTTGTTGCAAAAAAACAAAGCTACGAAATTCAACGTATAATCAATCTTTAGATCGCACCAATAAGAAAACATAATTTTAACATATATTTTACAAATTAATTTCCTTAATTGTAATAATATTCTAAACTGTTTGATTCTTTGTATCAAAGTTTTTCAATTGATGGATGATTAATTCTATCCAATAATGGGTAGATTTTTCAAATGTTTTAAATTTATTCTTTCAATTTTAAAAATAAATAAACAATGTTTAATTTAAGCGTACAGAATCGTAACTGCTATTACAGCAAAGATTTTATTTTGACTTTAACGAGTGCCTGATAAACAATGTGCAGATGTTTGGAATAATGTTTCTATGTAATTCGAAGATTACTTAGATAATTTCAGAAATGAAACAGTGTTTTTCACTTGTTTAATTACTCTAGTTAATGTGCTGATTGGCTAGCTAATAAGCAGATCGGATTTCTGAATTTTAGCAGTAACATATGCACCGATTCTGGTACTAGAACTGTCATCTAACCAAAATCTTTAGATTAATAATTAATTACAGTTGAATTAAAACCGCTTGAGGAAGTGATTACAAATGATGACAAAATATTTCTACTTTTTTAAACTTATATATTGAACAGCTAAACGAAGTGAAACCCCGTTTCCTGAATCTAGTTATAATAAAAAATGTTTAAAAAAAATATCGAAAAATATATATTTAATCTCTTCAAGACTATTCGAAGAGAAAAATCAAATAATGGAACTTTGAATTTTAAATATTTAAGTGTTTTTGTTGAAGGAACTGCTCAACATTCAAAACCGTTTATCAACAAAGCATAGCTGTCTACGAATGAAAGGTTTGCTTCAATAGAGCTGGAAGGCAAAGAGTCACTCTAGTTTTGTCAAAAGACCCCTTCTACCCTATTTCGAGATTCTTGTCCATTCCTTTTCTTGTTTACTATCACTGAATAAACAACGTTCCGTAAGCAATGGAACAAAAGTCTCAAGGATTCATTCGCACGTGTTTTTTGTAGCCTATTGACCGTCTGGACTGTTTTACAATCCTCTTAAATCTTGCAAAATTTGAAAGACATTTGTATTGCTATTTGCTATTGCTATTGCTTTTGTTCTATGAAGAATTATGTTGCGCTATGCACATCTTATTTATCATTTTATGTATTCGAAGTATACAAAGTGAAAATATTGTAAACCTTGAAACGAAGGTTCTAACCCATCTAAGTCTGAAAAATGCCTTTCAGGAGTACTAAAATTACTAGTACATATTTTTTTCTGTCTGTGAACACGGCAAATTGAAATAAATTTCAGTTAAACCCGATTTTTTGTGATGTTATTTTTATACTAAATTTGTAGATTTGCATCATGTTTCCTCCCCCCTCCCCTTAAATATAGAAATAGTATTCTCTTTAGTAGTAGCAAAGAAATTGACGCGATTTTAAAAATAAAAGAAAGGACCAAACACATTAAGATTTGGGCATTAACCTATTTTATATGGTCTACATTTCTTGTTTTTTAAAATTATTATTATTCATCATAGTCATCAGTTTTTCGAAGAAATTGAAATTTAGCGTGACTGAAATAACCTTATATTTTATATATAAATCGAATGTCATTCATAAAACGATTTTAATTTAATTAATTCGTTTACTTAAATGTAATTTCGTAAGCCGATGAAGGTAGGGATAAAATCCTTTTCACAACAAAAATATTTGCCATATTTTACCTACCCATTGACTGAGTTACATAAGAAAACAATAATTACAAAATTTAATTAACTAGATTAAGGAGATTTAGTATGTAAATTTAGTATTTAAAGTGTAATTCTCTGTCAAATTTTGAACCGAACCTAGCAAGGGGTTAATACTATACTTTCGCATGCATGCAGGCACTATAACGGAAAAATACAGTGACTTCTATATCTAAAGATGCTCCAAATTAAGGCAAGATTTAAATTTGCTCCTATTCATGAGTAATATTTCGGCAACTCTATTAAAAAAACCCATTTAATAACGGATAATTTAAATTTAGTAAAATTGTAGCGTTACACGATAAAACAACTTGTAAGCGCAAAATTTGGGTTAAATAAAAAACAGTTTTTTCTTAAAATAGTTATATATCTATTTATTCATAAAATGCACAGGATAGGAATATGTATGGAATAACACATAGGGCAAATGACCCCTACATCCTTACTGGCACACACGCACTTTTTTTTGTCGATATTTTCCATAGCCATTTAAATGTGGCAGAATTTCGTTGATGTAACGTCGAATTTCTTTCTTGAGTGTACGCGCTCTTGTGGGCTTGTTGGCATAAATATTTGATTCAAGTAACACACACAAAAAGATAAACTATGGTGTTAAATCACTGAATCTAGGGGGCCGGCCCTTAAATTTTTGAACTGTGATCGCCATAGTTTCCTTGCTTTTTGAAATATTGTTCAACAATGAAAACATTTATCATATAACTCTCCATTTTGCAATTCCTACTATTAGCTCACATTCTCCCATATTTTCAATCATTAATATAGTACTTTTCATTCATCCAATGAAGTTCAAGTAAATTTTTTAAAACCAGTGGTGGGTAACATTTGATGTTAGTACAGATTTTTCAAATATTTATTCATTAATTTTTTATTAATTAAAAACTAATTTTCCCACCAAAAATCTTCATTTCCCCTCCACCAAATAAGTAACGAATTCAGTTTTTTTTTTCCCCACACACTAATGAAGTTTGGCTTAACATGTTTTCGGCCGATTATTTTAAAGCATTCTGTTTATTTTCATAATGTTTGATGCTTTAAAAATTTAACATTGTTAATTAATCGATTTTTCGGATTCATTTTGAAGTACTTTCGAATTAAAATAATACAGAATAAAGAAAAATTTCTAATCTGTATTTTGATTCCCACCTGGTGTAGAAAAATCACGCATTTTACGTTGTCACAATTGGCTTTGAAGATTCAATGCTTGAATAATTTTTTGATCAATTATTTATAGTAATTGTATTTATAAGACTGGAATATTCTGGTTGGTATTTCGTTGGATTCTCCTCCCTTGGACTGCGAGTTCGAACACCTTATATAGAAAGGAGAATGGAAGTTGCTAGGAAATTCGCCTTCTATTTTGCCGCTAAATATTGTGATTCTGCCATAATTATATACATATTTATATTAATTGTAATTATTTAATAAATAGAACTAAAATAAATGTTTTTTTTGTAACCTAAGTAGGAATTTATTTTAAAAAATGTTTTTTTATATTATTTGTTACTAAAAACCTATTAGCTGCCATTTTTTTTAAAAAAAAGTTCGCCAACACTTAAGTGCACGAATAGTGGCAAATTCAAATCTTATGTTAATTTTGGAGCACTCATCTTAATTTGGCCCATAATTTTAATATGTATGATGCAGAAACTTATCAAATTTCCAACCAAATCTTTCGACGAATTGACCAACCGTCTGTTTATACTTTCGATTACATACTGTCACGGAACTCAAAATCCTATGACTTAAGTATATGAAATATTTCAGGTAAATTAAATTTATATTTATCAATGTGAACAAAACAGATTGCGATAAAAAGTTGAATTCTCATCATTCAAGATGAATATCAACATGTGAAATCGTTTTTATTTAATTTTATATATAAAGCTTTTCTTGAAGTTCCGAGCCTAATATTAAACAAATCGGGATCGAGAAATAAGCAACAGTTTTACTAAACGAAATATTTAACTAAATTACGGCTTTTGAAATCAGTATCGGCCTAAAGATTTCTGCAAAAGTATTTATAAAAAACAAAATAGGGTGAAACGGATTTAACTCCGAAAAAGATAAATGATAATTATTTTTTATTAACAAGTTACCCAAAAGGATTATTTCATTAGCAAATTATTCTTGCCGTTTGTTTTTAACGAGATTGTTTTATTTTCTTCTTATATATAATATTTGAATGGGTGATTTATAAATGATAAAATATTTTTTTCCTTTTACGTTTTGTATGTAATGATAATGTTTTAATTTTTTACTTTTTGACTTTCTTTCTAATATAAGAAGCAAAAATATTGCAATCATCACATAATTCAATTTCGAATTTTTTACGCATTTTCTCGTTTTAGACCTTTCTAAGTTGAAAAACCTCACTAAGTCAAAAACACGTAAGCTAAAGAAGGATTTGAGATAGATGGATGAAACTTGGTATGTGATATTTACATCAAATACATAGAATAAACCCATTCAGATAAGCTTGATCTTGTCTTTCAAAGGCAAGCTTCGATAGCTGCGAAACTTAAAAACTAGATAAATAAAAATTCTTACACAGATTTAAAATCTAAAATTTTGAATGTAGATTTGTTTCGAATTTTGAATCAAATTCCTAAATAGATAGTAGCTAAAACTAATAAACAAAATGAAACATTTGTAGTATGCAGACTTATGAAGATATGGGCATATAAATACCAATAAAAACCACCGAATTGAGTCTCTCCGAAATCGTCTAGCGTTTATTTTAATAATGGTGTTATTCATTTTCCTCTCCACGTGAAATTGGGGATATCAGCTATTGCCAAAAAACGAGTGCTCAGATTTTTATTTTCTCTTACTCTCGAACAAAAGTTATGTTTCGCAATCTAATAAAGAAAACCGAATGTATATAACTCTTGCAGAAATATTAAGCCACACTGCTCTAGAGGCATTCATAATAGTGAAGTATTGCTAATGCAGGGTTTATTGCACGAACTGAACTCTCTATTATGTGCCATAAATGTCCGATGAGATTCCTGTTGGTGAATCTGGGTAGCTAAATCATTCTTTGTAACTATCCAGAATGCTCTTCAAACTAAGCGAGAACAATCGTGACTCATCCATCATCATTATTTAGGTTCATGAGGTCCATGAATGGCTGCAAGTGGTCTCCAGGTAGCCTTAGAGACCCCTAGCCATCCTGGAAATAACCATTCCCAATCGTTGATAGGTTCAGCTGGACCAGAAGACCCAGTCCATTCCATGCAAAAACAATCCACTTCATTAAGTTGACACGATTTCATTTTTTGGTGTGGTCTGCATCTCACTGGAACACTATCATTACTTCGTACCAATAGATATTATGACTCATTTGATCAAGTTATGATTTTTCGGTCATATAGGACCCAACCGGGTACGGTCAGGAGCCCAGGAGAGACGCTGTAGGTAATAATGTGCTGTTAGTAAAGACACACGAGTCAATCTTTTGCTGCCATAGCCCATCAAATCCGAATTTCGTTCTGCGTATAAGTCCGTTGCACATCCCGTAACGATTTCTGTTATTTCGTGCAGTGTTTCTGGCTGTTAATCCTACGCACACGTCGATGGTGTCGGTCATTAAGAACAAGCAGTCGACCACTGCATTTTCCATGCTGGAAGGTTATACCTGAACTTAGGTTATTCTCGGCACACTCTTGACGCTATGAATCTCGGAATGTTGAATTCCTTAATGTTAGGTATAGTTCGAACTATCATCCTAAGTTTAAATTTTTTTATTTACCATCATGCGGCCATAATCACGCCAGAGACTTTTTCACAAGAATTACGGGGGCACAAATGAAAGCCCTGCCAATATATTTTTATTTATACCTTTATAATATTTTATCGGCCATTTATACTTTTTATAACCCATACTTCTACTATTTGTTTATTGCAATCTCATGATTTTTGACATCTCAATGTAAAAATCTAATACTTTGTATGAAATTGATATTAAATCACGCAATCAAACACGGTTTAAGAGATTGTCTATCTATCAAGTCTAAAAATTGATATGAGTATATGATACTTTTAGTTTCTATCAGTTTTTTTAACTTTCACATACATGATTAAAAAAACTTTAGATTGGCATGGGCGTGTTACGGTACAACAAACAAACATAAAAATATATTTAGAAATGATCAAAAATGGCTACAAAACCATTTTTTATAGCACGCATTCAGAAATATTTAGACTGTTAAACAGTTATTAAATATCCAAAAGAAGTAGGTCCTTAAACTACCTGAAATGCCATCCATAGATGAAAGCATTCCCTGTCAGGGTAGATTACATATACTCGACAGAGCATTTAATGTTGTCATAGCCAACAACTGGAGTACCTTGTTTCCTACTTTGAAATTTCCTGTTTTTTGCATTCCAAATATAATAACTATCCGCCGCACTGTTTGTGAACTGCAAATGTTTCTACCAGATTGAAACTGTTGAATCTCATCCTTGAAATTTATATTAAAAGTAGCCTGCTCACTGCCTTTATTGATACATTAACATACATAGTTTATTGATTTGACAGAACTTCAAAAATCGATTTTAATGTGAGCATCAAACATTTTCGAAACTGGATTGTAGGACTCAACCAATCGATTATTCACTTCATTGTAACGAAGAATTTCAGTTATTTCTTCACTATCTAGTGACAACCTGTGATATTTAGGGTAACTCATCACTAGATGTTGTACAGGTTTGAAAAGGCGTAGAAAATTTCTTTGTGCATATTCCTTTTCGCCTACAAGGTGAACTTGGATTTAACGTGCTGCATGAACCATGAATCATGTGTTTTAAGATAATTCACGCACTCTCCTCCCCAAAGCGTGGACATTATTTCTCTGATATTCGCTAACCGAACGTGTCTTTCCTCTTTATTTTCTTTATTGTGCAACAAACAAAGCTTTTTGGCATTTAATGTGTTTCGGCCAAGGTTAGATTTCCTCTTTTTAGACGTAATGTTATTTGAATCGCTGTTAAGAATCACGCGGATAAGTGCAAGGTTAAAATTGAAATTATAAAACTCTTTTATTTTAATTGTGATATGACTTTAAGGTATTAATACATTCCTCAATAAATGCTCTACAAAATGGTATAAATATCACCAACATCAGTTAAATATTTCCCGTGTTTTAGTTGTTCAAACATACAGACACTTTCAGGACACTACATTTTATACTATGCATAGATAATAAATCCAGCTTTCTAAACACCAGTATATCCCTCTTAGTGCTAATCATTTGTTTCATTTTTTATTTTCTCATTGTTTACTTCCTATTCGAGCATGTAAAAAACAATGAAGAGAACAACTTGGCTATTTTTTTTTCTAACTAGAATTTTGATTTAGAAAAGAATTCCGGCTTCAACGTAATAGATTTAAAATAAGCATCGCTTAGAGAGTCTTATGTAGGAATTTCTTGCCAAGCTTTACCATGTGTTCTTTTTCTGTTAGAACCGTACACCTGGAGAATCACTGAACGTGGGAAAAGAGCCAGGCTGTGCCAGAGGTGAAAAAAAATAAATATCGAACATTATTATATTCCAATTGCCAAGGTCACCAGTGGTTGGCATAAGGCACAAATTGTCTATTTCATTTTTCAGAACGTTATTCAGAAACGACCCTCCCTGAATGGTATATTGTTAGGTATTGTTCACAATGAAGGATGTTGTTGTCATTGAAAGCGTCGCAGTTGACTCAAGAAAACGCGAAACCGTCGCATTTTGTGGGAAAGAGTCAGAAGAAAGCCATTGCCCACAAGTTGCTGATTCTGGACACGCGAAATATTATGTTTTGCGACGTAGCGCGTGAGCACACTTGGAACCTTTTTGAATGTTAGCTTCTTTTGAATGATAGGGACGATCGAAACTGTAACCGTGTGTTGTAACTCTGCTACCATGACTACGGCTGGCCGCTCCCGGCCCCCTTCTGACCACACCTGTCCGTGTTTTTTATCTAGTTTTGAATATTTGTTTTTGTATTTATTGTATTATTTTTTTTGTGATTGTGATTATTTCATCCTTCAACATTTGGAAGTTTTCGCGTTTACAAAACTGACCATCTGGTGGGTATTCTCTTTGGGAATGGCCGCAGCTGTGTTCCGCTTCGTGCAACTGTTTCGCAATTTGATAGAAACAATGCTACAAGTTGCATTCTTTGTAGTGTTTGCGTGAATTTACATTGATATTTATCTACGACTTAGTAAAATGTTTTATAAAGAAACATTTACTCTGAATATTATAAGTTCTTAACTTTGAGCATTTGCGATTCGATATTTTTCATTAAAATACTTTTCTTTACGTGACACGAAGGTAATACATAATTCTTTCGTGAATTTTATGTCATTTGTTTGAAATAATTTTTTCCTTGGAATTCTTCAGAGGGATAAAAAAATAAAGGTAATTAAAAATGGAATGGTGGAATACTTTTAATAAAAATACTTCTCAAGTAATGTTAAATTATTAATGGTAATTTAAAATAATATTGATGCAATCTCGTTTTCAAATTGTTGGGAATGAAATGTAGCGGTAAGGAATGCAATGAATGCCGGGAATATAAGTATTCAATAATCAATTTGTTATAAAATACCAATCACCATTATTAATTTAAGTTATATTTAAATATGAGAAATTTCAGATTTTCTGATATTAGAGAGAAAAGAAAGGAAAAAAAATCTCGTAGCATCTTCTCTATGAATAAAAGCAACAATTAAAGCAAAAAATAGTGTTATCGCAACATATTTTTAAATAATGAAAAGTTTATAAAATTCAAAAGACAAATTTTGAAAGAAATTATGTTTTTCAAACGCAATTTAAGTAAAATTAATATATAAAGGTTTTTTTTACAATGATTAGATTTTGGCATGATAATATGATACAAATTTATAGAGGGAAATTCGAAATATTTCGATTAATTTCTAAAATGACACCTACGGTCATTGAAGTCATCTGAAAATAATTTAAAATTTTGAATTATTTTTCAAATATAACTCTCGAGTCGATTCAAGGAGTGAGGTTAAAATACATTTTTCTAAATAAAAGTTTTTGCTCGGGAAAACTAAATTATTAACTTTCATGATAGGGGAATAAATTACGTTTTTAAACTTTATCATAGCAAACCTTTTTCAAATCACAAAGGCTGTGATTTTAAGAAAAAATGAAATTAAATAATTTAAAACTTGGAATGTTTTCGTTGTAATAAATTTGCTAGTTTTCATTTTTTGCAAACTAAACATTTACAATTACCTGCCTTTAAAAATATATTCAAGTCTAGGAATAGCTGTTTTAAGCTGTTACAATTAAACAGCGATTTGTTTGTTAACGTTTCTTTTAGTTTAGAGGGGGAGAGAGTCGTGAAATATTCTCTTCTGAATAGAGTATGATAAAAGTAACATTAAGAAAATAGTATTTAAAAAGAAATGGGGCATCAGTAGAATTTTAGAAGGAACTTTCACTATATGAAGTTTCTTCATTTTGTTTTCAAAGATTTATTTTTAAAACCACCTGTATTGGATTCACACACCCAAAGAGCCTTCCGAAAATGCAAAAAATTCGACATAATTTGTATTTACCCCTGAATTTTTGATGTTCTGATTTTTAAAATTATTTGCACTTAATTGAAAGCGCAACATATCTTCTGAAAAAGTGGAAAAATTTACAAATTTCAATTCGAAAATACTTCATTTTTAAATAGTAGGTATGGAAATTTAACCATTTACTCGGAACTATCTGAGATAAAAAGAAATAAATAATTTGCAATTAACAACTACTGTAAAGACTAATTGTTAATTGCAAAATGACAATGTATGGAGTATTGTCTATGGTAAACTGACTATTGTTAACTATGTATAACGTACAGTCTATGATCAAACGAGTATTGTTGACTTTGTGTAACATATAGTCTATGATCAAATGACTATTGTTGACTATTTATTATAGTCTATGGTCAAATAACTATAGTTGACTATTTATTATAGTCTATGGTCAAATAACTATAGTTGACTTTGTATTAAAGGATATTTCAAGTTGAAAATATTTTGTTTTCTTTAAATAGTAAGTATATAAATTTTACCATTTTCTCTGAGCTAAGATAAAAAGAAGTAAGGATGGTTTGCAATTGAAAATCAGTATTTGAATTATAGAAACTAAAGCAAAGGTAAAAATGAACGAGTCATATAATTCAATTAAGTATGTACACATTTATTCATATAACTTATACAAACTGCATATTTAACTTTGCAGACATTTATTTATACACACACATCTGCAATCTACAAAAAATCTCAGAAATATCTCCATAAAGTTACATTTTCACCCAACATTGTACACGCACGCACACGTTTCTAAGTTCATTAATTTCACACTGCGAAATGAATAGCTTCAGATGACACACTGCGCAGGAAATAAGATCTGAAACATTTATAGAAAGCATTTTTATTTTTTTATTTTGATGACTTAGAATATTTGGGAGGTTCAAACATTTGCGATTCGTCGGACAGTTTCTACTTTGGCTGATGCGTAACAATTCATTTGCAACTCCATGAATTGAATAGAAAAAGTCATCTGTTGCATACGCTCATGCACGGTAGAAAAATTTGCGATATTTTACATGGTTATTATGTCTGTTGTCCATTACACTCTCTGTGCGAAAGTTTTTCTTTGCATTAACTTAACATCACCAGTGACAGAAATATTTCTAATCACAGTTATTGGCAGTCAACATTCACCACAATGAAAAAAAATCCAAAACGTTGCATTTGCTTCGAATTCTCAAACAACGTGTTAGGTAATAAAAAAAATGTTTGAATCAATAGATTGGGTATTTAAACAATATTTAAATCAATGTTTTTGTCAATTAAGGAAAAATTTAAATCAATATATTTGTCAATTAAGAAAAACAAGGTATTTGGTAATAAAAAATGATTAAGTCTTTTGTCACAAACGTGAATCGTTCTTTATATTTTAACTGTGAAAAAGAAATTATTTTCTTTATCAGAATGTTAAGTTATTACGAAAAATGTTAATTTATTCTGATAAAATTGTTGTTCAATTAAGAATTAGTTATGTGAATTTGAAAGTTTTTGGCGTTGGAAAAATCTATTTGAGTAAATGAAATAGCTATAATTTTTCTTCATTTCTTCATTTCATTATTATTCATTTTTTTCCCTTTATTCATTTACTTGACGCTATTTTTGATCATTTAAAAGAATTTCGATGTTTTAAAGATACCCATAAATTTATTTTTTTGTTACTACTGTACTTTTTGTCTTCAAATTTTTTGATATTGAATTAGTTTGCTAATTTTAAAACAGATAAGCATTGAAAAATCGCAAAGGAAAATACTTTAAGGATTATTAGTCAACTCAGAAAAGTATTTTAATATTTTTTCACATTTCTCTACTGTTTTTATTTTCCTGGTATTAATTATCGTTTGTTATCAATTTATTTGATAAATTTCGCCGGAGTGCAGATTATTATACGTTACCATCTGTAAATTAACCGATATTCAAATTCTTTCATATTTCTTTAATAATTTATAGAACAATAATTATATTTAATAATATCTGTGTTATGTGCATTTTCCACATCAACTCATTTCTTCCTGTGTAAATCAAAATTGGTGAGCAATGAACTTCAAAAATTCAATTTATCCAACCTTTTAAAAATATTAAATGTTTTAAAAGCTTAAGAACGTAACTCCTGATATCTACTCTGTATTTCTATTTAATGTTCCATTGACGTTGAAAAAAACTGTTATTTAATTATAATATTTTTCAAAAAATTCAAAAATTCCTTACCCTCGAAATGACAATTGGTGTAGAGTTGCATTAGGAAATATTGTGGCAGCACGTGTTAAGTAGGACAGATATATATTTAAGTATGCTTAGAAATATATTGTAATTAATTTTAGTTTCATTGTTGTTTTTTTCTAATGAGACAAATTTTTACACAAAAATTACTCGTCATAGGTATTATAAGCATTTGGAAGTTGGAACGAGTTATCTCATAAAAATCAAAGAAAATTCAGGTTACTTTTCAGCAAATGTGTCAAATAAAAAGTTAAAATGAAACGAATTATTACTACGACACCCGATAATACTGTGATATAGTTCAAATCTGTGATGGTAGAAAATTATTATATTAATTCTTACAAATTGTATTAGCCAGCGGAATAACTATTATTATATGTTATCCGATAATAGAATGATATAGTTCAGTCTATTAATGGGTAACAATAAAAAATAATTATATTAGCCCGAGAAAATCGCTGGATGTCACGAAATTGAATTAATTTAAAAATTAATATATTGCACCTCGTATTAAAAATATCTGATAATGAAACAATCTGCATTAGAAACAATAAAGAAACAATGATATATATATTTACATATAAAAATTAAATACAACGTTTTGAATTTCTTTCCCCATCATAATTCACTTGTACAGTTTTAAAATAAATAGCTTAACATTTTGTCTCCTCTGATAATATCACTTGTTGCCTTTTTTTGTTCCGGCGATTTCCACCGAAAAACAAGCTTCGACTCTCTCAGAGATGAGCAAACTTCGATTTCTCTTTGGACTTCATAGACACTCGTACGAGCGGACTGATGAGTGAGTAGATGCAAGCTCGTGTCGTTCTGTGCGGATCAGTCGGACGTTCTTGGCGGCCGACCCCGTCTCGGCCGTGGGGTCGTCAGACATCATTCGCTCGTCGGGCTCGATAATTCGGAGGGTGTGCCGGGAATGTGCGATGAGAGGTTGCTAGGTGGCTGATGCAAAGAGTGGTCATCGGTCAGGTAAGGAGGCAGCTGATGTGGAGGCCCGTGGGACATTACGTGGTGGTCTGGACCTGGATCGCCATATCCATGCATCTGTAAGGAAGGAGGATGCTTTACAGTGAATAAAGTTTCAGTTTTATCGATTGCTTTAAATTAATAATAGGTAATAATACTGTATCAACCTGACACTTTATTCAGGTACTGAAAACTGATACCGAATAAGTACATTGAGTATTTGATATCAGTTTTTGGACTTGATTGGCTTGGGTCATTGTTGTCGGATGAAGTATGCAACGGATGCAAAATGTTTTGTCTGGATTAGTTCTTTGTCATGCTTCGTCAATGTTTACAACGTTCATGTGTTTTATGTATTCCCTAATTAGAAGACCCAACTTCCCGAACTTTACTAAACGTTCTATTCATATTACATGATTTACTGTAAATTAATTCAAAAGCTAATGGAACAGCCAAATTTTGCGTTTTGTAACCAGAGCGGATTTAAAGTTAGATTTTAGTGACAATTTGCTTTTGTATTTCGTCAAGATTTTAACGATTGTATATCATCTTTAAATACAGATATCCTAGTTAAAATGGTGCCATCTTATGGGTTTTTTCCTGCTTTCTTCTAAATATGGGTTAATTTTATGTATAATTTGCCTAACACTTTTTAAATTGAGACTTTTCCTAATTAGTGGCATAATTACTTTATTTACCATTACTTGAAAACGGCAGAAGATATGACATTGTTGCCATAGTTTTTATGGTCTATATGGGTTCTTCTAAAATTATTTCGTTTGATAGATTAAATATTATATATAATTTGTAAACATATTTCAGTAGATGCTTGCCTGAAAATAATTATTTCATCACAGAAGCCACAATTTGTCTAGAAAAAAAAAGATTAAAAAAGTATGATTCTACATAGCAATACATAAGCAAAACAGACAGAAAACTATCTTTTCAGGGATTTTGCTAAGAATTTCGGATTGGAATTTCTTTGATACGTGTCTATTTAGACAAGGGAATCATGAGTATCTTTAAAGGAACATTGTAAACATTAGGGATTTTTATCTTTCTCACAGAGCTTCAGAAAAGGCTTAAGTCATCAGTTCTCTAGAATGCTTATAATATTAATTAAAGTGGTAAATGGATCAGGAAATAAGACCCCACTTAAGAATGTGCATGAACAAATTTAAGCTAAAAATTAGGAAATTAATTGGACTTTAAGTGAAGAGATGTCAATACATATATAAGTTCCATTCTGTTCTAAAGTAGGTTTTGACTTACAAATTATCAAATTATATGCATAAAGTATTAACTCATAGGAAAAAAAAAACTTATCTATAAAATACTAAATCAAATGATAAAATGTAATTCTGTTCAAAGAGTAATTTCTTATTAAAAAAATCGTATAAAACAGTTCCAGTCCATTTAATAAAATTCTTCTAGAAATAACTGACATTCCATATACTTTATTATTACTTCTTTTGTCACAAAAGTGCAAAGACCTGTCGAAAACCTGGACTTAACTCCGACGTTGTTAACTATACTATTGTTCACGAGTCCAATTTCATTTTTGAATGTGCCTCTTACCAGACCAGCAATTACCAGCTATTACGATTCCCCCAAAAGAACTTTTCCATGTTTATAATCTTTACGTCCGTCTGCCTTGACTCCTACGTTAAGAAAAAAAAAATCACCAGGATTTCTTCAACACTCTCTTCAGGCTCCCGCGAAAGACGCGTAATCTGTTCAGCTTCGCATTTGAGCACGGACGATTTGCCGCACGCTGTTATTATTTCCCGCCTCCATAGTTCGGCTAAATACAGGGAGGTCCAGAGCTAAACACCTCTGACGAGAACCGCAAGGCAGTTAACAACATAAAAAGATTATTCTCATGTCAATATGTCAGGCAAATTTCAAGACGGACGAACTGCAATGCTCAAGTCAAAAGAGTAACGAAATAAATAAATAAATAATAGAGTTCTCTTTTCTTCATTTTGTTGCTTCCCTCTGTTAGGAAAAGAAAAGTGGGAAGGGGGGGATACCACGCACACCCGCTTGTATGTTCTGCTGTTTGTGCTTCTTTTTGTTGTGAGCTTCGACTCGGATGATGTTTTGTCAGGATTTCTGCCCACTTTGCTGATTCTGCCAGGGGCTGCGCTGCCTGTCCTGCTACATCAGGAAAGGATTCCCCTGCCACTTCAAGAGTCGTTTGAGACAGACTCAGACCATTTTATAAAAATATTTTTGTCCGAGAATTCGCTGCATTTTACCCTTGGGGACAGAAGGGGGGATGTATATAGAGCCGTCAAATTATTCCTTTCCACCCCAACACTCCCTTTTCTCTTTTGTTTGGTTTTGACTTTTTCCCCCTCTCCTCCTACTTAAATCCATAAACTACCAGAAGTCGATGGTTTCAATAATGCTGTCGTGTGGAAGTGAGTGGTACATAAAAGGAAAATGGACCTGCTGATAAATACCGAGGTATTTCGGTTAAAATGCGGAGAGATATTCGAAGAATCTTGAGAAGGCAAACTGTTGAAGTAGCATTGAGAGATGTACATTGAAAATGACAATCACGATTTTAGGCTTTTATCAAATTTTCTTCCATATTTTTATTTAGCAAAATAAGATTTAGAAGAAACCTGGGTGAAAATTATCACACTTATTGGAAAGAAAGTAAAATAAAATTAAGTATTAAATATGTAAGAAAAATAACAAGATTAATAGCAAAATCATTGAGTTTCTTTTTTCTCTAAGAAAACAGTGAAATGATTCTATATCTAAGAAAATAAATGTGTTCTTCCAGATATCAGTGCTCTAGAGGACAAAGCGTTTGTACCAAAGCTACCAAATTTGGTGCAAATATGGTTTTGAAAGTGAAAATTTGGGCCTCGATTTCCTCACAAACACACACACACACACACACACACACTGAATTAATTCAAAATTAATATTCATTTTGAGTGTTCTTTTTATAGCTATATCTTTCAAAAAATGTTATAATACAGGCGACATTTTTTTATATTATTTTAAAATTTGAAATATTGGCTTTTAAACGATACCTAGTTAATTGCCATGCAATAGTTTCTATGAAGCTTGATTTAAAAAAAAACTTTTAATTGATTTTACTAATAGATTTCATGAATTCAAAGCATGCAAGGAATTCAAGCTATTGCTTTTATGACTCGATTTTCTACCATTTATGAAAGCTAATGAAGGAATATTCGCTATCATAGTAGTTTGCATTAAAAAAATGAAAACGCGATTGATTTTCCAATAAAAACAATAAGTAGTTTCAAATGCATTTAAAGTTCGAATGCAGGGCAATAATAACGAATCCAGAGTAATAATTTTCATCAAAGAACCCAGGAGAACGGAGGAGGATATTGATCTGTAAATGACGGATCTACAATATTAGCTTCAACGAGGAATATTGGCAGAAAAGGAAAAGATACGGCCGCGTGGCTATAAACAACTGAACCAAAGCGAAAATCTTCTGCAAGATAAACGAACAGAAAACGAGTGCAGAAAACCAAGTGAGACCGTGACATGATTTAGACCATTGCGAAAAAAACTGACTTCCTATCCTTAATAAGGATGGAATTATATGTATAAATTCCACGTGATTTTTCCATACAGTTTTTCAGCATATCAGATTTAAAATGCGTCATATTTTCCCTTGTCAATTTATATATTCTCAAACTAGAGCAGTAATTTTCTGATTTTACATTTAATTACTACAAAAAATTTTAAGCTATTTTAGAATTTAAAAAAATGAAATCTGCTATGTCAACAACATTATCAAACTCTACCTCAACAAGTGTTAAAACATTTCTAATTAGACTTTTTTAAAATTATTTCTCTAGAACAAAATATTTAATGCCGATATGGATGATAGCCATTATCTTTAACAAAGAACAGTAATAATGATAAAAATAATGCAGTGAAGTTGTGTTATTTAATGAAAGAAAATTTGATTTCGCATACTATTAAAATCAAGGTATTGTTAAATTTCACACATTTGCAGTTCCTCGATCTTTGCAACGCAATTTTCCGATACATCCCATTTAAAATAACTTTCATAAATAAGTTCGTTTATTCTCAAGAGATATGGAGTGATTGCATGATTTTTAGACCACCTGTCAAATAAAATCAAAAGCCCTCAAGAATTCTACGACAGCATTAATAGACAAAAGTCAACTCAAACAGTACCACACGCAGGAATTTGGATTTGAAAACATTTCTATTTACATATTTTAAGTGCATGCTTTGGAGAATTGTTTCTCTGGGAGCAAAACAACAAATGCCGATACGGATGTATAGCAATAATCTTCAACAAGGAATAATAGCAGGGAGAAAAAAAGAGGAAAGAAAGGATATGGTCGCATGTAAAAGTGAGACAATAAAGTTATTCCTGCTCTTGCATTCACTGTAGACAACATGGCAGCAAAAATGTCTGCTACAGTGAGTATCGCACGGCCGAGATATGGAGCCGCATAGAAGCTCTCAACTAAAAGAGGAAAGACAGAAAAAGCAAAAACGGGAAAGAACAAGAGGCAAAAAAGTATAGAGTTGGGGGAGGAATTGCCTGGAATATGTCAGATTCGAATCGATGAAGGTAGAACGCCACGTTCTGCCTCTCCCTATGCCAAAAAGCTTCCTCCCTGACTAGAGAGAGTTAGGGGTGTTTTTTTTTTCCCAGATTTTTTTCACAACGTATAATATATCTATATACACCAATTTCATTTTTTTTTAAGTTCCTGCTTTCGGCTTTTTTTTTTCCTGTCTTCCACCCTCTCTTCGGGCGTGGTACGCAGCGGAATTTTTCTTCAAATCAATTTTTTTTTTTCTTCCTTCTCTCCCTCTTCCCCGTTTTTTTTCCTACTATTTTAGAAAGAAGGAAAAACGTTCCTATTCCTTCTATACAAGAAGTTATTTTTTTTCTTATTATTAGAGATTTTTTCCCCTATTTTTATTTCCGTGATAGTGTTTTGTTCTTTCTTTCTTCAAATGGTTTTGTACAAAAAAAATTTTTTTAAACTTTTTTTTTCTTTCTGCTGAAAAGCAGAGGGTTTAAAAATTCGCTTTTCAAACTCTTACCACCTTTTACTTTATATTTTTAGAATTCATTTTAGGAGCGATTATTTTCTCGGCCTAGCTATTATTCTGTCATTTCTTCTTTTTTAAATTTTTTTAATTCCAAGGTTAGACATTCAAAATCAAGAAAATGTCGAAGCAAAAAATAGTAACTGAAAAAAAGATGGTAATCAAAGGCTTTAAAAATTAATAATTTAAAATTGAACAAGGGAAAAAAAATCCTTAAAGATTTAGTTTTTGATATTTATTATGTTTTATAACCCTTCAGAATTTTCTTGTATTGTGGCTCCTATTTTAATTTCACTTAAAAAATACAAACATTAAGCACACATGAAGTATAGAATTATTAAATTAACATGCTAAAATTAAGTATTTCAAAGTATTTATAATTCGATTTAAAAAATGTGCAGTCCATAAACATCTGAAATATTCTTTGTTCTTATTTGAATGAATACAACCCATTTTCACAACTAGTTAAGTCAATTTTTCAACAGTAGATATTACCAGACTATCAGTTTAAAAACAGTCGGTATCATTTAATTAACTGAGATAGTAATGCCAGTGTTTGCATAATCCCTAAAACTGAGTAAGTACTTCCACAAGAATAACTTAATAGGCGAGTTCTTTATATATATTTTTTCCCTCCATATTCATTTATTTTTCTTTATATTCTTTATTATATTTTTCTTTATATTTACATTTATTTTCTGATAAAATAAACATAATATATAGCAAAATTTAAAGAATATAAATTAGCGCAGGATATAGTTAATAGAATGTGATATCTGTGAACCAGTGGCGGATTTCCTACTGGGCCACAGTCAGATCACTTAATGGACGTTATTAGCCCAACAGACAAATAAATTAATAAAAAATATAATTTCCGTGTTCATAAAATATTAAGATGGTATTCGCTTTTCTTCAAATATAACTAAGCAAGACTTTTCATGTTTCATTAGTTATTATAATATTATGTTTATGAACATCAAACCTATGTTTAAATACTAGCTGTCGTTTAATAGAATAAGACAAAAAATTCTGTAACTTTAGACGGAATTAAAAATATATCCTCCGCTCTGCTTCATTATCGGATGTTTAAATCTCAATTTCTGTTTCTGTAAATTTCACATTTAATTAACACTTTTATTCGAATGTATAAAAAATAAATGAGCGGACGACAACATTTTTTGAATTTTATATTTGCATTTTCATCGGTGGTTGTTGCTAATACTTTCCTTCGGCATCCTTTTTATTCTGTCTGAATTATTACATTCGTTTTTATTAGTGTATCAATATTTGTTTCAAACAAATTTTTGTTATCGGTTTTTAATTTGGATTTTTGAGATTGTGAATAGGGACTGCATGGAAACAAAACTTTAAAAAGTTTTATAAATTTACGTCTAAAGTCACATATATAATAAATAATATATTTATAATAATATATTTATAAGATTTCCTATAACAATTTACCTTGGTTAATCTGTGACAATTGCAACTAAAACACAATTGAAAGGAAGACAAAAAGTCTAAATCAACACATTTTCTAATAAACTTTTAAAAAATCACGAACATTTTTATAAATTTATTAAAATGATAGATAAAATAAAATACATCATTAACATGGTATTAAGTTAATCATGAAAGCTTAACATTAAAATCATATTACCATATGTTGAAAGCCAAGCACTAAACTCATATCGCCTTATTTTAAAAGCCAAGCACTAAGAATTCATCGTCATAAGTTGAAAGACAAATAACCAGACCAAAGTGTGCTTCAGGGGGCTTCAGAACATATATTGACCAAATACGTGTGAATTAAGAGAGTTTTCTTTTCTTTTTCTGGCTTCTCTTCATTATCATTGTCCTCTTCATTATCATTGTCCTCTTCATTATCATTGTCCTCTTCATTGTAAGCTTTGATTTCTTCGATTCACCTAAGTGAGACCAATTGTACCTTTTGTAATTTTTAGCTTCCTCTCAATTTACAACTGTGATTTTTTTCGGAAAAGTCTTGTTGATTTTCATTGAATCAGAATCGATTCATTGAAAAGTCAGATGAAGGAATCAGGATAAAATTGTCCTAATGTATCAAAAATAAATTCCTTGAAATGAACCAGTTCTTATTTCAATGAAACATGAACGATTTATTGGAATAAGAGTTGGTGATGAATCTCTAATTCAACCCTCTTGTTGAATTAACTTGACATCATTAGGGAATTGTGATAACAGAATCGTCGGATTTTCTATATATAAAGACACGGGAGATCTATTCTTCATTATACCAATCAATACAGCCAATTGATTTTTATCTCTTAATTCAAAAATCTTTCAATTATTGGCCAGATTTTTGTCCGGACTTAATTATTATAATAAATTATTTCATATTATCCTTTGGGGGAGTAAGAGTTTTTTTTTTAATTCAAAACGGCAAGCTGGCTTTAGATTAAAAAAATAATAATAGCACCATCTAATCATTTAAAATATATTAACAATACTAGATGATAACAATAATGTTTAGAAAACGGTGGGTTTTTTTAAATTTTAGAATTTTTTGTTATCATTCACATTAATTTCATTTTTTTTACTTTGAAATAATAAACTGGGTCCATGTGAAATCAATCAACATCTGTAAACTTTATAATTAACTTTTTTTCAAGAATTACTAATAAACTGGATTCAACCACTGAAATGAATCTACCTCTGCAAAGCTTTGTTGAATCGAGAATTTTACCGTTACTAAAGAAGTTTCTGAACTAAAGTATCATGAATTCTTTATGTATTTAGTATTTTAAATGGGGCAGCTATATCCTAATTCATGAAGACAAATTGACTTTGCTTGAAATAAAGGCGTACCACCTTGCTTATTCGAAACTTGAATGTTCGATTACAGACCTCCGCTCATTTAAAATGTGCTACACTCAACATGAAAAGATTTGAAATGGTAGTGGTTTTTCTTTCTTGTGTGCATGTATGACTGTGTGTTCTGTTAAGAGAAGAGAGGACTTTTCTCATAATCATATTGCCAAACCAACTTTATCTCAAATAACGGTACTGTTCATTCCTCTGACATGACTTTTATGAAGATCCGCTTTCTTCCCGAGATTTACATGATATCACTTTTTGACATCACAGTTCCTCACCCAAGACATGACGTCCGTCCCCCTCGAAGGTACGAGATAATAAAACAAACTATCACCTTTTTCTTGTGGGATGGGTAAATTAAAAGTGACGTCGTCCGCAAGTCACGATAGATGGCCGCTTTATCTAGCGTTGCGAATGGCCCGCCTCAGGGGTGCAGGAGCCGATCAAAGGAAGGCTCCAACCGAGCCAGACAACTATAAATCAAGCCAATGGTCACCTGATATGTCACGTGACAAGGGACCGATAACCACGACTTCCCCGGACGGCTCGACTTGAGAAATTGCTTCTTGGTACCTTCGAGACAACTTCTTTAGGCGCGAAGTGAACGCTGGGTCGCGTGTAGTGGCTCGGGGGAGTTGAAAAACGGGCCACGGTTGATGTGTCTGTTTTGACTTTTGGACTCTACTAATTGCTATGTGATGAGTCATAATTCTTTTTCTGTAAGGATTTAGTTTAGTCTGAAACCACTCGGAGCCTTTCTGGTGCGAGAAAATTGTGATTCCGATTTCTGAAAAGTTTTTTCATCCTTGCAGTTAAAAGAATAGAGCCCCCAAATTAGACTGTTTTGGCATTTATTCAAATAAATACCATCCTTTCGAATACAGATAAACCCCAGGAATTGTTGATGTATGACGGGATTTAATTCCTTTTCTGTAAGAACGTTTCTGTAAAATAGTTCTGAGTTCTTGTACCCTCGTAATTTTGAGGACAAACACTGAAATTTGAAAAAAAATCAAACTATTTTACATTTACTATTTTTCCAAATATTTCCCCTTGCATTTACAAGTCAACTCTCAACATCAGACTGTCTGCTAGGCTTCTGGGTTATATGGATGATAAATCATAATTCTTTTTTCATAGTTAGAGAATTTTATTTATATATATTTTTTAAATAAAATCTGGTCCACTTTCCTAAAATATCTAATCATATTTTCTAACAATTTTACTTACATCAAATTGTTTTATTACGTAATCATTATCGTTTGGCACAAATTCTTTTCAAAAAATATGAATACATGTGTATTTACAAAAAAAAAATATATTAATATAGAAAATTCTATTATAAAAATTGCTTTTTATCACCTAAAAAATTTGTAAAATTATATTCATGTTAGTTAACTTTAAGGAGTATACCACAGAGCTAATTTAGTAGTTTCGTTAAACAATATCGTATGAATCCTTTATGCGCTCTTCATTGCTTGCTTTGGAAAAATTAGCGGTTTAACTTTGCTTAAGAAATTGTTAATAAGCTGAAATAAATGCTCAATTTTCTTGCATGGTTCTGCATTACATTATATCGTTAGGTTCCTGAATGACTGCATAAATTTTTAAAAAATTAAAATCCACAATGGCTGCATTATATTTTTATTAATAATCATAGAAAATGTGCTCATTGGCTTTTAAAGAGGTATTATTGCTGTCATTATACTATTATTATTATTATTATTATTAGTAGTAGTAGTAGTATTCATTAGTATTACTGTTCTAGTAATTCTAACATTATAAACAATTCAGCTTACAGTGAAAGGTTTACTATTACCTAACTGATTTGTTTACTGTTCCTTTTTTTCAATCAAAAGCTAGGCTATGCCGGCCTGGTGGTTTCAGATATCGTTTTACAGGTTCGAGACCCGATACCACTGTTGCTTAAACTGGTCTGAGGAATATTAAATGCATCGAGACTAAATGTCCTCCGCTTGGTGTAGTGCGGAAGTTTGGAGAGGGAGGGTGTGCTCAAGTGTCGTCTTCGTCGTCTAAACGTTATTCAAAACTATGCGAGGTCCCTCCGAAAATAGTACTTGCGTTATTGTATAACGGGGGGGGGGTATTATAATTCAACCCAATCTAAAGCTAAAAAATCTATCACAACATGTGTTTGAGTACTGACTAATTTATCTGTTTCAGAAGTGAAAAAAAAATTTTTTTTTTCGTAATTTTAATAAGTACTAAACGATTGTTTCTTTAATACAAAACATAAAAAATATTTTAAATTAGTTTTAGATATTAAGAATCAGATATTTTGCTCAAATATTTTATCTGATGCATGTTTAGTTTGAATTTGAAATTAATACTGTCGAAAAGAGGGTAATTTTGATCAATTTATTAAAAAAACATAAATGGTGTCATAATTTGTTGTTATTTCATCTTTTTTCAAACAATTATGTCAATTCGTATTTGAAAATATGACAAAAAGTGTAAAACAATTTTATGATTATAGAATTATAAATTTAAATTGAAAAATTATATATTTTTTAGTAAAATAATGTTGATAGGTTTTGGGGAAAAAACATATAATCGCATCATCCTTTATTAATATTGCAACATCCCTAAAGTGAGTTTGCCAAATTCTATTATAAAATGTGGCAAAGAGTATAAAAAATAATTCTGGGTATAAATTAATCATATATAATAAATCGATTTTTTTTTTCTGGTTGAATTTTAAAAATAATGATTTTCATGTATATTGATGCAAGAGAAACTGCATAGTGACAAAAATTATAACAGAAATCTCAGCTTCTGTTATAATTTTTGTCATTTTTGTTTTTTAAGATTAATTTTGTTATTGACATTATTATAATTTAAAAAAACACAGACAAGGTATTTTACATTAAAAAAACTTTTACTTTAAAAAAATATATTAATTTCTCATATAAAATGTAACAGAGCTGATTTATTTTATATCATTATATTTTAAAATATGTTACAAGAATTTTGCATAGCCATTGTTCACTTTTGTATAATCATCATTTATTCAAATACATTAACAATTTTTATCACTATACTTCCGAAAATCACGTTTAATACATCGACAAAGTTCAAGATTCGTTTAATATAATTCAAAATTCTTAGTTAGCAACTAATTATATTTCGCATAGTTAAAAAATGTAGATATTTTTCCAATTCAAGTAAATATAAATGTTTTTTCTTGGAATTTTTTTTTTTAAAAAATTGCAATTAAAAAAAATCATAGTTTTAAACATTTTTAGAAGGCTTCTGTCCTTCCATAGCAACTTTTTTTTAAACAAGCTATTTCATAATTTCATTGACGTCAACATCTTTGAGAATGATCGTCAGAGCACATTGTAATAATGGATAATGACTCCAAACCACCTCTATTTTGTTTGTTGTAAAGAACAATACATTTGAAAGAAAACTAAAGTCTAGTTGTGAAAGGTTGAGGTCAAAAGTACTTAATGCGACAGGATTTTCATTAAGTTTCTTTTTAAGCTTGTTTAGATATGATGAAACATTTGGAAAGTAACTTCCGTGAACCTTTCACCTAAATTTGAAACAAACTCACCTAAAATTCAGTGGAACTCTTATGAGAAAGACGAATCTCCGAGAATTCATATTTTCAGTTAAAATCATCACGGTAATCAACTCACAGAAAAGTATCATTACATTTGGAAAACACAAACCTCAGAGAAATTATATTTTCACACAAGATCAACAGCACAATCCATTCACGGAAAATTATGTGGAACTCTTATTGGAGAAAACGAACTTATGAGAATTTATATTTTCATATTAAATCATCAGTGAAACGAACTCAACGGTTAACTATCGTTGCTATTCTTTTTAGAATACCCCATCCTCTGAGAATTTATATTTTTACTTAAAATCATCAAAGCAATTAACTCACAAAAAATTATCATTATAATTTTTATTGGAAATAAAAATTCCATAATTTTTATACGAAACTACGAATGTGAATTTTTTCTTCCTCCAAGTAGTATTTAAATATTTTGCTGTTTCAAACTAAATCGCAAACAGTAAACAATGAAAAATTAATACGAAAGGCACTCTCATTGTTTTAAATATCAAAATAACTCAATTATGAAGAAATAATTTTGAATTATCTATAAATAATTATTTGTTTTAACAGTGATACATCTATTATAATAAAAATGCAGCTCGAAATGCGTTGCTAAGCGCAAAACTGGAGAACGGCTCGACCGATTCGGCTAATTTTTTTTTTAATATTTTCGTTAAGACACGAGGATGGTTCTTATGGAGAGAAAAAATTAAAAAATTGCGTGGAAAATAGTTAAAACGACACTTTTCTTACTTTCCCGCCAAAAATCTTCATTTCCTTCCCCCACACCGAGTGAGATAGCAGGAAGTAATAAATTATGATTTGTTTAGAAAGAAATACGCGAAGTCAGTTGGTTTTCATTCATAGATAACGGGAAGTTTAAAAAAGAAAGAAAATACTTGCTTTTATGCAGCTGATTATACTGATTAAAAACATTCTTCTCAACGGACGTGAATATCATTTTCTTCGTTTTTATTGGATGATGTTTCATTTTTTAATATTGCTATTGATTGTGTTCTGATATAAAGTTTTTTTGTTGTTCTTAAGGATAAAAATTCTTTTTTTTATAAATGCGACATTAAGAGCCCTTAATGTTTTAATGTTATTTTTAAAAGGATTTATATATTAAACGATTCTTTTTTATTAATTTTTTTTGGTGTTTAGTCTGTATGGATATTTTATCTATTCCTGCTCAAAATAAAGTCTAGGCAGCGAAGAAAAAAAAAGAAAAAGAAAAAAGGGTTTGTAGGAAGAAAAGTTATAAAGAAAAAATAAATATAGAAAGAAAAAAAAAGGACTTGCAGAAAAAAAGGAAGGGAAAAAAAGAAACGAAGGATGTGTATGTCACTATTATTTCCTCTGAGCGCGGCATTTTCCAAGCTGTTTTTAAATTTTCACATGTCTTGAAAACCAACTGTTGTTAGCGTTGTGTAACTGTTGTTAGTGTAACTTTATTTGTTTAGTGTGTTTACATTTAGACCCATGCCACCTATAAGACGCGGGCGTAGCAATTTGGGCCGTAGAACTAGAAATGCTACAAACCAAGCTAATTTTCAATCTACTTGGACTGCACAACAACTTGAAGAACGAAATTAAATTGAAAGGATTAGAATATTAGAATCACGTGCAATGCGTCGTGTCCAAGCTACTTTCAATATTTCACGTGCGGCATTCAGCTACGATGTTTCAATTGACTACAATTCCTACCAATGCGTTGCTATTGGATCTATGAACTTAGTTTGCTCACATTGTAAGGCATTGAAATACAAGAATGAAGCAAATGGATTGTGTTGCGCAAATGGCAAAGTGAAATTAGTGCCATTGGTTCGGCCACCAGAGACATTGTACTCATTGGTTTCAGGAATTGGTACGAATTCCATACACTTCCTTACAAACATACAAAAATATAATAACTGTTTCCAAATGACTTCCTTTGGGGCAACAAATATATTTCGTGACAATTTCATGCCAACTTTTAAGGTAACAAGACTTATTTTAATTTTTATCACGTCAGAACATGATTTGTTTTTGGGAGGAGGGTTTTAACGTCAATATAAATCTGTAGGCGAAAAATAATTTTTTTAAAAAAATCAACTTTTAATAACGTGTTGCCATTGCATTTATGAAAGCTCTGATTTTTTTATAATGACTACAGATAATAAAACCTAGAAAAATACCATTTTCAGCACGTGATTAACAGCTCATTGCAATTGGGGATGGCAAAATTCCTGTAGACTTTTTAACTGGCTGCATTACATTGCCTGCCAATTTTTGTCAGTTTACTGAATCAAAAATCGAGCTCATTCAAAAGGTTTTCCCAAACGTCACTCAAAATTACAGAGATCTTTTTTGGTTGAGTGAACAAGCAATCTTAGCTGCCAAAAATACAGATGTAAATGAAATTTCAAAATTCAAAATGAAATTGTGGGCGAATTAAGAACATATAAATCAATTGATTGCGCAACTAACCAAGATGATGTTGTTAATTATCCACCAGAATTTTTAAATTCACTGGATTTTCCAGGATTGCAGCCTCATAATCTTCAATTAAAAGAAGGATCGGTGGTCATTATGTTGCGAAATATCAACCCACCACGTCTTTGTAATGGCACACGGCTAGCAGTAAAAACATTACTGAACAATGTGATCGAAGCAACCATTCTAAACGGAAAATATAGGGGAGAAGATGTGTTGATACCTCGCATCCCAATTGTACCAACTGATGTACCATTTGAATTTAAACGATTGCAATTTCCAGTGCGGCTTGCTTTCGCTATGACCATAAATAAATCCCTGGGTCAATCGTTGAATTTTTGCGGCATTAATCTTGAAAACCCATGCTTCTCTCATGGACAGTTGTATGTTGCCTGCTCCCGCGTTGGAAAACCGTCAAATTTATTTGTTTACGCGCCAAATAATCAAACAAAAAAAATAGTGTACTATAAAGCCTTACAATGAAAATATAATTACATTATTATTTAAGTTTTTCAATGTACGAAATAGATAACTTATTTTTGTAAGTAATCGTTGTTTAGTATTAAGGCATAACTCAACTTTTTCAAACGTGTGTGAATATCATTTTGTTCATTTTTATTTCATGTTTTGTCATTTTTTCATGTTTATATTGATTGTGTTCTGATAAAAAAATTGTTTTATTGTTGTTGTTCTTAGGGATAAAAATTCTTTTTCATACATTAATGCGGCATTAAGAGCTCTTAATGTGTTTATTTTATTCTTGAAAGGATTTATATATTAAACGATTCTTTTTATTTTCTAAGTGCTATGAAACACGTACGTACGTTATTAGGCTACAAAAGCCCAGTAACTTGAGACAGTACGAAGTCTGTCGGGGCAGCTAGTATTTAATAAAAATGCTTCAATCTAAAAATTAACCTTTCCGAAAACTGTTTGTTTTAATAAATTTATATAACATATTGATTACTGTGTGAATCGTCTGTGATTCACGCTTACTTTCTTAATGTATTTTCTCTTTCCTTTTACAGGTTAGAGATAGTTAAAAACGAGTAATCTAATTAGATATAGTGTCCGAATAGCAGGTTTAAGTCATAGAAATTCCTTCCTTATTAAATAATGTTATTCGTTATCAAGCAGCGAAAGAGGTTTTCCCAACATTTTTTTCCACATACTTGCTAACAAACTAGTCATTCCTGATAAAGAACTGGAGTATAATAGTTAAGGAATGTTAACTATTGGCGTGAATTTAGCATTTTTAATGAACCTATCGTGTCATCCTTGGCGAGTTATTTGGGGATTAACGTTTTTTCACATTTGATTAAAACAAAAATTTTAAACAAACTTTCACTTGTAGTAACAAAATCATATATCATATAATTAAATCACTGCGATTCGGAATTATAGTGTTTAAGCATTTCTGGAAGAATATACATCGGCAAACAGTGAATCCATTGTTGTATATGGCTCAAAATGCGATGGGTGACTACATTATAGACGTTAAAATTGTCTACTGAATTTCTTCCAACTAGCTGTCTTCTTTTCGTAGCTATCGTTTTAAATTATGATCCAAACCACCTTTGTTTGAAGGTATTCTGCTCAAAATTTGATAGAAGTCTGCAAATTTGCTGGAAAGTGTGTATACCAAATTTTAACCGTCGGCTCAAAGCGTTTTTTAGTTGTCACAGACAAATAGGTGGACAATTCCCAAAAATGTCCTGTTCGAACTGAGTGCGATCTAAAGCAAAAATTCGTCATAATCTTGAGTTCGGTTTTAAAAAAACGTCTATAACATCGGGTAGGAGCAAGTAAAAATGGAAAGTATTTCCTGAAATCCATATCGCAGCGAATGTATCACAAGGACGAATAAGAATTTTTATATCATGTAAGTAACGAAATACCGCATAAATTTTTACATGAAATTTAGACTGTGGAACAAACGTTAATTGAGACATTATTCTTACATAAAAAGCCATCAAACATTTTAAAAATTAAAAAAAAATGTCACTTAATTTTTATCTCCTCTTGATAAAGTACTCCTAATTAACTTGTTTTTAAAAATTATAGCCCTGGAAATGATAGTCTCATGCATTTAATTAACACATATACTCCTTTTTATATACTCAACCTTAAAATCTTATTATTACTATATAAATTCTTTCTTTTTCTTTTCTTTTATCTATTTGTATTTCAACCTTGGAAATTAAACTTCCTTGAATTTCAATCAAACTGGGACTTCTTAGAAAGACCATTCTTTCTTCAGATCTCACTTTTTATATCTATCTTAATAGCTTGTAATGACAGTGTCCTTTTCAAAAAAAAATAGCACCAATAAATTATTGTTGCGGCAGAGAGTTTCTTAACATTTATATGCTTTCTTCGTTTTCTTTTATTTTTGTCTGTCAGGGTTCCGAAAAGAGTGTATCAGATACACGATCCGAAGAAAAAAAAATTAAAAGTTATGTCACCTTACGCAACAATCTGATTCGCTGTCGAAGCCCACAGCCTTGTTCAAAGAAAGAAGAGCGCAATTGCTGCGGCCCTTATCAGCAGCTGCTCTCACTCATATTTTACGACAATTTTTTCATTCCAGACACACCGAAAAACGATAATAAATTTAAAGTAAAAGAGATGGCAATAGGAAGGAATTAGAAGAAAACCAGACATTACATCCAAACATGAAGGTTTTTAAAACTGTTATACGAACAACGGACTTGGAGAAAAGATTTGGGCTTCTGTTTGAACAGAGGCAAGACAGCATTCTTCCTTTGATTTGTATTGTTGTCAAGGATTGAAATCCTTTTTCAATTGTTTTCTTTTCCTTTCAATGACTTGATTGGTTTGATTTAACCTATTTTTCCTTATAAATTTTTATCCATTTACTCTTCCACTGATTGGTGTTAAAATTTTACTATTTTGGTCCGAATTTCGAAGTTTTAAGCAAAATTCGTCCATCCTTTTTTGTAATGCATAAGCATATTATAATTCAAAAAAAACAACAACAAGGTATTTTGAATCTAAATATCTCTTTCCTAATTTTTATTTAAAAAATCAGCATATTTTAATTTTTCTTTCTTTCCTGTAAAGTGTAAGAGCCGTAGTGGCTTGGGGAAAAGGTCTGCAACCGTACAGTTTGAGTTTCGAGACCCGATTCCACCGAAGAGCCATCGTGCTGCAATTTAAATCCGTCAGGTCCAAACGTCCTCCAGCTGGTCTGGTGTCGAAAGGAAGTGCCAGCTCAGGGGTCGTCCTCGTCATCTGAACATGGTTCAAATTTACGATGGCTGTTCCAGAATAGCTTGATTGTTGCTTACGACGGGTTGTTAATATAACTAAACTAAACTGTTTAATGTGAAAACGAATGTATCAAACATTAAAAATCATTGATCTTGAGATGATACCATTATATCTACTTTTATATTGCCACTAGTTATAAAAAAATACATGAAATAATTTTCATCGATCTGCTTGTCTATGAACTTGATAAATGAAAAATGGAAGAAGCAACACAAATTAAATTAAATATTTGCCTTTTAAATCAAAAATTTGGAAACGTATGAAAGTTTGAACATAATCTAATAGTAGGAAGTCTGAATGCCCTTTCACTCAAACGAGGACAGATTCGCGATTACTAGACGACCAATGAAGTTGATAATTTTGATAATAGATAATTTCGAAAAATTGTTTTGTCATCATAATTGTATGTCTGTTATTTTCTGAAAATAAAATGTCTAAGAAAGAATTTTAAAAATTCCTGATTGAGTTAAATATACTGTAATAGAAAGTCAAACTCAAATAGGGGTATATTGAATAAATATATATAATAAACAAGGATGCGTTGCTTTAGTTTTCCGTCTTCATTTTCCGCCTCTTCTATTTTACAAGTTGGGAATCGTTGGTATAAATAGTTATTCAAATGTTTCAATAACTGATAAAAAATAGTTTAATTAATTTTTTGCACACATAAATATATTTCAGTCACTGATTAAAAATAATTTTCTAAACGCTTGACATACTTGTGTTTTAGCCACTGAATAAAAACGGTTTTCTTAACTCTTTAATTACTTGCATTTCGTCAGCGTGGGAGGACGATTTTCTGAACGTTTTGTATAGTTAACGATGTTCCAGACAATGTAGAAACGATTTTCTTAATGCTTCACTTACTAATGATTCAGCCATTGTTTAGAAACGATTTTCTTAATGTTTTACACGTTTAATTATGTTTCAATTCCTGATTTAAAACAGTTTTCTTCGCGCTTTACATACTTACTTATATTTCAAACACTGATTAGAAACGGTTTTCTTAATTTTTTACGCCCATAAGTACGTTTCAATTACTGATTGAAAACAGTTTTCGCAACATTTTACAAAATAATGTTTCAATCATTGAATAAAAACGGCTTTCTTAATGGTTTACACACTTAATTATTAGGTTTAGTCACCGACCCAAAATAGTTTTCTTAATACTTTATATGCATTATTGTATTTCAACATTATGTACTAGGATATCAAAAAGGACATAATACGTTTTAATTTAATATTTTACGTAACTCATTTGACGGGGTTTTTTTTTCTTATAAATTTTCAAATTCTGCATGAAGATAGTTAGATGTACGGGATATAATTATCAGTTAAATAAAAGGAAATTATAAAACTCGGGTCGCATCACTTTTAATTAAATAGCATTTCAAAAAAATTTCGAAATTGCGTAATTTTACTTTCAAACGCTTATGCGTGCCTCATTTGGTCAAACTGTGTGACCTGATGGCAGACCAATATAGATACATTAAATTTCATTAGTAGTAGTGATATACAACATCGAGATATAGAGACGCAAATATTAAAAAAAGCAAGAGGGGTGAAATTTATTAGAATTTTCTTTTCAAGTTTTATACCAATTTCCACATTTTAAGAAAAAGTGAATTTAAAATAAAAAGAAATTGCAAATAAAAAGACTAGACATTATATCCGATCATGGAGGTTGTATAATTTGTTTTTACTAGACAGCAATTACAGCAATCGGAGATTATCGTGGAAAGGCGATCTTTATTAAATTTAAAAAAATCCTTCTAACAGCCAATTTTTACTTTTTAAAGCATGAATGCGCCAAGTTTTGTAGCTCCAGGTCATATGGTGTGACCTGCAGAGAACATACATATAAACACATTCAGTTTTACTATTAGTAAAAATGCACAATACAGAAATATAGAGATTCAAATAAGATAAAAGGCGAAAGAGATACGGAATTTCTTAGAATTTTCTGTCCTAGTTTTATACCAATTTCCAGACTTTAAGAAAAAGTATATTTAAATTTGAAAGAAATTGCAAATGAAAAAACTAGACATTACATCCAACCATGGAGGTTGTAAAATTTAGTTTTTGCTTGCCAGCAAAAAAAAAAGCATTCTGTTTACGAATTTGCGCAAAAAAAAGGGGGGGGGGTAAAAAGCATTGTTCCATTTTAATCGGGAAAAGAATAACTACACATGCCAACTAATGCAGAAGGCAGGAAGAAAACGAAAAAATGATGCTTTTCGAGTTATCATTCTTCGAGTTTTAGGCCTGGTTGTTTGGTGGTACATGACGCAAGCAGTTTGTGTTTTCCCGTGACTCTTTATGACTTCCTTGGTAAAGTCATAAATTCGTATTCCGATGTTTTAAACCCCACTTCGTCTCTCTCAGCAAAACCCATCACCATATCTGTCACCAAGCGAACTCCGTATTTCATCAGAAGCTTTGGCGCGATTCCAACTTTGCGCCCCATTGCGCCAAGGGAGAGGCCTCAGCCAGTTATTATGACTACTCCTGCTTGAGTATTGACATTTTTTTTTTTTAGCATTTTGCTTCCATCTTGCGCTTCCCTACGTTATGCATAAATAAAACCTCCTGCAGATTTTATTAGTTCTTTTTTTTTTGCTTCCTTTTTCTCTTGAAATTTTTTTCCTTTGTTTTTTTTGTCTGTTAAAAGTTGGGAAATTTTGATCCTTTGTCCCAAGAATTGCAGGGTTTTTTAAAAAGTGTTTTGATTAGAGAAAATGTTTTTTTCCCACTTGCTCATTTTTATAAAATTTCGTTTTCAATTATATTCCTCACAGGAGGATTATTGAGCAGATAATTCAGGTGAAAATTTTTTTTTAATGAAAAGTTAACATATAAACAAGCTTGAATTTAAATTGATCAATGAAAAAATAATCTACACTTATGAACATGACTATCATCCCCACAGAAAATCTTTCATTAAAAAGACAAATTTAATCTTAAAACATAACATGCAAGTCAAAAGATTATGATTATAAACTTTCTTAATTTCTCACTCGATTTTTTTTTTCATTTGTTACAAGTTGAAGATTTTACTCTGTTCCAAGACTTAGCTTGCTTGTGTTTTTAATACTTTCATCAGAAAAAAAAATATTTGCTTTTTTTAAACTCAGATTTATAAAATTTTATTTTTAGATTATTTTTCCTCACAGGATTATTTACGCAGATAATTAAAGTGAGTATTGGAAAAAAGAAATTTTTTAGTATCCCGGTTAAATTGATCCTTGAAAAAAAAAATCCTATCGTCAAAGCTATTATCGGCCAGACAGCAACACTTTTAGCGGTCGTTCATATGATTAAAAAGTAATGTTCACATTTAAAAACCGAAATCTCGATAAATTTCAAACGGCATTATGGTAAAATTGCTTCTTGATTTATTTTCTTAATGTTATTTTATTATAATTTTTTTTTAATTTAATGAGAGTTAAAAGCTGTTATTATTTTTTTAATTCAAATATTGCGTCTGGCTTCTTTTATTTTACCTTGATCAGCTAAAAAAAGATTTGTGTTTTAACTATGAAATATTTTAGATTTTTTTCATATAAAAGGATGTTTTAAAGATGGTGCAGCAATAATTTTGTAATTTTTTTAAAGGAAAATTTCTTACGAATTTGTTTAGATTGATCTTTGAAAAACAATTTAGGATGATATTATTCAAATAAAAAAACATTCAGCGCCGATAATTTTTTCAAAACATAAAACTTTTAAATAGAAAATTAAGTTATAAACGATTAGCTAATAAATTTAAAAACCAGTGGAAGTGATCTCCAGGCTTTCTGGCATAACTTCTAACAAAGGTGATATCCCAGAGAACGCGAACCGTGGATTGACGCACAATAATCACAAAATATTAAACTTTGGCGAGAACTTGGCGCTTTTATTGAATTTATCATGCAATTCTTGGCGGCTGTTTTGCCAATTTATATTCGGAAGGCGGTTAAAAGCATCGGAAAATCATATTTGTGCTTTAGACGCGCTTTTTTACGACTGATGGAAATAAAAATCTGGCATAAAACTGTGGTTGTAATCATAAAATACTATACTAAAATGTATGTATTTAAATCCTTGCCTTTCTGAAGTACCGCGTCTTACGTGTTTCCGAAAAACAGACTGGCATGCGATCAACCTCCTAGTTGATACCGGGGTGCGAAACATTAATTTTACTGGTTCTGTCATATGACATTTAATGAGTTGTTTGACGATTGATCCCTGTCTTGCATAAATAATAGCTAAAAAAATATGCCCCCAAACTGCCTTTGTAGTTAGAAATTCTCATACTTAATTTGATATATCTAAGTCGTTGCCCTTTTCCTTATCACGTTTTTGAAATCACATACCGGCAGAAAGGGTACTGGTTAGAATTGGCCCAAAACTTGATACTTGACTATTCTATTTAAGTAAAATCTGACCAAATTTTATCCATCTAGCTCTCTTTGTTTTGTAGTTATCAAGTTAACTTATACTCAGACACTCGGATAGACAAAACTGAACTGATATTGCTAGAAATTTTCAAATTTGATGTAAAGATAGTATATCAAACTTCATCCGTCTAGTTCAAAGCACTTTTGAGTTATCTTCGTGGCATGCAAACAAATGGTTGCAAATTTTCTAAAATTGGTCTTCCCGAAATGAGTGAGGTCTGACGAAGGGATTCGTCACAATCATGAGTTCGAATTTTTTAAACTATATTTTAAGTATATAAAGTACAATTTTAATTATTTCTAAGAAAATGAGGCCACTTAATAGTGACGTGACGTTGGCCGCGACGTGACATATAGGTATCAAATAAGGGACGTAATAGAGATTAGTCTTTTGCGTCTCTTTTTTGAAACCAGGTCTAAGGGAGAGGCTGTAAACTAAAATTATGCCACTCAGCCACTGCTTTTAACTGAAGCATGCAAGGAAAAAATACTCTTGCGATAATCGAGTATAACATTTTAATGAAATTCTCAAAAACGTAAATTTTTCAATTTAGAATTCATTTTAATAATACATTACAAAATAATCTTTCCCCATGAGCTTCTCATTTAGTCTTTGAATTTTATTTTTAGAACGTGGTATTTAACAGCAATTATTATTTAAACATTTCTGAAGTGATAACAATTAATTGTTAGTATATATATTAAGAAACGCTCGGAAATGGTCAAATTTTTCCTACTGAATAATTATAAGATTTTGAAATTTAGATTATAATAGATTAGAGATCTTATTTAAATAAAGTATCCCTAATTACTTGAACTCTTAAATTTTGAATTACTCGAATTTTTGGAAAGTATTATGAATAATTTCTTTATATTCCATATTCATACGGAATTTATCAAAATTCGAAATTTTATTTAGAATTCAATAAAAGTTGTGTTTATATATATAGTCAGGTTTAGTGAAAATCTCTATGGCGATATCAATTTATAATTGAATGAACTGTACGGAATTCTTTTTAAATAGTCCAACTAAGGAAATAAAAGCGATTAGTTTTATGTCCTTGCGATCGGAATCCACGTGTCGGCCTCTTTCGTAACAAATCAGAAGGACAATAAACGCTTTAATGTGGCAGTCGTTATCTTGGACGAAAAAGAAGCGAGGCAGCCGGGATCATAAAACGAGTTGAAAAATGCAGACGAAACGATAAGTTGTGAATAGATGCTACGGAACGAATCCGTAGCACTACATAGAAGTCAATGTGGATATACTATCCGAATACCACGAAACGAATAACGCCAACAGAACTGTTATAAGAAACCGATTTTATCTTCACCTGGAATAAAGTTTGAGTACAACAAATGCTATAGATTTCGTTATTAGATTTTATTTTATTCAAATTCTGGTGGAACTTTTATGAATATTAAAATTTTGCGGAGATTCCTCGAAAATTATATGATTTTTGCGGGACAGAGGGATACTTTTAACTCTTTTAGTAGTTCAATTTCATATTCCAGTATGTTTAGAAAAAAGCAATTAAAACAAAAGTTTATAGAAAAACTAATAAATTTTACCCGTAACAATCCTTTTAATGCCAAGAATAATCTTGCGAAGTTAAATCAGTCATTTCTTTGGATATCAATACTTATTTGCAAGCAGTGCTCAGAATGTACCGATACGAAGTTGACAAGAAAAATTAGAAAGTAATTTGGTTTTCTTTAATAAAAGTTTAGGCCTTCGTATTAAATAGTTGAAAAAATTTCCTGCAATATTACATTGTATTTTTACAAATACGAAGTAAAATATAGTTAAAGCATTTTGTAGCGTAATAAATTTCGATTTTTTTTTCGTCTGCTATTTGATTTTAAACTTTTAAGTCAGTACACTAATTTTTTTCACACTGATACGCGAAACATCTAAATCCTTAACCTATAAATTTAATAAATGGAAAATCACAAGCATAATAAACAAGTTAACCAGAAATGAATGTCCACAATACGAATTCAACACGAAATCTATCATAAAATGCCTGATGCTTTCAAGTCATTTATGTCTTGAAAGTAATCGTTATTAGACATTTTGTTCGAAGAGTATTTTTCCGATAAAACATTCAAACTAAATATCATGAAACTACCAAACAAACAAACAAACAAACAAAATCACAGGAAACAAAGTCTAGTGGATACATTGAATTTATTCAATCCAAATTAACATAAAATATTTTATAGTTCCGTAATATATGCCGTAATGCGTATGAGATATTCAAATTACCGAATAAGCCGAATTCAAATTGCCAAATAACAAAAATGCCGAATAAGCAGAATTCTATGAACGCATTTCTTTGCCCACCTACACCAGAAGACAAAGTTTTTTTTTTAAATCCAAACTCACTATTACATCTATTTTCTCACTTCTCAATGAGTACTCATCCCTCCATTCATTCTATGCCATGTAGAATAAGAACACGACTGCGACTTGGTGAAAAGTAGAAGCCACTGCCGTTAATGTGTCAGAAAAAACACAAAATACATAGAAGACCGTGCATTGGTAGTATATATGCTGCCCTGCCAGAATGTATCAACCCTTTATCTACAGAATTATGTTGCCATCAATTTTCCTAATCCATTTTTGACCAGCAGTTAAGTTTCTTCCTTCCCGAATAATTCCAGAGAACCTAAGAGAAAAATTTTAATTGATAGAAATATCTTAATTAATTTAATTATTAATCAAATATTTTTCATTCACACTTTTAGCTTATATTAACTTCTTGTTATTTGGGTTACGTTGTCCATGTTTTTTAGTATACCACCGGCAAAAAAAGTCATATTACGAAAATATAATCCAGATTTAAATAGTGCTTATAAGTACCGTCAGTAAATAAAAGGTTAAAGAAAAAGTAATTTAAAGGATATAAACTATTCATATTTTAGCATGAAATCTGTACACTTCTCTGTGGTATACTTTAAAAAAACATTAAGCATATCCTAAGAACAATTTATGAATCCTGTGCTTACTGTGCAGGAACAGCGGCTACAATTGAGATCTTTGCATACCAACGAAACAATGAACAATGTTCTTTTTCTGTAAGAATATGTATTTGACACGTAGGAGAATATTGACATCCTCAATTAATTACGATAACGGAACGATACGGATAAGAAAATAAGGAAGCCGGATAGTCGAGAACGGATACTTGGGGGGGGGGGGGGTATGCTGTATTGTATACACATTGAAAAAAACTGCATAAATTGAAATAATTTTAATGCATTTTATTAATTTTTTAATTTATCGTATTTATTTTGCATCTCATTACTCATTTGAGAAAATTCATTGTTTCATTTATTCGAAAAACCTATGGAAGAAAATGTAATAAATGCATCATCTGGGATTTCTTTCGATTCTTTCCTTCACACGAATAAACCTGATAAGATATTTCAAGCTGCACATAAAAAAAAATATTTGAAATCAAAATATTACAAATGTTGCTGCATCGAACAAAGTAAATGTAACAAATTCAAAAGCCTGGGCAACAAAATGTAATAGGCGCGTCACTTTTGATTTCTTTCGATCCTCGAATACTCCTGAGAAGACATTTCAGTCTCTGCGTGAAGTAATACAGAAAATACAAAATGCTGCCGCCTGAAACGTGATAAATGTAACAAAAGGCAACAAATTCAAAATCTTGAGAAACCAAACGAAACAGACACGTCACCTATGATTTCTTGCGATTCTTTCGGTCACACAAATAATCATGAGCGGACAAATTCCAAAGCCTGGGAACAAAAGGTAATAGATTCTTTACCTTCAATTTCTTGTCATTCTTTCAATTACGCGAATAATTCTGTTAAGACATTTCAGGCTCTATGTTATACAATAGTTAAAAACCGAAATTTAAAATTTTTCTTTCATAAAGTGCAATAAATGTAGCAAAAAAACAGAATAAAAGTAACAAAAGTCAACAAATTTAAAAGCCCAGAAAACAAAACGGAACAGACACATCACCTGAGATTTCTTATGATTCTGTCGATCACAGGAATAATTAAGAGAAGGTATTTTAGGTTCAATATTAAGTAATACTTCAAAACGAAAAATACAAAACGCTGCTGCATAAAATGGGAAACATGCAGCAAAATCAAAAGCCTCAGAAATAAAATGTGGCAGGCGCGTTGCATATAATTTCTTGCGACTCTTTCGCACAAATAATATTGAGAGGACAAATTCAAAAGCCTGGGAACAAAATGGAATAGATGCGTCACCTGCAATTTCTTGTCATTCTTTCAGTCACATGGATAATACTTTTAAGACATTTCAAGCACTGTGTTATGTAATAGCTCAAAACAGAAATTCCAAATTTTTCCTTCATGAAGCGCAGTAAAGGCAATAAAAAACAATAAAAGTAACAAAAGACAACGAATTCAAAAGCCCAAAAAACAAAATGTAACAGACGCGTCGAATGGACGCGATGCGTAAAAATCCTTTTCTTGCATTTATGTTTCAATGAAGTTACATCCTACACACCCAGAGCTCAACAAAATTCACTCTTGCGTGTAATAATTGGGGTGGAAGAGAATACCTGAATCGAATAAACAGATGGACAAAGCGTACGATCATTTTTTTTAAAAAAACTATCCCCGACAGTTATCGAGATCATCGTTGCGTGAACTGCGCGAACAATGGCCAGAGGTGGTAGGCGTGCGCTATGGAGGGGGTTTTCAGCAAAAAGATGAAAATAAGTGCATTGTGCGTCGGAGACACTGTTTGGGTCACGTGCCGCCCCACCGACTGTAATGGGGCCTACCTACACAGATATCCGCCCCTCGGTCAGAATGTGTTTACACACGTGACGCAAGCATCGACGCTTATGATATATCCTTTCCTGGAATGGACATTTATAAAGATTGAATTCATTTCTAATGTTGTTTCAAATATGGATTTTGTTATCATAATCATTTGTCAAACAGTTAGTTGCTTGATGATTTGATAGAGCTTAAATTTTTTTTAAAGTATCAATACTTTTTTAAATATAAATATTACAATTATAATTCCCAATTCAGCAATCACTTGGAGTTTCAATTTTGCAATAGTGATTTGTCACCTTGCTTTTAAATACAGTAATCTGGTTACACATTTACCAAAATTTGTAAATTAACGGAGAAATATCGCTAGAGAAATGTTCTGATCAGCTCTATTTTATTAAATTTAGAAAGTTGGAATCGACAAAGAGAATTTTTTTTAAATTCTTAATACACAAATGGAGATATTGTTTCATTTGTAAATTTTAACATTAATTAATTTCTGTGTTACAAGTCGTTACTTCAGATTATATGGATTATTACTTAAGATCATATTAAGGATTAAATTTACAGCGACGTAACGGCAGATAGTATAGCAATCGATATCAATTGTCACCAATTCTGAACTTGTTAATCTGCAAGACTAGGAGGATTCGAGCCTCATGTGGTCCGAAATCATTCCCGATACTCCTCACTTCCAATGGACTAGCTTTTAAATTTCACCGGCCATTCATTTGATGTTGGAAGCTTATTTTTTCCAAGTTGATACTATATGTTTGCCGCTCGGCCTATTTCTGATTAAAAATTCAAAGCCCTGCAATGAAACATTCTATCTCCAGTACCGGCATTTTGTTTCATTTTTTTTTTCACGTTGGGCCGCCAAAATAGGAGCTTCACTATCACATTTTCTTATCAAATTAGCTGGTTCAATACAAAAACTTCCGTTCATCGAAAAAGGTAAGCAAACGTGACAGTTATTCGTCACTCAGTATAATATGCAATGTCATTTTCATAAGATTTACAGACCAATTTTTCTGATTGGAAAGTAGAACGCATAAAAGGCGTAAAGATATGAGGAGTATATAATTAAGTTAAAGGACCAGAATTCTAATTTTCTTTTCACTCAATTTTGGCCTTCATTTTTATTTCCTGTTAATTGAGACGCGAAAAGAATATCTCTTACACAAGCGATAACATGAGATTTTAAATACCGGTAGCAATAAAGAGACATAACACGATGTGAATAAGTAAGATGTGCTAACGAAGATAACCTTTTAACTTTTTGTTTTTTCCTTATTTTTGTGTAATACATATTTCAATTTGGAAACAAGATTAAAAAGGATGTTAAATTATTAAAAAGTTTAAATAAACTTATGAAATAATGCTTTTTTTAAACAGAACTTGTAAAATATGGCAGTCAAACAGATTCAGTCTTTAAAGACATAGGAAAATGAATGGAGAAAAAATTGTACTTAATGATAATTAGAAAGTGATTATCTAGATCTTTCACGAACTTAAGATTATCATTTTTAGTTTGCTGACAAAAAAAATTCTTAAAAATACTTATTATAATAATAATCGAAAAATGACAACTATCACATTTTAAGCTAAATCCAACAAAAAGTTGACTGTTTGCCATTTTTTTTACTGAAAGATATGAATGCAATAACTTAAAAATGCTATGACATGAATATATCAAATTTGGTATGAAATTTTGGAACGATAAGTATAGTTTTATACCTAATCTTTATTATAATCGGTTGGGAAAATGCGTTTGAAACACAAATTGGATTTTCGGACACTATAAATAGCATGCCATGGATTAATCGCCAAAAAAACTCACCACGGACGACACGATCGATTCAACAGCTTGCAAATTCAAGCCAAAAATTAATTTTTCGTAACAACTGTATCCCGCCACCATATAAGACAGTATGTGAACAAGTTTCATGGTGACCCTTTTTTCAGTGCTTCAGCGCTGCAATGAACTGGTTTATACCAAGTTACAGAGATAGAATATTGTGCACAGAATATTTACAGCCTGTCTAGGAAACAAATTATATACTATAAATATGATTCTATCAACCATTCGAAATCTTTGCTAATAGTGATATTAAATTGTTTGTGTTTGTTCATATTGTGCGCTCTGCAAGTTAGGCTGTTTAAACTGGAATTACTAAACTGGCACGCATGTATAGTGGAAAAAGAAATTACACATATTGAATTGATTTTTCTAAAATTTTAATTAACTTAAACAAATTGGTACTTTTCGAGGTGACTATTTATAGTATTACAGTCTGAAAAAGGATTTTTACATCATCTTAAAGATTTTTTTTTTTAATTTTAACATTTCTTTAACTTAATTTTCCTATCTTTTATTTTTTACAGTACTATTGTCTGTTTCATTAACGACTTAAATGAAACTCAAATCTATCCCATTGCTGCGGCCAATAATTAATTTTTCTTCATTCTTGATTATTAAGTTCATGAAAATTCTCCATTCTGAATATGAATAGATTTCAGTATTAAGAATGCTTTTTGTAATTTTTTTGAAATTTTGTCGCACTTTCAATTACAGTTTAATTTCATTATGAAACAATAGTGATATTTTTTTAAAGTATTGTGCACTTTCTCATATCTAGCCTAATGTGGCGGAAGGAGGGACCGTATAATAAAAAATGTCAGATTGGTTGGAGTTTTAGGAACTCCTTTCATTGCCTTCCTATACCAGAAGACAAATTTTCTTATACCAAAACTCACTGTTGTGATGCGTACTTCCTCACTTCTCATTGAGTACTCAGCCCTCCATTCATCTCGTGTCGCGCAGGATGTGAACCCGCAGAATTCATGTACAAAGTTAAAATAAAAAGCTTTGCATTGATAGTTTATGAATGTTTATATAATGCACTGCGAGTTTCAATAACTTATTAGAGAAATAGTAAGTTTCACTGTTCCCATTTTAACATAAATTCTGTAATTCCTAACTCAAATGCAGGAAACATAAGCAAAGCAATAACCTAAATCGTAGGCCCAATTCTTAAGAAAATCTATTCAGACAGATTTTATTTTTCTTTGGTAAATGATACACAGATATGAAAAAGTATTCTGAGATAAGAGTCAACATTTACAATTTTTAATTTTTGAAAAACTGGGCAGGATAATAGAAAGCCGGGTAGTAGCGAAACAGGATACTAAAGAGATCACTGTATCCCTATTTTTAAACATTGCTGCCCTTTCTGGAATAGAATTGGTTTGAAGGCTTGAAAGAAAATTAGTTAAATGCGCAAAGAAGGGAACAGAATGGTTAGTCTTCAGAAATAATATAATATATGATGATCAGAAATGTGTTTAAAGTATTTTGCAGAGGAAGCCATTAAAACCAAGTAATATAATACATTCAATTAAATTTTTTGAGCCACCAGTCATTTCGGCTAACAAATTGGAAGCCTAAGGTGGCTGGCTTCTAATAAAAGTTCGTGAATCTTCTGAAAAAAGAAAGGAATAAATTTCAAGTATTCCAATCACCGTGTTTCGAGTAGCCCTCTGCTGCCAATCTTACCCAGTTTCCGTAATCCTCTTAGGAACTCGCTAAAATAGTTTGACGGGGGAGGAGGGATGTGTTTATGCAACTGGTACACTCCCTGCCGCTCGGGGGTCGCTCAGAAAAGTGGTAAGATAAGCTATTGCGCTAGGAGGCCATCGTGTGCTGAGCTGTGAAATCAAACGTGACTTGTTAAACCTTTTCACTAAAACTCACCCCTAGGGTGGGGGGCAGCGATATATTTGTTTTCGATAGCTTTTTGCTGTTTTAGCGGTACCATCTTAACATCTTAAATGGCAGATGGCGGCAAAAAAAATCAAGTGTTGAGTCTAGGCTCGTGGGATAATAGTTGTGTTGGTGGTTTCAGGAAATAGATCTTTGGGGATGTGCTATCTTCGATTTAATATCTTTCATGGCTGTATACTAATATACGTTTTACAAGCTGTCTTTTGTGACCCGTTGGCTTACCGGGATTAACTGTTGCTAAAAATTTAAGTTAAATATTCTGTGTACCAATTATTTTTTTATGACTTTCACAGGAAATATTTCAAACTTTTGGGCATAAGCTTTTATTATTTTAGAAACCTTACATCATTGTTCGTTGTGCCAAGTTTTTCACTAATATTTTTATACCTTTAATTATATTCTAGAAAAGAGCAACTAGATTAAAAAATAATTAATAATAATTTTTAAACATTTGCTTGATTCTGACACTAAGGCTTAGTTAGAAGTACAACAATTTTTGAAAAAATATCTCTGAAGACAGGCTTTACACTGAAATCTACTCGATGCAGAAAAATAAGCCGAATCTTCGTATCTTGATCATCAACAAAGGCAAATGATTCAATATTAGTAGGAATAAAGAAAATTATTTGAGTTTGAGTTCCCAATAATATATATTAATGTAAATTATGATTAATTTTTTAAAAGTTTAATTAAATAAATAATTTTTTAAACATAAATTATTTTGAAAAATGATTATTTTTTGAAGGATATTTTAGAAAAATTAAATCGAAAGGTTTATGTAAAATAGATTAATTAATTTAACAATTAATTTTTGAAAGAAATTAAATTAAATAATTAGAAAAAGTGGCACTTCAACAATTTTTGTGTGATTGAAAAGATAATTTTTCGAATTTCAGGATGATGTAAATATTGTTTTTGTGAAATAATATTTTTGGAAGCTGTGAGAAAACGTCAATATTTTGCTTCATTTTTAATTTTTTCGAATTGAAACTAAAAGGTCAAAAAATCGCCTCAAGCTGCTCATTTCCACTTTCCATAGTATATTTCATTAAATTCTCTACTTTCACTAGATGATGTACTTCACTGTTAGTTGTACTTTCACTAAGTGTTATATTTCCGTAAATGTTATATTTCACTAAATATTATATATAATATTTCACTAAATGTTGTATTTGAAGCTCGGATACTTCGTTCGAAATGAAACTTTTTCCATTATTTTTACCAGATGTATTTTTTAAGATCTTGTATATATATTCAAAATTAAATTAACTTGAAAATATTGTATAAAAATAAATCTTTTGAATCTGAGGCCCTGAAAAACTTGGCGCTCGATCCTGCCCCAAGATTGGGTGTTCTTACGACCTTTCGTTTTTCCCTCCACCATTGTTTCCGAGCAAGGATTCCTGAATTCTGACCACTCTATACTTAAATAAGCATGATTCTTTCGCTGCATTTTTGGAATTCTTTTTGCTACAGCTGATTGTACAAAAAGAGAAAAGAAGGAAAAATAAAAGTATTAGTAATCTATCTGCCTGCAATATCAGGAGGACCTGGGCATGGTAGATGAGCAGACTGCATGTCTGACGCCGACTAGGCCGAGTTTGGCGATAATCTTGAGAACAACCATGCCCAGAAAAACGAAGAAGAGATACCAAGGTCCAGGAAGCACCACGGCGAAATCTCTACGACTGGATTGGCGCCATGGCTATCTAAGCTTCTGCGCTCGGTCCTACCAGTCTGCGGTAGGGGTCTGCAATCGCCTTCGGATACCTTTTATTGTGCAATTATTGCGGATCGGCGCCTGCCTTTTTAGAAATGGCAAGGTGCATGTGCTGCCAAAAGATTTCGAATGATTTCTTGTTTGCTTGGCTTTATTTTTTTTTTCAGCCCCACATATTCCTGGTTAGTAAGAGAAAGCTTTTTCTCCGAGGTACCTACCATTAGGAATCAGCAGCGATAATAGATAAATTCACTTCTGGTTTTTCTTTATTCTGTTTTCTCGCTCACAATTCCATCTGTTTACGCTTGGCGATAAAATTTGGAGCAGTTCCGCTTCGGGATTTAAGTGTGGGAATTTAATCTAGTGGAATTTGGCAGTAAAAGTTGGTCAGTGGAAAAACCGTAGATTAACATTTTTTTTATAGAAAATGTGGAAGTTTTTTATAGAAATGTGTTTTTTTATAGAAATGTGGACTTTTTAAAAAGTTTTTATCAGGTTAATTGTTTCAGGTTTAAAGAAACTTGAATGCTGAGTCGAGATATTCAATCGGAAAGTTCAAACCCTATAGACTAAAATAGAATATATAGTTAAAAAAATAAATGAATTGTTTCAAAATTAAGAAACTTTTATGCTAATTCGAAATATTCAGTCATTATGTTGAAAACGTACAGGCTAATATATATATATATATATATATATATATATATATATATATATATTCAAATTTAGAGAAACTTTTATGCTTAGTCAAGAAACTATCACTTGAAGCAATCGTCTGTTGAAAACGTACAGGCCGAAGTAAAAATAAAAAAAAAGTTTTTTTGTTATTATTCGGCAATCTATTTGTTACAAGTCAAGAAAAGTTTTATATCATGCAGATTCCTTTTTGTTGTTGTATTTGATTCATTCATTCTAATTATTAGTGTGATTGAGGCATTTTTCGTCTCTAGGTTGTGCACGTTATGAACTTAATAAACTAAATTAAGTTAAAATTGTAAACATAATCGAAATGTTAATGATTTATTTTAAGTTAAATTGTAATATTTTTGTGCCAATGCATATTTTCCTTATATATTAAAATTTTTTGACTCACAACTGTACAGTATCAGTGTTTGTGTAAAATATTATTTGAGTAGTTCTTCGACTTCTATAATATCAAAGGAAAACATAAATGAAACACACCGAAACTTGACCAATTATAATTGACAAAGTGTTTCTACTATTCCAATTTTTAATAATTTATAGATTGGTAATTTTTGGCGCATTTATTTGGCAATGAGATTAATAGAAATTTTTAATCGGCATGAATTTGACTTTCGCACACGGCTGCCAGTTGGAAATACATTACTGATTTTATAATTCAGCTATTTCTGACAATTTTTCAATTTTAGGCAACATTTTTCTTAGCGTAATTACACATTGTTTTTTCGGCTTTCCATAAATTGCTTGCTTAATTTTGTTAATCAGAATTAATAATTCAACCTTTTCATTTGGTTTATCTATAAATTAATATCCCGAAATTCGGATCATGTATAAATATTATTGCATTTCAGTTGCTTAAATTATTTTACCAAAAATAAATAATTATTTTGGTAAAATAATTTATTAGATTTTTTTAGATAGATATTAAAATTTTAAAAATGTCCCACTATAATGATTATAGGCAAACCGCCGAGCTAATTCGAAGTTTTCAAAAATGTCATCAATGATGAATACAGGTCAAATCGAACTAATTCGATCTTAGTTATATTAATGATGATTATAAGACATTCGAATTAATTGGAAATTAGAGTTTCCGAAAGGTCCATTAATAATGATTATAGGACAAACCGAACTAATTCGATTTTAGTTTCCAAAATGTCCGTGAATGAGGCTTATAGGAGAAACCGAACTATTCCGATCTTTAAAAAAATGTCCATCAATGATGATCATAGAGCAAACTGAACCAGTTCATGCCAGCCGAGCTCGTCGTCCTTCTTAAAAACAAAGCCGTCGTCTCACCTGACTGACTATTTGCTGGAAGTGCGGCGTCGTGGGGTCGATGTCGGGCTGCATCGCCGCGTACTCCGTGAGAGCTTTCCAGGGTGGCTGGTAAGTTTGGACTTCGATGGGGTTCATCTGGATTGGACTCTCGTGTCGGACGGGGCTTGTGGCCACCATGGGAACGCCCCGCATGGATCCCAGGGTCAGCTGCCTCCCGTCCTGAAACACATGGAACAGAAATCAGCAACGACAATGACACATCTTTGTCTTAGTTCGAATGCTTTGACACATTGCGAACGTAAGAGCGTATTATAATATTTTAAAAAAATCGACCATATTTTGCAAGAATTAAAAAATATATATATTTTTAAATATTTATATGTTGAGAATTTACCGTAAAATATGTTTTTAAAAGATTTTTTAAGCCTTTTTTAAAGCAGAAATATGTTACGGGTAAAAAAGGATTTTGATTTTATTTTCTAAAAAGAGGCATAAAACTAAAGCAAGTTTTAAAAGTTTTCTCAAGTGATTTGTTCACAATTTTACAATATATACATATATGTATATAATATGCAAAATTATTCGATTACGATGTAATAAAATACAAGAAAATAAAATTATAATGAATTATAAAAAAAAAAATATCTTAAATGAGCGGAATGCTTATTCCATTTCTTAAAAACTGTAGAACTTACTGAGGAAATTATCATATTAAAATTCAACAAAAACTATGCATTAAATTGTATTTTAAAAGTCCCCTCCATCAAAGAATATTTTTCCAAAATCTAGAATGTGAAAAAACAGTATTTAAAACTGAAAAATGCCTTAAAACGTTAACTGTGCAAATAGAAAAATGAATGCAACTTCTAAAAGAATAAACGTATGAACAAAATTAATTTGATTTAATGTAGAAATCTGTTCAGTAATTAAGAATATCGAATAAAAAATTATATTTTCTGGGTAAAAAACTTTTTCTGCGTTTAAAGATGAAATATAATGCTGAAAAGGACGCAAAGTGAAAACAATAAATACCATTTCTGTGGTATTTTACAATATTCCGAAAATAATATTGGCAAGGCTGATACATTTTTGTTTAGACTGATTTGATTTAAAAAAGATTGACATCACGATTTTCAAATATGAAAAAAGTTGCTGTTGCTGTTTCTGATAAAATATTTTTAAAAAATTATAAAAAGTAACCAAATAAATTAAATTGAATTGCAAAGATTATCTTTAAAGTTGTATAAACAGAAATTTTGCCAACGAATCGTATAAAAAACAATATAAGTTGAACAATTGATGTATCTGATACAAGAATATTAATTTGTTTTCATTTTTATTTATTTTGCTGAAGTACAACCATAATTAAGTAGTTGCATGTAACATGTTGCAAGTGTGACACGTTTATTTAAATTTTATTTTATGTTATTCAAAATGCAATATAAGACCGGAAAATAATAAAAATAAAAGAGTAACGTAAATTATATTGCAAATATTTATCCAATTTTCTAGCTATAATCCATCTCTTCTGCTAACTGGGAAATGCAGTTTTAATATATGGTATGAAATTCAATTTCAAATTACTGTTTTTTTAAAAAAATTATCTATTTTGAGCTTCTTGGTTATTTTCCAACCAAATAATGGTTGTTCGGCTTATAATGCAGATCTTATATTTATAATTTGTTTGAAAAAATCGTCATCAGGGTTAAAAATATTTTTTCTATCAATGCATTACATTTTTTTTTCTTCACTAAAAATACATTTTAGATCACTTATACATATAAACTATTTGCCACATTATATATTTATCTTCCTAATTTTTTAATTCTTCATTTGAAAAATATATTCCTTGCTATTTAAAAACATATATTTCATAATCTGTAATAATGGTTAAAATATATAACATGAACTCTGACATGTGCGTAGAATGCTTTTGAAGAAAGTTGAATAAGTAATTGACGATAAAGTAATGTAATTAATTATAAAAAATTTCCTACTTTCATTAAAATCGGGTAACATTGATCTATGAAACAAAGCTACTTTATAATACTACAATAACATTTAAAAAATATGTTACAAAATTTTTTCCTTTTGGTAATTAAGTAAGTTATTTTTGGAAACATTTATGGGATTCAAAATAAACAACAATTCATATTTAATTTTAAATTTATATCAAAACGAAATTAAATATTTACTAAGATAATTTTCATTTTCTCTGTAAGAAGAAAAATATTTGCAGTAAAAACATTTGGCGTTGATTTACATGTGTTAATTTATCAGTATTTTAAATAAATAGTTTCTTACGAGGTATTTTCTGCCGAATTCGTGTCACTTTAAATTCCTTTTGATTGCATAAACTTTCCTATCCTTAACTAAACCTCCATCAATAAAGGTATGTTGAGATACCGGATTGCAAAGTTTTGAAGTATCATTTAACAACTACCGCAAAAACTATTTAAAAAACAAACAAAGAACCGTTAAATTACTTAAAGGGAGGACTTCTCGAAGAACAAATTATATTATAACCTCATCTTCCGACGCGGGAAAAAAACTCAGTTAATCAAGCCACATTAAAAATTACTTCCTTTTTTTCTTTCTAACCAAAACTTGTAAGCTGAGATTCTGTACCGCAGGTGAACCGTAACAAGATGTTTTTTAATTTACCTTAGATAAAAATGCTCAAAAATCTTATTCCGGCATCTTGTTGTTGAGAATTAATTAGCGGCCCGAAGGACGCACTTATCCGTCGCCAGAGCGCTTCGCAGTGTCGGGGCTCTGCAGTGGAGAGGGAATCCTGCCCGGCTTCACACCCTGGAGGTTCAGCGCACCAGTTATGGTTACGCGCGAATGCAATTCCTAAAATTAACCTTAAAAAACTGAAAGTGATTATTTCCCTGAAAACTAAAAGCTCGCAGGCGTTTTCCTTCTTTCAATTAAACAAGTATTACATATCGCGGATTTAATCCTAGTCTGAGGTATTATTTTTCACACAGCCGAAGTAATAATTAACAAAATGGTCTCTCGGGTCTTACGGGGGGACTAATGCACATCTAGATAGGCTTAAAGAAGATAATTTTTCACTCCGGTTTTAATTTCGTTTGTGTATTCGTTGCTGAAATGAGATTTCGATTGGTTTCGTTCAGTAAATTGTTTTCAGTTTAACTGGATAAATCTTATTTAATGATAATAGCATTTAAATTTTAATAAAAATTAAGTGTATAATCCGGTTATTTTTCTGAATAGCGAATGATTAATCATTTCATGTATTAATTATCCCCCCAGGGAGAAAGTTGTAGTAATGCATTCAAAACTGAGATTGAGATTCTGTTTTTTAAAATACTAGATATATTATGGGTAATGCGATTAATAACCGGTAAAGGTGATAAATTATTTGATCGCAATGACCTGGTGTTTTTAATAAATACTGATGATTATTAAAAAATGTGCGATTATTATTATTAATAATAATCGAATAATCACTTTAACCTTACATATAAACATAAGCTTGGCATAAAATAAGAATTGAACTAATCAATTTTATTCATAATGCATAGATTTTAGTATCCAATTTCTTGCGATAGTTGTCGAAATATTATACAATAAAATATTAGTTATTTTAATGGTAAATCTCATCCAATTATAATCGCATTTAAATATAAAAATTAAGTACATAATCTGGTAACTTTTCTGTGTAGGAGATGATTTATCATTTCAAGTATTAATTATCCCCCCAAAGTGAAAGTTATGCTAATCTGCTTTTTAAAATGTCAGATATGCTGTGTTCAGTGTGATTAATTTATAATTAATAATTACTGGCAAAACTGATAAATCGTTTTATGACAATAACCAGGTATTTATAATTTCTAGTTAGCATTGATAAATTAGGTTATTATTAAAGAAAACAATCATTAATCATTTTAACCTAACATATATCAATAAGCTTGTTATAAAATAACCAACTCATACAACTAAATAATGTATAGATTTCAATTTGCAATTTCTAACAATAATTCCTGAAATTTTATTCAAAAAAATAATTATTATTTCATTAATCATTACCATTATAATATTAATAATTGTAACTATAAATAATCATCTTATTGATAAGAATAAAAGAATTGTTATTCAATAAAATAATGATTATTTAACAAAAGTATCTTATTCAATTATAATCGCATTTAAATTTTAAAATTAAGGTTATTTTTAACAATAGCAAATGATTAATTATTTCATGTATTTATTATCTCTTCGAGTTGAAACTTGTAATAACGCATTCAAGGCACAGATTGAGATTCTGCTTTTTTTAAAACTTTTTATAAATACTAGTTATTATTTATAAAATATGTGAGTATTATCAGTAACTATCGATTAGACACTTTAACCTAACATATGGAAATAATTTGGGCATAAAATTATAGTTAAACTGAATAATTTCAATTTCTGGAGACAGTTTTTGAAAAAGAAGGAAAGTAAGATATAAATTGTGAATAAAAAAAATTGTATTTTTGACGATAATATTATTCTTTTTTTTGGCAATTAAAAAAGTTCTGTTTACGCTTTGATGCGGAGATAAGAGCCTCATCAGACTATAGAGCAATAATTTTAAAGAAAAATACATATACACAGAATATAAATGAAATATTAATGAAGAAATAAAAAATAAAAAACTTCTTCAGTTGTAAGATCAATAAATTATTAAATGCATTATTAATTTTTTATTGTCAAATAATACACTGAAGAGTAAGAAAAAGTGTCACAGCTGCTCGTATGCAAATATTTTAGGGGTTTAACCACGCAGCGTAACGCGATGTTGTTGGCATTGCGTATATAAGACAGCAGGTGTCTGAGGAGGCTATTACATCGATTCTTGCTGTTATAATGGCAGGCCATCAAGATTTAAGTGATTTTTAAAGGGGTCTTATCATCGGCACACGAGAGGTGGAGTACAGTATTTCCAAAGTACAGATGAAATTTGGATTTTCGCGCACGACCCTTTTTATGGTGTACCAAGAATTTCAGATTTCCGGTAAAACTTCAAACAATGGTGCGGCTTGAAAAGGGCTTGATAGAATTGAATCATCGACTCTTGAAAGGAATTATTATACGAGATAGACATTTAACACTTCCTTAGATGGTTGCGGATTTGATTGTAAGCTTCAGTGTACGCACTATGTAACGTAACCTAATTGGTATTGGCTTTCGCAGCCACAAACCATCTCTTTTACCATTGGTGACTCAGCGTCACAAAGCTCTGAACCTTACTTGGGCTCGCCAACGCCGCTATTGGACTCTTAATGATTGGAAAAACGTTGTCTGGTCTAAGGAGCCACCTTTCCAAGTGTATTGGGTAGATGGACGACTGCAGACGGGTGCGGAGAATACTCCATGCATCAATGGATTTCTCATGCTTACAAGGAACTCTTCAAGTCGGGGGAGCCTCTGTGAGGGTAAGATGTTCGTACAGGTGGTATGAAATGAGACTGTTGATGTTTATAGATTCAACCATGACAAGTCAACGGTACTTTAATATCCTTTCCTACCCTCTGCATACATTTATGTCCTGTGTGCATTCTGAGGAATGTGGACAGTTTCAACAGAATAATGCGCCACCCCACAGGTCTAAGTAGTTACCGAGAGGCGTGAGGAGCATTCTTCTGAATTTCTTTCTTTCTCTTGGCCACCTAATTCATCTGACATGAACATTATTGACCGTATCTGAGATGGTTTGCAATGTGCTGGCCTTAAGTGATCTCCACCACCTCTCACTCCATGGCTTTGTGGACTGCCCTGCAAGAATCATGATGAGAACTGTCCACAGAATATCTTCACAAATGAGGTGAATCTATGCCATGCCGTGCTGCGGTGCTCATGGGGGCTGTACAAGATATTAAATTGGTGTACCCGTTTTTGGGGGGACACTTTAGTGTATTTTGCCATTCCAGGGCAGTAAGAAAATTCAAGAATAGAATTCAGAATCAAACGGTGAGAAAATTATCCTAATTACTTAGGATAATTTTAAATTACTTTTAATCAAAGTAGACCTGAGAGAAAACATCATGAAATAACATCGGAAATAGAAAAAAATAACAATATGGCATTCTAACATAAATATATACATTTTAAGGCAATAATTGAATGTGAAAAATTATTAACAAAAGCAATTATGAAAATAAATGTTATTCGTAATAATTCTGTTTTCTTAATCATTATATTTTCAACCGTAACTATTAATGAAATATGGGAGAATAAATAATAAAACAAACAGAATAATTTTTTAATCATACTGAAAAATCGAAAATAAAATTCCATAACACTAAATAACATTTTTATAAAATGATATGAATAATCGTAAGATTAGTAATAGTATCCATAATTTTAGAATGATAAATATATTAAAAGGAAGAAAAATATTTTTTAAAAATTTTGATTATTAGTCACGATTAACTGTTCTAAATTATCATAATTTTTGCCATAAAGATTAATAAAAAATGAGGAAAAAATTATCAAAGCATATAAAGTCAGATTTATTATTATTATTATTATTGAACCGTTCAAGAAAGTTTTTTTTAAAAAAAGTTCATGAACTGTAACATTAAATAACATTCAAAGATAACTGAAAGAGCATTGAAAGATCCATTGAAGAGTACTGAATAAAATAAATTTAAAAACAATAATTATTTCATTGCATAAGAATAAGATATTTGGTCATCTGTAACAATTGAACTTTCTTAATTATCATATTTTTCTGAATTGAAGGTCAATAACAAATTAATAAAAATTAGCAAAAGAATTTTTTTTTCAGTTTTTATCATTTTAATGAATAAAGAATAGGATTTTCATGCAAAGAAAATTATTCAAAGCGTCCTTATTCAATATTCTCGGAATCATTATCCTTAAGAGAAACAACGCCTTCCCTCGGAATATCGGATTCAAAACTATTCTCATTACGTATTCATGCTGAAACACTTTGGTGCTAACTCTCTGAATAATTTCTCCTATTATATCGCTCGACGATGGGAATGCATATAGAGAGAATATATTTATATACAATCCAAAATCTGCTCTCTCTTCTCTCCCTCTAAACTTCGTCCAACTGAGAACTCCATTTGGATGGGAAGTTACCTACTTAAAATTTTTATCGCATCAAAGGCTCCTAGGATTCTAATTGCAGCAGTAGTTTCTGAACTTGGATGGAATTCTCATTGTGAATGTGTACATGCTTTCATCCCAGTGTATTAGCTTTTCCCCTTTGACTCACGGTAAGCATAATACTCATAGGTAGGAGTTCACAAATGAGCTCTTTATTATTTAGCGAGTCAGACTGGAAACTCTTGAAAAATTTTATGCAAAGTGAAATTTATATTTCACTCTCTTTCTGTCTGAGTTATGAGTGAAAGGAGAGAGTAAAATAATACAGGAGAAAGTGCTGCTATCGGCCGCTTTGAAGTTGGGTGTAATTGATAGCTAGCTCGGTGTCTGTCTGTTTGTTTTTATTTCGCTCTAAGTGATCTGTGCACAAGGGTGACTAGGGAATGATGTAAGTTGTTTTAAAGGTTTGGAGGTTTTCTGGAACTCGGTTCATTAAATGGTCAGATAAGAGAGATTAGTAATGTTCGTTTCATAACGTTGAGTTCTCTGTGACGAAGGGATCAACAAAGTGAGTCGCAACTTCATGTGGTTCGAATAGGGTGGGTGGGGTGTGTGGAATTGCACAGGAATGATTTAATAACATTTCGATTACTTCTCATACTTTCGCTTACTTAATATCAACCACCTTTGATGATAAATTCATTCGTACGAAATAGAAGCTTTCATGCTCATTTAATTATTAATATGGAATGCATTTGTTTAAAATTTAATCTCTCTATTTGTTCATTCAAGTTGAAGAGTGTACATTCTACAAAATAGAAGTGGAACTGAAAATCATGTTTTGCATTTGTAGTATGCATGTATTAAGATAAGCAAATTTTGGAGAGAAACCAATTGCTTTTCTTAATTTTAACATAAGTAAAAACAGGTGATTGTATAAGTCATCGGAGCATCAATAGTCATTCCATCAACATTATTCTCTTAATAGTTGATTTCTTTTTTTTAACTGTGTTTATTTAAAACCGTAATGATAATAATATTTTCCTTTCATATGCCTTATGATCGGAAATAAGAGAATGGGTAAAAAAAACCAATAGAATTAAGATATTTAGGTTTTCCAGTTGTATTATTCTTTCAATAGTTAATTTCTCATTTTTTAATCCTTATTTAAAACCGTAATGAAAACAGTAACATTTTCACTGATGTTGCCGCTTTATAACCGGATATAAAAGAATGGGGAAAAAACCTGTATTACGATACAAAAATAATAGTAAATTAAGTCTCTCATATATGGAACTCTCACAATAATTGTAACGAATTGTTTCCTTCGCAGAAAGAGTTGCAAATTAATAATACTCGCAGGAATCAAAGACTAGATACCATGAGATATGATTAATTCTCAAGACAGATAAGGAGGGAAGATTCATGTAATTTCCGAAGAATTTAATATTCTTTAACAATGAAGGCTACCTTTATTAAAAGAAAGGTAGCCTTCATTGTTGTTTCCTTATGGTCAAATGTAATAAAATTGATAAGACAATATTATTAACAAAATATATGATTTTCATTTTTTAAATCTAGATACAAAAATAGTAATCAATAAAGTCACTGAAATACAAAATTTTTCCTCAATGGTGATGAATTATTTCCTTTTAGGGAAAAGAATGGGTCATTTTGAGCAAGCTTGCAAATTAACAACAGGTGGGAATCCTAAGAATAAAAAATTATATATATACAAATGGATATACTGTCTTCTTGGCTTGAGACAGTATTAGAAAGAGATATTTTGAAAAATTCAAATATTTCTTCTCTGGGGACTTTAAAATTAAACATTTTATTTAAAAAATTCAACGGCTAGTAGAGGCATTATTGTTTTTATCCGATCAGACTTAATAGAAATGAAAAGCAAAAATTATTAACAAAAAGGAGGATTATCATTTTCATATCTCGATACAAAAAGAGTAATCAATATAGTCATTGAGGCTTGAAATTTTCCCCAAGATAGTTATAAATTTCTATTAGGGAAAAAAATGAAGAATCTCGAAGCAAGTTTGCAAATGAACGACGCGCACAAATCATAGGAATCAAAAATTAGATACAAAGGGTTATATTTACTTCGGAATGTAAGACAAGGATAGGAAAAGATATCTGGATATCTTGAAAACTTTAAATATTTCTTTCCCAGGAATTTATTTTAAAAATTAATTTTTTTAATTAGAAAAACGGGTCCTTCGGATATACTGTGCAAAGACCTAGTTGTTGGCCGGTCCGGGGGTGCTCCACTCTATTTGTCCTTTCCTTATTGTTTTCATTTAATGAGATTTTATGGAAAGGAAAAGTTAATATCATTAACAAAAAGGAGGATTACGGTTTTTGTAACTCGATACAAAAAACAATAATCGATAAAGTCACTCAGATATCTAATTTTCACATAAATGGTCACGAATTATTTTCTTTATCAGCGAAAAAAAGAGAAGTAAAAGGAAAGAAAAAGCTTGAATTAACAGCGCACATAACTCATAAAAATCAAAAGCCAAATGCAAAGAGGTATAAATATTCCTCTGCGCTCGAAACACACAAAGCAGAGAGCTATCTGGAACTCCAGAAGAATTTAATATTCTTTTTCTTGCGGCTTTTAAAGCGAATCTTGAAGACAAAGCAAAATAAAAGCCCGGGCTGAAATGGGAGAGATATTTTGGAACGGATTCCCTTCCCATTGTCAGCGCAAAAACCCTCCGTTGATCCAATATTAAAGCCTCACGCCCCCCAAAGCCACCGTTAAATAAGCTTATAGACCTATTAGCGATCAATAGGCGGCGTGGCTTAATGCAGCCATAGCAACATTTCGCCTGTCTTTGGGGGCAGTAAATGGATGGCAGTCACTGGAGCACTCACCTAGCATTGATTTCTGCTAAGTAACCGCAAGGGGCATTTGCCCCTTCTGGATAGTGCATGCTTATTGGGTAATGCTGGTAAAGTTAGAGCAAGTCATAGGAGCACATTGTTTAGCCACATTTTGCTATCGATTGTTCGCGCATGGTATGGTTTTTTCCCCCGCTATTCGGGTACGCACTTAAGAATATAAGAATTAAATGGAGAAAGTTGTACAAAAAGTCGGAACTCGAAGTCAGGAAAATATATATATATTAATTCTGCTAGGGAAGGTAATTATTAAAACAAAAACATCCGCTCTTCAATTTAGGTTCTGCTAATAATAAGATTTTTGCAAATAACCAAGTCTAACCTTCATAAATGACCCTTTATCTTACTATATATCCTTCTTTGGATTAGCAAAGGATTCTAGGATTCAGATTAGAGCTAAATTTTAAATTAGAGTTATATTATTTATATATAACTCTAATATGATATGGAGAATTATGTATTATATATATTATACATATAGTATATTAAATAGAAAAAAATGTATACGAAAACTGGGAAGGGAAGTTGGTGAAAATATATTTTACCTAATTATGTTGGAAAAGGTAATCATTAAGAAATGACGCCTATTTTCTAATTTGCAAACTACTGATTTATGAGATTTTTAAAACTACTAAGGAAGGCTGACTTAGATAATCATATATCATGCTGTAATGTCGCTTGCTTGGATTAGAACGACATTTTCAATTCTCATTTATGATATGTAGGCTGGTCTTGGGGTATTCAACAAAAACAAATGTTCACTAATCATTAAGTTATAATTTATTAACTTTCTTAAATGATTCTATGTATTATTTTGAAATGCTTGTTTTTGATTAAAACTAAAAATTCAGTTGTCAATTATAATATGTAAACAAGCTCTTGGGTATTTATTTTTCTACTAATAATAATGAACTCATTGACTTCTGTTGATAATTCTGTGACTTAACTACGATATCGCAGACATTGGAACCAGAGTTACATTTTAAATTGCAGCATGAATAACGTCCTTTTGGGGGAGGAGAATTATCTTTCGGGTGTAGAACCACTTTTGTCTACTTTAAGAAACTGTTTTCAAGAAAATAATTCTAGGATATTTACTATTGATTAAATACGATATTAGTTTAATAAAATATAAAATACGATAAAAGATTAGATTACATATATATACGATTGAAGACAATATTAGTTTACTTTTTAAAAATTATCAGTGCGAGATAAGTTTTTAATATGAAAAGGGAAAAAATGTCAAAAGCATTAAAATAAAGTTTAATATTTCAGTTTTTAATGTTTAAAATAATACAGAGAATATTTTGAAAATGCAAGCAAAAGATAATCTCCAATTAACTTTTCTGTAAAACATGGATTTTAAATGAAACAGTATCCTTATTATTACACCAAGGGGAAAAATCAAAATATTTAAAAAGAAAAATTTAAAATTATAAAGAAATTTCTAGCCAGTTGGAGGCTGTAGTAGTCAATAAAATTAGTTTTTGAAAAAATAAACTAGTTTTTGAAAAAAATAAACTAGTTTTTGAAAAAAATAAGAAGTTTCAGAAAAATTTTAATTTTGAAATGGATAAAGAAATATCAAAAACATAAAAATGGTGTTTAATATCTTTTAAATGTTTATAAAAACTGGAAAAATATGAGGCTTTAATTTTTTTCTTCTGTGTAATGAAGATTTTGGACAGATCTTAGTTATCATTAGAAAAGTTGTATTACATTTACAATACAAAGCATTATTATTATTTACAGATCTTTAGCAAAAATATTTAGGTAAAAGAATTTTTTTTCTCCTTAACTCAGGACAAAAAAAAAATTCTGTTATTTTTACTTTTTAAAAATTTATTATTATTATTTTGTATAAAGTATTTATTAAATATTAACATTATTATTATTTAAATTGTTGACGAAATTAACGTTTATACTAATATTTCTTCACCAATACATTTTTATTACGTTATTAAAACATAATTCCTAAAACTTATACCAAATGAAGAGATTTTAAATATTATCTTTGATTATCAGAATTTAATTATTGATTAACTATTATTTTCTATTCTATTGCTATATTACACAATATTTTTACCTTTTTTAACCTATTGAACAAAAAAAGCATTCTTTGATTATTATAAAAACCACAGAAATTTCTTATTGAGAATTAGATAACAATTTGCTGTTGTTTATGCTTTTTTATTATTAGTTAGAATTACTGTGTTTAGCTACCGTTTATATCTATATTAATAAAAATGCAGCTCGAAATGCGTTGCTAAGCGCAAAACTGGAGAACGACTCGACCTATTCGGCTAATTTTTTAAATAATATCTTCGTTAAGACACGAGGATGGTTCTTATGGAGAGAAAAAATGAAAAAACTGCGTGGAAAATAGTTAAAACGACACTTTTCTTACTTTCCCGCCAAAAATCTTCATTGCCTTCCCCCACTCCAGGAAGTAATAAATTATGATTTGTTTAGAAAGAAATACGCGAAGGCAGTTGGTTTTCATTCATAGATAACGGGATGTTTAAAAAGGAAAGAAAATAGTTGCTTTTATTTTTAATCGGTATGAATATTTAATCTATGCCTTCTCAAAATAAAGTCTGGGCAGGGAAGAAAAAAAAAGAATAACAAAAGGAAAAAAGAGTTTACAGAAAGAAAAATAGTGAAGAATGAAGGATAGAAAAGAAGGGTGTGTGTGTCACCATTATTTCCTCTGTGCGAGGCATTTTCCAAGCTGTTTTTAAACTTTCGCATCTCTTGGAAACCAATTATCTTTATTTGTTTAGTGTGTTTACATTTATGAAAATTTGAATCTCATCATTCTATTAAAACATAGAATTTTAGACCTTTCCCTCCACCATGTAAGTAAAATATCAATTCCGGGACAATCATTGCTCGGATAGAATGTGAAAGATGAGTAGTACAGTGAACAGATCATCAGAAGAAAATAATAATAAATAATACTATAAATGAATTATATGATTATCAAAATTTGTTTGGGTTAAAAATATTTTGGTGAAAAACCTGTTATGAGACACTGCTACATAAAATATTAGCGAGCATTCATACTGGCGAACCGACTGGTCGCCGAAGGCGGCTAGTATATATATATATATATATATATATATATATATATATATATATATATCAGACAAATTTTTAAACTAGGCTTGATTTCAGCTGTATTAAGCTTTCACACAAATACGTAAAGCACAGTAATTAGTTTTTCGATCTCAAAGGACCTGAAAGGTTCATATCAGCTATTTCTAGCCAGACTTAATGTTGTTCGTTTTAAATTTCTATGCAGATACTTGAAAAACAATTCTTATTTTTAGAAAATAAAGCAAATTCATCTCAATGATGGTAAAAAACAACATAAGATTCTTAAATTAATTTAACCCGATGATGCTCTAGAGTCTACCTATTACAATCAATAAAAAAAATGTTGCAATATAATCAATTACTCCTGAAAGATTTTCATTTGGGAGTCATAAGTCAATTTGTTCCAAAGCAGAGTTCCAAGTTCCTGAGTGAACTTCTAAGCCATTAAGCTTAGAGATAGACACGAACGAGCTTCCAAATTATTCAAAGTAGAAGTGTTGCCATTTGATGATCAGTAATTTCATTGAGATTCGAATAAGAGCAAATCTTCTTAAACAAAATCATAACCTCATTTTCTTGCTAAGAAGTGTCTCACAACCTCATAATGAAATTCTGATTAATGACGTATATTGGAATGTTTAATTTAATCCATTTGTTAGATAAATTTAAGAAAATGGTTCTAATTTAAAAAGATTTCTTGAATCAATTTAGTTTCTATTAAACGGACTACTTTATAACAAGGAAACCTTACAATTCTAAACATTTGCCAAAGACACCCAAAACCCTTCAGGAGACAATAGTTTGGAAAATGTTTTCTATATAGATTTCATTATATCATCATGAAACTTAAAGATTAAATTATAAAATAGTAAAGCATTTTTGTATCATAAAATTTATTTAATAATCTTATATAATGACATTCCATTCATGATATGTATGTATATATGCAGAAATAATTTCACAGATGCTTGACAGAAGTGAAGAAACTCATGAAATTTTATTTTAATTTATTTCACTTCGGGAGCATAATTTGTAGAGGGAAAAAGCAAAGTAATGATAAAGTTGCGTCTTTTTACATCTCTATACGAGAAAAAAAAATAGCAAAAATTTTTTCCTTCAGTGATTTAAGATTTTGATAGGCATGTCTTTGATATATGTAGTGTGGTATGGAGAGGGAAATGCCAGCACAGATGTCGTACTCATCATCTGAACATGATTCGAAATTACGAGGTACGTCCCGAAATAGTCCCATTGCTGCTTTACCACTGGTCTTTAACAAAACTAAACTAAATTGACGCGCGTAGACTTATGAAAAGGATTCTAGGAATCTTAAACAGAATGCCGTAGACCTTATGAATTTTTGTACCTTCATGCGGAGAGTGAGAAAATGCTGAGGCAAGTAGTTCTATCGGGCGCGTGTAGAATTAATTCAATAAAAGGTGGAAATTAGATCAGAAATAAGATATTTTAAGATTAACTTAACATAGGTTAATTTAAGAAAAATTTGGGAACTATTTAAATTTTAAATAAGTATAAAATATCATTGCATACATATATATAATATTTATTTTAACATTACTTAAGCAACAAATTATAAAAGCAACTTTATTAAATTATCTACACAAATATTCACTAAAATTTATTTCAACATGATGATATCGATATATACTTACGAAATTCTATATTGGATCTTAAAATAATTTTCACAATAATAGAATAAATTTATGTAGGTGCCATGTAATCGCTTGTTCTGAATTATTTTTCAACTCAAGTAAATAACATTCTTGTCCGTAGGTCAGAATTTTATAATTATTCTTTCATTTAAACTATTTTAATGGTTTTAATTGAATGATCAACCTTTAGAATAAATGATTAATCTAAATTATTCATTTAACCTCTAACTTTAAATGTTTTATCCGAAATATATTAATAAACAACAGTTAAATAAAGAATGCAATAAGAATTTTTAATTTCGACATCGGTTTATTAAATAAAATTCCAATAAATATTTATTGAATAAATGTCTGAATGCGAGGTCATTACACAAAAAATATTACAAACAAATATTTTCAGAACAATATCATAAATATATTGCATTGTTTTTCAGTAAAACATCACTAAACAAAAGATGCTAGATATAACATTAATTTTAGTAATTGAATATATGTTTGCTAAATAAAATTCCATAATTTCGTAATTAATTATCTAGATGAATATCATAAAAATTCCCTTTAATGCACAAGAAAAAATATCGACCAAGACCAAGATCTGTACTAAGTGAAAAGCAAGTTTAAAAATAACTGGAAATGATATATAAGGATTAATAAAAATATTTTAATAGAGTGGAAATAATAACTAAGGCTTAATAAAGGTTTATATAAAGTGGAAATAATAAGTAAGGGCCCTACCACGGATGCCTGGGACGAAGAGTCTGATTCTGACATGGAGAGGATCACAAACTGCGAATGATAAAATTAAAGAAATCAGAACTTAATCGTTTGATTTGTACGTGCAAAAAACATATTATACAAAAATTAAATTAAAATTAAAAATTTCAAAAATAAAAAAAACTTAAGAATAAATTCTAAATAAATTAAAGTCTTATTTGTTATAATTATCATATTATTTAGTGTATTGATTTTTATTGAAAATTAAAATACACTTTTGAAAAATATCTACTTTTCACTTGTTAGTAAAAACGTGTTTTTCCAAAACGCAGCCAACAGAAGTGATCTATCCAAAAATTTTGCAAACTCTTTGATAAACGTGCGATTCTTCGACCCTCGAGCATAAAAATTGTCAATATAAAAAAATTAATGTTGTGAATGTTATGAGTGTTCAGATTTTTATCTATAGAATTTCACATACAAAAGTTTTGTGCTCTGTAGAATAGTGAGTAAAATGGAGTCTAATGTTTTTAAACTCTTTTTTGGGTGATTCAACCTAAAATTTGATGTTGAACTATAGTTAAAAAATAATTACACACTAAATTTCATTTAATTTAGGTCGTTTTTAGAATTTATTTTAAATATAATCAGTAATAACTAATGAAAATATACAAATCAATAAATATCCGTATTTTTTATATCCCAAGCTTACAATTTCGCTTAATTTTAATAAATAAGCAACAAAAGAATTATAAGCATCGACAAATTACTACATTTTGCAAGTCCATACTTACACTTTAGTTTTCATGCGTAATTAATATAAAGAATATATAAATATTAACTAATATTCGAATTTTACATTCCCAGGGTTAAACATTAGCTGAATTTTGTTAATAATGAATAAAAAGAATATATAAATATGAACTAATATTCGAATTCTGCGATTCCAGGGTTTCACATAAGTTGTATTTTGTTAATAACCAATAAAAAGAACATTTACACATCGACAGTTAATATTACTAATGAACCACCACTTACCACGTCATGCCATGCATACACACACACATAGATCTAGCCACATCCGTAATAAGGAGATGGGGTGTGAATGATTGGACAGAGGGGGAGGGCTCGGTAGTTTTACAAATAACTATAAATCTTCGTAATTACATCTGGTGGGCCGGCGGCATCAGGAAGTCAGTTGAAAAGATGGCGGGGATCATCAAAGTAGCCGACAAATCGTCGCATCGCGTGATCGAACGAGAGAACGTCATGGTGTCACGCAATCGAGCTTCTATACAGCCATTATCTGGGAGCAGGTTGAACCCCTTTTCCAACACAGAATAAACACCAAGAGACACAGCCTCTCGAATCCAAAAGATGAGTCCGAATCTTAACGTTAAACCTCTGACGACAAATTTTTTTAAACAAAATATTCACTATTAAAAAATTGCATTTTCAGATAAGTTCAAATATTTTAATAAGAAGTAATCTATTATATATTATGCTATCCGATGTTGGAATGATGTAACTTAAATCTGCAATAATAAAAGAAAGTGCATTGACCCATGAAAAACATAGGTAAAAATATTCCAATTCCCAAGACGCTGGATAAGAAATTAGAAAATTCTATAGCTAAATTTTCTTATGCATAGCTAACGCGAATCGTGTAGTAGAAATTTTGTGTATAATGTCGATTTTTCTGCTAAGAAGCTGCTTAGGAACTAAATTACCACATAAATAAAATTATATGGATATTTTTTCTCATACTTATGCATAGTTAACGCGAGTCGAATAATCGAAGTAATGTGCTTAGTGTCGATCTTTTAGCTAGATAGTTACCTGGAATCAAATTATCAAATAAATAATGGTATAAAAATATTTCATAATGTTAACATTTTTCCACGTACAAGTACTCAAGTTCCTTTCTATTTCATTACATTCATTGAAATATTTGTGAAACCCGAGAACATAATATTGCATTCACATACGTAAGTGAATGAAATAATAATCATGAAGGAGTGAGTAAATTAATAAAAGCATGCGTTTTCAGAAAGTATTAAAACAAACAAATTAAATAAAGACTATATATATTATCTTATTTATAAAGTTATAAAAGAAATTGTTAATTTTTATTCTCAAATCTGAAATTAGATTGATCAGTTAATTAAGAATACACTTAATGGATCACAAATTACGTAAACCAGCCATTGTTTAGGCTGATACAAGATATTATCTAGTTCTTCTTCTATGATTTAAAGTTTCTGTATGTCATGCTAACGTGTAATATAATCTGTAAAAATTGCATTATCAAAAGATTAAAAATAAATTTCATATAAATCAGTTATTTTTAAATTTCCAATTGTTAAAAATTGAGAATTGCATTTTGTTGGCGAGCATTACTATTTTACTACTAAGTAGTAGTACTAAGTTTATAATGACATTCCTTTGGGCTCTACTTTTCTATTTGTATGTTAAAAGCCATATAATTAGATTTCGCAACTATTATTTATGCAACAATTCCACTTGGTAAAAGTGTACAGATAAAAAATATACAGATTTCGACATTAATCCTTTCAAGTATAATAGCATATAGATTGCATTACAGATTATATTCATTGGCTAGTCAAGAAGATAGTACGCAAAAAAATACAATGCTTTTATACACGTTTTTATAAGTCTTTCATTTATAACAGAAAAACCTTAATCAAGTCAGGCGATTTTCATTTTGAATTATTAATAACGTTAATTATATTGCTAAGATAAAACTGATATATATTGAAATGTACATATTACTTTTAACCACATTAGAATGATAAATAGAATGTCTTGATAGGATGAAATAATGCATCAACTACTTTTAAGTATATTAGGATAATAAAGAGCACTTTTTGATTAATTATGATGATGCACTTGATAAATTTGCCCATGGTGTCAAATTTAAACACTGATGACTATAATGCCAATATAAAGATTGGAGAAAATTTAATGCACAATTTGAAGCTGACTGAAATGACGAAGTAGCCAGTTTTGGCTACTTCCCAAAGTGATGCTATTTAGGCTTCCATAAACATCAGCTTTAATATGTACAAAAACAGAGGGAACTAATGATGTTGACTAATGCAAAAAGCAGTTATTGTTATTAACTTAACACAAATATTTATTAATTTATTATACCTGCGAAAAAAATTTTTAAATTTTGCTCTTGGATGGAGTTAGTAAATTTTTTTATTATCAAATAAGAAAATTCAAAATTTAATTTTTACTGTTAGATTATTATATTTTTCTAAATATAATTGAAGACAAATTTTAATGTGGAAACACTACAAGCATATTAAACCTTCTGATTTAACTTTGAATGACGAAATTCATTATTGATCATATTGTGAGTCATAATAGCATAATTAAATAGCTCAGTTCAATCGTATAAAAAAATTAAATCTCCCCAACACATTTGTCAAAAAGAAAAAAAAAAGTCTTGAATTTTGAAATATTTTTAAAAATCATTTAACATTTAAGAAATTCAATGAGAAAAATTACAAATAATAATCTTTTATTGAGAACTCTATTTAATTACTGTTTGCATTGAAAAACCACATAACAAATAAATATGTGGTTTCACAAGTTTGAAATTTCAGTTAACAATAATGTTTCGTTAACATTTAATTGATTAAAAAAATATATAAAATATTGTTTTTCAAATGAACTATTTTTTAAAATCATTTAAAATTTTGAAGACAAAATAATAGGAGGAGTTAAATAATTTAAATTAAAATTGTTTGATAACTCTTAATATTTAAATTGTTCAAATCAATTGTCACATAAAAAAAAATGTCTTCTTTATATATAATCTTTTGAGGGAGAGAATGGAGAAATAAATAAATTAAAAAAAAAACTTTACGTTTCAAATTAACTTTTTCATAAATTATTTAGAATTTCAAGGAATTTGGAAAAAAAGAGGAAAGAAGTTGAAAGGGTAGAAAAGAAAAGAGTATTAAAAAAACGTACAAATTGAAGTACGGTATGATCACGTAGCTAACTTCACTTTGAAATAATTCTGAGCAATTTTTAAAAGTTTCAATAAAATATATTTCTTTAATATTTGCCTCGTGTAAAGGGGAAAAATAAGTTAAAATACAAATTAGTTTTTTAAAAAAAAATTCAAAAAACTGACAAAAAAAGATAGGATTTTTTAAAATCGAAAACCCTATTTAAACCATTGTCCTAATAAAAAAAAACATGAAGCAGTTTTGATAACTAGATTACTGAAAAGACAAAGAAAAGACACCCAAAAAAAAGTCGCCCCGATTATGTTTCTTTCTTTCAAATAAATTTGATTGCAATTTGCTTTTATCTAATCCGATACAGAAATGAGATGGAAAGATCGTCAGAAAATGACAAGCGAGGATTCGTACGAAACGAGAGGCGAAAAGAAAGGAAAGAAAGGAAAAGAAAAGATTCCTGTATATACAGCATGCAACAACATATAATACCGATGAAGTACAACAACACGCTTTTAACGAATGATCATGAGTTCGGCTCCACAGTGAATCATTGGCAAAGCTTTTCAACTCCTAACTTGGAAGGAATGATTTATGTAGAAACTGTAAAAGTTGTCCCCACCTCTTTCCATCTTCCTTCTTCGTTGCGGTCGTCATGGCAACCGGGTCCTCCCCCTTCCCACATTGCCATTCAAGGAGCAGGATTTTCGGAGGAGAGCTCAGACCTAAAGACGCGGCTTTGCTTTCCAAAAACATCAAAGCTCGAATTGGAGTAACGCTGCTTCAGCCATTCGCGTGCGTGTGATTTTAAAGCTTTATTTTGAGAGAAACGCACGTTCATTAAAATTTATTTTTTATTTTATATATATATATAGAGAGAGATAGATATTAATCTGTCTCATTTTTACCTGTATAGGAAATACAGAGAAATTAATACAATCGTCGAAAAATTAGTGCTCAAAATGTTGACGAGTCTCCATATTTTAGATTTCCCTGACCTCGAAAAACACATATTTGAACGATGTCTGTTTGTGACAAAGATAATTAAAAAACGCTTCGAATTAGACAAATAAAATTAAGTAAATGGTCTTTACACTAAAAATGTGTATTTTCCTCCAATTTTGTACAAAATTGAAAAAATAGTCTGTCTATCCGGCTATTCGAATATAACATTATAAGCACAAAACAAATAAAGCTAAGTAGACAAAACTCATTACAGAGATTTAACACCTATAATGTACCCATACATCCGATGTGGAGACAAACTTCACAAGAACGTCTGTCAGTTTGTACTTTCGGAAGGATCAAAATGCTATTCATATACAAAAATACAACATACCAAATCCGGCTTATGATTTTGTAATCACAAATCTAATTTCGTGTTAAATTTTGATTTTTGTTTGGTTAAAAAAACTCGTCTAAAATACCAATTTCATTGTCGGTTATTATTAGCCGAATACCAAGCATTAATCAACAAAATTAACTCCACAACGATACGATAGACTCAAAGAACAAATTCAACGAAAATTCTAATTTCATTAAAAATTTTGAATTCATTCATTAAAGTATTATTTCTTAACTGTAGTTCTCCATGCCGTGCAAGGTGTTCTCTGGGATTCTTCTTTACTAATGAGTGTGCGAGAAAGTTTAAAGGAGACCATTTGTTCTGGATTTTTTTTTTACAGATTTTTTCAGAGATTGCAGATTTTTTTTTTAAATAATCTATTCCAATACTTTTTTTGCACAAATATTTTTTTAAAAAAATAGGCCGTAGACTAGGAATGTGAGAAGAATCTGTTTTAAATCTTATTTAGAAACTTTTATTCTAAAACAATTGAAAAACATTTGTAGAGATTCAAATGGGTAATTCGAATAATCACCAATATACATCAAATACTTTTGTGAAAAAAATATTTAGGCATACTTTTGTGGTCATCAAAATATATTTTCGTGGAAACATATATTATCCTTAAAATTATACTTTTGTAGATAATTCTCAGAAGCAATAATCATTGCATGAATCATTAACAAAAATTAAAAACAAAAACTTTACTAGAAATTTTGAAAATAGGTCTTTGCATGGAACTTCAGAGAAATTAGTTTAAAATTCTTCTTCGAAACTTTTTCTTCACAAACAGTTGCAACCATTTCTACAAGTTAAACCATCCGAATAATATCGTTATTTCGGAAATATTTTGTAAAAAGAAGTACACCAGAAACAAGAATCATTGGATGAATTATTAAAAAAAAGATATACGCACAAAGTATTTTCATTTTTTATTAATGCTTTTTAACTTTTTAGTAGCATGTTCGGATTTGTATTTTGCTGGCTATTTTTTGCGCAAGACAATTAAAGATTATACTCTTGTTACGAATTTCAGGAAAATTGTTTAAATTAAATTTTGTTTTTCATAAATGTTTGTCTGATATAAATCCAACTATACCACCTGAATAATCACTATAAAACACACACACACACACACACACACACACACACACACACACACACACA